>OY728130.1:703589728-704052228 GCA_963277665.1 Viscum album | reverse complement strand
AATATTGTATTTTTTGGTATCAATATGGTAAATAGAATTTAGTAGACAAAAAAATGGTTCTAAATCCATCATTTTAGAATTTAGTACATGAGGTAGCAGACTAATCTATTCATGAAACAAAAAATTTGAATGATATTCTAAATCCTGAATCAGAACCTTCTCAATTTTATAATTTTCTAAAATCTACTAACGGGGCCTTATATCTGGGATTCCAAATGATAAAACTCGAAACTATTAAAAAATTTATGTCTATCGAATCATATTTTAGAGTTTAAAATATTTTTTTAATCAAATATTATTATTGGTTTAATGGTTGTTTCCTGAAGGAAATATATTACATATAAGTTTCTATTAAAGTAAGAGGTTAGTCCATAATTTGGGTCTTAATTATTTAAAGATCTGTGCATGTTGAAATGATTGTATCTTATATTATGGTGATTATGAATCATTAGTTAATTTTCCAATATATGGAGAATCGATGTATAAAGTTTCACAGTAATGAATCTATAGATTTCCTATGAAATACTTGAGGTATTTTCTATTTACAACTCATTTACAATGTTTATTTATGTCTTGAAACACAGTTGCATTAATGACATGGAATAAATCAAATATTTCTGTTAGTGAAAGATTAAATAATCTATGTGATAGTGATTCAAGTAAACACTTTGATTATATTCAACCTTATTTTTATTCATAACCTCTTAACATATGGTTGGGTCTTTCTACTAATGGTTTTTATCCATTTGGTGCTTACATCAATCAATTTCTTGTTGGTTTGTTTTCATTAATCCAAAAAACTTATCTTATTAGATTCTGATGATGGAGCTATATATATATAGTGATATTGATTTTAGGACATTCAAAAAATAATATTTTTGTTTATTTGAATCCACCAATTGATGAGTTAATTTCATTACGGAACAATGGTGTGACTATATTTGATATAGTTGCATATCATAATTTTACACTAAAGGTTGCATTAATATGGATGATCAGTGACTTTATGGCATATCGTTTGTTATCTAGATAGAATAAACAGGGTCTAAAACCATGTTCATACTTCATGTCTAAGAACAAAGCATTTACTCTTTTTAATGGGAGAAACATTAGTTATTTTGACTGTGATTAGGGATTTATTCATGTGGGTCACCCTTTTCAAAGAAACAAAAATATTTTTTAAAAAGGTAGAATTGAGAGAGATGAACCACTGTTTTCAAAAAATGTTATTTAGCTAAAATATATCATCTCTTCATTACCTCTTATTACTTTTCGACTAACTATAAATGAATAAAAAAATGGCTTTCGGAGAGATCATAATTGGATAAAGTGGTGTATTTTTTGTGACATTCCATATTTGTATGATTTTTTGGTTCTTCACTTATAAGATGTGATTCATATTGAGAAGATTTTTTTTGATAATATATTTTACACCATGTTGGACACACCTAGTAAGACAAAAGATAATATAAAGGAATGGTTAGATCTTGCC
Organism: Viscum album; assembly: GCA_963277665.1. Taxonomy (NCBI): domain Eukaryota; kingdom Viridiplantae; phylum Streptophyta; class Magnoliopsida; order Santalales; family Viscaceae; genus Viscum; species Viscum album. The sequence goes on along the minus strand of OY728130.1, from coordinate 704,050,736 downwards.
TAGATTTTCAAACGTCCTAAACTTGAATTATCCGAAGATGAAAGATCACACAATTTAATGAATCTAAAATTATCCTATGAACTTTATAAAGAAATTAATTTGTTATTATTTCAATGTATTAGATATATGAGGTTACTAGAATGTTATGATTCTAATTTTTCTCGCTGCGTCGGTAATTGGAATATTACCAATTTAAAAAGTCATGACGACCATGTCATAATGTAAAGATTATGGATTGTTAGTCTTAAAGGGTTATTGAATTCTTCAATCTAGGACATGTTGACCAAAATATCATAATTATTCCTATATATCTATTCAAAAACATCATATTATGATGCATTGAGTATGATGCAATATGATGTTGTTTTACTTTTATGTAAATTGGATAAAATATTCCCACCAGGAATCTGTGACACAATGGAACATTTAATATTGTATTTTTTATATGAAGCTAAATGAGGAGGTACAATACAATTCTAATGGATGTAACCATTTGATATTTTTATGAAAAATTCAAAGAATAATGTACATAAGAAGTCATCAATTGAAGGGTCAATTGAAAAAGCATACTTGCAGGAGGAAATTTCAAATTTTTGATCTTATTATTTTCAATTGGAATATACAACAAAACATAATTAGATGGGTATCAATGAGACAAATGTTAATGATGTCATATAACATCGATTGTTTGTTTTTAATCATCCAAATCTTGGTTTTTTTTGTTATTGTGAGTGATAGATTTCAGATGAGGAATTTTATAGGTCCCATACATACGTTCAGCTAAATTTTGAAGAAATGGAATAGTTTGTGGAGTAAGTACTAATTTTTATTATTTTGATAAATTTTTATAATAGATACCTTTACTTAAAATAATTGTTTTGTAGACTATATTATTACCATATCAAAAGAAGTTTTTCCAAATTACATCTATTTCTCTTGAATAACATCATCAACAAAAAATTTCATATTGGTTTCAAATACTGGTAAGTAAAGTTTATTTTGATGGAGCAGTAAATAAATTTTATAATGATATATATTATTAATAATTTTTATTGTTTTTAGGCAACACAATATGAAAATAAAATTGATATTTTATTATTGTAATCAAAAAACCTATATCAATATTGGTAAAATCTTATAAAGGGTGTGTGGTTAATGGATATCAATTCAATACATGCGTATATAGTGAGTCATAGAAATTAATGAATAATGGTGTTTGTTTGAAAGGTTATCATAATAAAGAAAATAAAGTTGACTTTTATGGTATGACGGATGGAATAATTCAGTTATGTTATTTGGGACCAAGTTATGCAACAATATTTAAAATTTCATTAGTTTGATACAGATCAAGGGTTGTGAGTTTATCCATGAATTGGAGTTGGTGAAAATAAATATAATAGTATTATTTCATCAAATACACCATTTAAATTGTCTCATCATGAACATAAATTTTATTATGAAAATTAATATTATGTTTTTAGATATTTCAATGAATGGTGGAGTGTAATAAAAAAAGAAATCATGTGACAATCAGCTTATTGAAAATGAAAATGGTTCTGTGGAAGTGAAAAATATTGAAATTTTTCAACAAATATATCTCTTACCTAAGGAAATATAAATATAAATTATGAAACCCCCTAGTTAAGGGTCAATTATATTGATAATGTTGATGAATTAATAAGGGATGATGGAACTGAAAGTCATATGGAACTTGAAAATGTTGAGGAGGAGGATGAAGACATTGCCCATGATGAAAATGATAAAGAAGATAATGATTGATGAATTATATTCAGGTATTTATTAGTATTTTATATTTTATATTTTTATTAAAAATTATTGTCTTATGGAGAGGTGGGTGATGATCTTGTAAGGGGCGTTGACTCATTAGGGTTTCCCCCTGTTGTTGCCCCTCTTCTCTCCACCTTGGGTTTACTTCGACTCATCTCTACAACGATTCTTCTTGGTGTTCTTGTGGTGGTAGTTCACAGTGGTGGCATCGAGGGTGGTCTCGGCCATCTAAACACTTCCCAATATTTCCCAACATTTCCCGACATGTTATCTCTCTTCCCTTCTACACTAGGTAGGGATTATTTTGTTTCATGGAGAATCCAGCAGTTGACGATCCAACCCTATCAGAGGGTTGGCACCATGGTGTGTCAGCTGGGAGTCTGTGGGGTGGGTCTCTTCGGTCTCTAAGAAGGATCATGGTGGTAGTGATGGGATCTAGTTCTGGTTTGCGGTAAAGTCTTGTTTGATGTGGTGTTTGAGTGGCCTTCATTGTGGTGTTGGTTTTCTTTTGTATTTTATTTTCTGATCCTATGATTCAGTTTTGAGTTTGGTTGATTGGTTTGTTATATGGGTTGTGATCTACGGTGGGTTTGCATTTCAATATACTCTCATGGCGTCGTCGGTTGCGGTGGTGGCATGGATGTGATGCTATGACAACCCCATGGCATTGGTGAGGTTTTTGTCTATTTTTTGCGGTGAATATTGTGGTGAGGTGAACTATTGTGATCTATGTTTTTGGATTTGGATATTCTGTCTATGATGGAGTTCTGGGGTGTGGTTGTGAATTGGTTTTGGATTTTTTTGAATCTTTTTGTATCGTGGAGGATTTGAGTTAAAAGTCTGAAATGTTGGTTGTGTTTTTCTAGAAGTAGCTATTGGTTTTGGGTGAATATGTATTTGGATGGGTTTTGATGATGTATTTTGGTTCTTGAGTGTTTTTTTATTTTTGGGTATGTTTGCAACCACCACACTACATGGAATTGCTTTTGATGAGGTTTATAGTCGAAAGATTTCTCCTGGGCATTCCATTTGGATTTGGATGTTCAGAAGAGTGTGGCTCTACAATCAGTATCGGGCTCGTACGACCTACATGGGACAGCTTGCTAAGTGGTCTTGCGATGGTGAAGTCTTGTCATACGAATGCAGTCACTAGGGAGGGTCAGATTATGTAGTTTGATCTGGGTTATCCTATTTCATGGTTTTGTAATGTTCAGATCTTAAGGTTTCTCACTTCTTCCTCAAATGTGTTTTGATAATGAAAAAAGTTAATATTCAGTTAGTATTAAAATTTATTTATATAATATATTTTGTTTCAGATGGTTAGACCCAATAATCTATTCTATTCCTTCACTGATGCTAGTAATTATTTTCTTTTTATATTTTATATTTGTATTAAAAATTATTGACATGTAAGAATATTATATTATGTTTGATATTTTTCAGTTTTTTATATTGTATATCTATATTAAAAAATATTTTCATGTTAAATTATTATGTTTTGGTATTTATTTATAGGTAATTATTATAATCTAGTATTTATTAAAAACTTTTATCTTTGATATATGTATTAAAAATTCTTACAAGTAATATTATCATATTCTATTATTTATTATTTTTTTAAATTTGATATTTGTATTAATAATTTATTACATGTAATATTATTTGTTTCAGATGGTTGAAGATGCTCATAAAAATCTATTTTTTCTCTCACTAATTCCAAAATTCTTGCTGATGAGACTAATTCATCTAATCTCTAGGATTTTGTACCTATTAGGTTGGAGAGTGGTCTTTCTCAATTGATGATTCCAAACCTATTCTATAGAGGATCCCATATCTTGATTGTGAACCTCATTTATAGAGGTATGTTTAATTGCTTAAGATATTTATTTTATATTTAGTTTTTGTATTAAATTTGATAATAATATTCTAGTTATTTGTTCTTATTTGAATAGTTTTTCATATTTATCTATTGGGAAGGATAGTTCAATTATAAGAAATTATTTTTCTGAGACATGGGTGTCATAGGACCAGGTTCCCGTCACTGTTCATCATCAGATGTTTTACCACTAGATTGTACATTATTAAATAATATATACTTTTTAAAATTCATTTAATTACTGATATATTGTTTATAATTGTATTATATAATTTATGGTCTCTGATTGATGACATTCTATGATATTCTATTTAGAGGCATGAGAGATTTGTATAAATGACCATTTTCATTAGTTATTACACAACCTCATAAAGAGATCTATGGAGAGAGATTCTGCTAAATTTTTGGACCAGTTTTGTGTCTCCCATCAAACTAGATATATATCAGCTCAATTATGGGTTGGATTGTGCTCATACTAGGTAAGAGATACGTTTAGGAGGATTTTATCATCTAGGCATCAGATTCTGGGGATGCAGGAGGTCACACATAGGGCCAGAAGTTGTACATTTGGCATACATCAATGAAATATGGTATGTGATATTTTTTATTAATGTATATATAGTTTAAATGTAAAATATTTATAATATTATATAGGCCACTACTACCCCTCTATTACAGAGTTTGAAGTTTATAATAACATGTATACTTATCCCCATACAGGAGAACTTGTAGGCAACCGACAGTGCCATATTATGGTTAGTAATTTCTTACAAAAATTACTAATATTAATTTTATTGTTATTATAATTTCTAATTATATTTGAAGGAAACATATTGTAACATCATATTAATATTTTCAAGTATTCATAAACCCCTATTTTTTATCTTTCTTTGGTTGGGTTTTATTTGGGAGTGTTCGGGTTGAAATTTTTAATTTTTTGGAAGTTTTTGGGCTAATGCACGGTTGGCGCACGGTTAGCCCAAACTGTGTGGCCTCTCAAGACAAACCATGCAAGCTCAAATAGTGGGGTTTGGCATGGTTGACACATGGTTTATCAGACCATGATCCCTCTTAGGAGAACACATTTGTTCCATTTAAAACTATCACATCGTTAGTGTTCTTGGTTTTTTAAATTGTGTAGCTCTGCCCAGGAAACCATGTGTATGAGTTTTTAATTAATCCTAATTTTGATTCAAAATTTTAAAACCCCCTTTTTAGGTCCCCAACATACCAGAACAACCCACAAGTGATTTCTACCTTCTTTAGATCTCCCAAAAATAGTTCTTATCCCCTCATATCCCTCCCGGAAGAAATTCAAAGCATGAGGAATTCCCTTCAATCTTCTCCCAGTTATTTTCCTCTTATCATTCTTGTTCTCTCCTATTCTCTATTATTATTACTAGGGTTACATGAATCCTAGTGTTTATTTGTGGATATAATACCCACTGATTTGGATCTAAGCCTAGTTTTGAATCACAGATACTTTTTTAGTCATTCTCTGTTGGAGTTTTCCACATACGGCTTTTTGATTCAATATCTGGTGACCTCAAGGTAGGTGGTTCTGTTACGATGCATGGTTTTTATTAACCTTAAATTTCTTTATTTAATTTAAATTATTTGAATTAATTTAAATTTATTGATTTTGATTAAATGGATTTCAATTGGTTTGTTTTAAAAACTCAATTACATTGAATTGGGTTTTAAAAAAATGTGTTTTGGCATGAAATTAAAAAAAACTCTCTAAACCCATTAAATTGGGTTGTGTTTATAGAAATTTGTGAAATTTAAATTATTTAATTTAAATTTTGGATTAGATGGAAATTTTTTCAATTAAAATTTTCAATTTAATTTCAGAAATGGATTTGATGGAAAATTATGAAAAATCGTAATTCCAGTGAATTGGGGGTTTATTGTGAAATTGATGGAATCTTGTGAAAAAATAAATTGTTGAATTTAATATTTGAAGTTGAATTGTGAAATTGAATTATGAAATGATATTAAATTCTTATATTGAGAAAATGGATTAAAAAATTGTTTTGACAGGAACCTTTGGGTTCTATTTTGGAAAAACACATGTTTTTGACTAAAAACTCGTGTTATGTTTTAAATAGAAATTGGAATATTTGAAATGGATAATGGGATTAATTTTTTTTTTAAGGTTTCTTGAAATAAGTTTCCCATAATTTTTTTACTAAAGTGCATGAAAGCCTCAGGTAATTAGTAAGTTATTTGGATGTCACTTTATGATTTACAACGTTCCAAAAAATAAATGCATCACATCACATCCCTTGGGCAATGGTGATGAGCCCTCTTTATCCTACATTAAAAGGGACATATGTACATATTTTTTGTCACTTTGGGTATGGATTACCTATAGCCTAGAACTATAATACCTTCTTAGGAATATGACAATGTTTCTCGCTTGTTTTTATTTCAAATGAATATATACCATTATTATAAAACTATTTTACATGAATTATGATTTATATAAAATATTTTATAAAAAAATTATTTAATACATTTTTAAATAGTGCCATTATTTTAGAAATATTCCATCAATTGAAAAGTGAATTCTTTGCTTAATTTATTTCTATATTTTGAAATGTAAAGCATAAATTGTTTTAATTTTGATTATGATATTCCAAACATGTTTATTTTAAATTGAAATCCCTCTTGGGTTAATTTAATATTGAAATATGTGATGGACTTCTTGGTGAGACCCTACTGGGATTTTTAGATCACACCCTACCTATGCCTTCAGTTTTTTGTAGATTATCTCCATCCAGGTTTGAGCATGGGTAAAGCACCACTTGGAAGTGGTTCTAGCTATTGATCAGTGGACTTGGTGAGTTAAATATTTTAGTAATTGGGTATTTTTTTCCTATTTTCTATTACTTGGTTATAGTACGTTGGGATTTTTTTTCCCTATTTGACTTCTGGTATCATTCTCTCAAGGGATTTTACTTTGTATTTATAATTGACTTATCTCTTTTACTTCCGCATTGTTAGTGGAAAATCATTCCCACTTTAATTTTCAATAATTTCAGGCTCTAGTCATAGACCTATGGGGATCAAGAACACCCTTTGGGATATGTTAGGGATGGCTCCATTATTGGGTTTCCAGGGTACCTAGGCTAGTTCATGAAAAATTGGCATCATAGGGAGGTTGATCTTCTTATCTTGAAGTGAGTATGAATTTGTTCAATGTTTTCAGGACTTAGGAGGGAGTTGCGAATGAGCATCTGGACAACTCTCACTATAATGAACCTTAAGTCACCTGGGTGGTTTGGGAGAGATGTATTGAGTATTAGTTCTAGTCTTTTCCTTACTTTTTATTTGGGTATATTGAAATCCAAATCTTGTTTGTCTATCTGTTGGGATTAATTTCCCAGTTTCTCTATTTGAGTGTTAATATGATATATTCCTTATTGTCTAGTAATTTTGTATATAACCATTCCTCCCAGAAGATGTGTGAATCAGATCTAGGAGGAAATAGCTACTAAACCTCAATGATCAAATCCTCTCATGGACCTGAATCTAGTTGAGGTTATTGTGCGCATTGTCCAATCCCTAGGATAGGAACCGGCTCTAGTTCTTGTTCAGGCTCCAGCAATAGAACCTCAGAGGGATATTCTAAATATTTGTTCTCAAGAGTTCCTTCCCCATAATCATGTGCCATTCAAAGGCTCAAATGATCATCAAGATTCTGAGGATTGGTTGAGCATAATGGAGTGTTTGTTTGGGTTCTTGGACACACCCGATGAAATCAAGGTGAAGTGTGCCACCTTCTTTCTAGAAGGAATGATAAATAGATGGTGGAACACAATGGTGACAATGAAGAAACATGAGGGCTTAGAGGGAAAATAATTTAAGGTTATTTTTACCATCCTATTCTATCTAGAGTCAATTTTTTTGTCCAAGTCCACTGAGTTTTTCAAAATCGAGTAGAATGATAGGATTGTGACAAGTTATGAAAATTATTTTGCTTATATTGTGCAGTTTACAACTAAGATTCTATCAAATGAGAAGATGAAGGATTGATGGTTTGAGTTGGTAGTTCAATGGGATATTCATTATCAGGTGTTCTTGTTAAATCTTCCTTCGTATACTGATATGGTAGATAGATCATTGATGATTTAGATGGATCTGGCTAGCAAGTAAGGGTTATTGGGATTTTCTTTTTCTTCTAGTGGCAGTGTGAATTTCTCTAAGGGAAAGAGGAATCATTATGATTCTCTTGGTGGTACTCGACAGTAGGTTCATTTTAGACCTCCTGTAGTGTTTAGAATGGTTCCTTTAGTTTGTTACCAGTGTGACATTTTGGTTTATTCAGAGAGGGTTTTCACTGAGCCACCTAAGATTTGTGTCTCCTGTAGATACTCGGGTCACTTGCATAGATTCTTCCATGTCTATTCCACTCCCCATAGTGGAATTAGATCATAAGAACCTTAAAAAACTTTGGTGAAATCATATGCTTCACATGAAAAGGGGTTCCAGCCATAAGCATCAACAACGAAGCTTCTTCATGTAGTGGAAGAGTCTCTATAGGAAATGGATATGGGTCCATCACCGTGAGAGGTACCATCACTATAGCTTCATCATTAGTGATTGTTTAATTTTATATTGGTGCATCTCATTATTTTATGTCAAAATTTGTTGTTAATCTAATAAATATTTATATAGAGATTTTATCGTGTGCAATGGATATTACTACACCCCTTGGTATGAAGAGGTAGAAGGGTATTCATAGTCCCTATTGTGTTTTCTCTCTATCAGATATTGAGCTTTCTTGGAGTTTTCTGATTCTCAACATGAAATGTAATACCCCGACCCCTCTAGGGTGGATCTGGTGCATTACTTGTGATATTGGCATGGTTAGAAGGAATGAAAATCCTGAAGGAATGATCAGTTTAGTAGTCTTGAAGAAACTAGATGCATTTATTTAACATAAATTACAATGGATAAGGTTACACGATACAATCCATAACTAAAAACAAAAACGGCATCCACTAGCACTCAGTAAATGACCTCCTCTTCATAACCTATTAAAGGTAAACAATGAAAGGGGTGAGATCAAACGCTCATTAAGGGTTAAAAATAGAGGAAGCATGAGTACAATAATAAGTAAATCATAATCAATCTGACATAATCAAAATAACATAGTGGATAAATGAACAACTAATGCCATTAATAAACTGAGAATGAAACTGCATCCATAGATTTTTTTCATAGTGAAAACCTCATGGATAATAATAATAAATGAAAATGAATAAAGAGAATGCTTATTAATTTGACGTCATGTATCTAGCACATGAACTATAATACCATAAAAACGGTTTAGCTCTATGGGTAGAAACTCGTCTGATTTTTGGAAACAAACTCGAAGGGTCTGTCGCCAAACTGTTTTGTCTCATGAGACCTACCGATGCATCGAGGGGATGTAGTGGGCCCCACCCACCTCTACATACAAGAATTATTTATAAATATATTAAATACAAGATAAATATGTATTTACATTATCCATATAGAATAGAGGATACAGATTCATCAACATTTCCACAGTCAAAAAAACATTCAAAATAAATACCATATGTAAAATGGTATATGGATTAGACAATAATAATATCCATGATATGAGAATATGGATATTTAAATTTAATATAATTTCAATTGAAAAGTGATATCAAATGTGAAGTAGGTACACCACATAATAAAGAGAAGGTGCACAATTACTAAGCAAGTCACAACGAAGTGAAAATTGAGACAAAGCTCGTTACAATGTTGTATTCAATTGAGTCGTATGAAAACGAGTTAATAACCACCAAAAGAGTCACAAAATACAATTAATATAACGAGAACCATGATAACATATGTCAAATGGCAGTACACCCATACCACATATAATAAATAAGAGGTGAACAATGGAGATCCCACAGAATTGAAAGTGAGATGAGAAAAATCCCTTACAAATATTTTGGCATGATAACGAGTGTTCTTGCGAGGGATTAATAAGAGATAAAAGGTTATACCACGATTTATATATCATAAGGGAAGTATGGGGGGATGAGAAAACATACCCCATCATTATAAATTAAAAACAAAATCACACAAGATAGGGTGGATTCTTGAATAAAAGTGAGAGAGAGGATCCCTTACCTTATGCTTGAAGGTGTTCTTGACTTGTTATTAAAGACCTGAATAAACAAATTAGGATTATTAATTCATAATTTAAGAACCTATTTTATATTTAAATGATTTATTATAATCTTTTTTAGTTCATTATAGGCCTTTTTGATTGGTTATAAGGTTCAATTTCATTGTTCGGGCTTGTTTGTTTACATGGTTTTAAATGATTTGTTCACTTATATTCAAGTTTGGATAAATATATAAGATGGATATGGATGTCCAAAAATGAAGTTATATTATTTTAGTGAACATACAGAAGATTACATGGTTTTAAATTTTATTTGGTTACTTAGAGTGAACTCAAATTATTATATATATAACCTTAGTGACAACTGTTTTGGCTAAAAGGTGGGTTTGATTACAATGAACATGTTTTGATTTATAATTTAATACCATTTGTACAAAAGGATTACAGAACTAAACCTAGGATATATTACATATATAATAATATGGTTCAACCATAACATGAATGGTTTCATGAACAGAATTAAATATTATAACAGAAATTGATAAACAGTTGTCCTTGAATGTGCTAAATTAGCACATCTCAAACGGTGCTTTCATTTCTTTCAAATAAGTGGTGGGGAAAGGAGAAGAGGTAATGAAATATGCCATTAGAATTAAAACATTCCAGTACATGTATGTTACTGGATTTTTCATACCATTATGGTGAAGGGAGGTGAGAAAAGAAACAAAAATAAATGAACTTAAAAGAAAAGAAGGGATTTGAAAGAGGAACTTACCTCTTGAGACTTCCTCCTTTGACAACCTCTTAATGGGAGAGGTTTTCGTCTTTTTATGAGACCAAAGCTTTCTGGACATGGGGGAGGAGGATGGGAAGGTATTTGGACAGAATTTGGAGAAGGCACAAGGCTTGAGAGGAGTGAATGGAAGGGGGTGAGAGGGGGTTTTTATAGTGGAGGAGATAGGGGATTTCTTAATATAAAACTCATTAATTTATTATTTCTCCTCAAGATAAGGAATAGTGAGTATTCCATGACCAATAATAGTAAATGGGTCATGTGAATTCAAACCAAGTGGGATTACATCAGCAGAGCATCATTGATGACTCAATTAATCCATTATTTAGCATTTATTGTAAATTATCAGATTCTATTATTCATCAAAAATTCAAGTATTTCAAAAAAATCCCAAAAAAACACCCTAACTGTTTTTTAACATGTAGAATCCAAAAATGAAGTCCATTTCTCAAAAATAATTTTCTAAATATGATTATTTTAATATTTAATTAAAATAATAATTTATTATCAAAACCAGTTTTAAAACATTCATTAACTCATTCTAAAATATAGGTATAACGTACTTTCAACTTGAATATTATTTTTATACCACCATAGGGGAGGTTACTATTCATTAGGGAATATCAATATTTATAAGGGTGTGTTACTATTCATTAGGGTAGATTACTATTCACTAAAAATTATTTTTGTTTTATTAGAATCCAAAAAATATCTTGAACACAACCGTGTATGCCAGATTTTTAAAATTCAAATCACAGAGCTAGTAAATTTAAGTTTAGTGGCTAAGTTATGTCTATCTCCTATAAGTAACCATGTTTTGTTCCATAGGGGCTTAGTGATTTATGAAATATATGCTACCTAATGTTTAAAGTGTATTTAAGAGAAACATACCATAAAATGTTTGGGGTGCTACATAAAACCTCTAGATTTCATTTTTCTGGTAGATTGGATCATTTCCAATAAAGCCAAGGTCCACTATTATCTTCAACGGGCTTCCTTTGCTGCACTTGATGGTGTGTGTCATGTCTTTCAAGGAGAATGGGACCCAAGGTTGAGCAAATTCAAACCTTCTTATCCAGATTTGGGGAAAGTGATATCAGTGTTTGAATTTTATCTATAGTTTAAATCTTTGATTGATGATATTCCTCTATTTGTCATAGAGTTTCCCAAAGTTTTTCCTTCTGAATTATCTGGTTTTCCCCATTAAGGGGGTTGATTTTTCTATTGACTTAATGCCTAGTACTCAACCATTTTCTATTCCCTCTTGTCATATAGAACTATATAAAATTAAATAGATGAAGTCCTAGTTAGACGATCTTCTTGAGAAAGGATTTATACACCTGAGCATGTAACCAAGGGCGACGCCAGTTCTCTTTTCTAAGAAGTTTAATTATTCACTTCACCTATGCATTGATTACTGAAAGTTAAATAGAGTTACAGTAAAGAACAAGTATCTATTACCATGGATTTATGATATGTTTGATCAGTTAAAAGGAGAAAAGTGGTTCTTGAAGATTGATCTTCATTTTGGCTACCATCAGTTGAGGATAAAAGAATATGACATTTAGAAAACCACATTTTAAATTAGGTATGGCCACTATGAGTACCTTTTCATTCACTGTTTTCTAACCAATGGTCCTTTAGTTTTTATGTCTTTAATAAATAGTATTTTCCACTAGTATCAAAATATATCTATGGTTGTCTTTGTGGATGATATCCTTGTTTACTCTAAGTATAAGGAGGATCATGTGCATCATTTGAGAGCAATTCTGAGTCTGTTAAGAAATCACCAACTCTATGTCAAACTTTTGAAGTTTGACTTCTAGATTTAAGAAGTAAAATTATTGGGACATGTGGTTTCAAAACACATTAATTTAGTTGATCTTGAAAAGGTGAAATATATTATAACATAGTGTTGGTCGGAGTGGACACTCAAGAGGGGGGTGAATTGAGTTCCAATTAAAAATTTCTGTTGAAAACTTTAAGATTAAATCCCCCAAATTGAAAAACAGCCCAGTCAATTAAGGCAGTGGAGATATAGGTGACTTATTGTTCAACAGGTTTCTCTAAGGTTGATTAATCCTCAGTAAGGTTAGTTTGATGACTAACTTTACTTTTGAAACAAGTTTACTAAACAAATCTCTTATACACACTAACCAAAATTGACTATCAGAGTATATGCAAAAACAGATTTCTTGTTTAAAAAAAAAAGGGAGCACAGCGGAAAAAAAAAGCAAAGTAAAGAAAAGAATAACAAGCTATTTCAAACAAGAGGTTCAGTCTTAAGCTAAGACTTAGTCCTCTTCCACTTGGTGATCACCTGCCACCAAGCAATTTTATAAAAAAGGATTGATACACAGCCTGTATCGGGCTTTACAACAGTTTTCACAAACTGTCCAGGTTTGACAACCTCTGCCACAGTTATACGTGGGAAAACAAATGACCAAGCCACACCAGGCTTCTTCCACAGTTATACGTGGGTAACAAATGTAAAAAGGTTTGGGATAGGGATTTCTAGTATCCCTCAGTTTAAGCACAGGAGACAGTGTGTGTAATACTAACACACTGCTCACAAATGTAAAACACTTAAACACAATAGAGCAATAGATAGAAAGAAGAAGGTTTAGAGTGCTCTATAGTGTTGGCAGATCAGTTCTGGACTCGTAGGAATGAGTGACTTGAAGCTTTGGTCCTTTTTCTGTAAGTTGACACTAAAACAGAGTGTCGTGATTTCCAGACTTCCAGATGTTCAAGTGATCAGCTTCCTTGAGTTTGAGTGCTTCACAGCATGGCTTTTAGGAGACGGTTCTTTCAGTCGGTTCACTTGAGACTCTTTTGTTCTTCAGAATGAATGCTCGAGAGTTCTTCTTTTTGTGTATATGCGTATCTCCTTCTTAGTTGTAGATGTTAGACTTTGTGTGTCCTTCCTCTATTCTTGTTCGTGTATGTCACTGTTCTTTTCGTTCCATTCATTGCTATTTCTTGAATGCTTCTCTCTTCTTTTTATACTCCTCCATATATGCCCTTTTTGTTCACCCGAGGCCGACAAGATAAATAGTCTTGAGTTACACGTGCGATCTTCCTCGTACATTGTATTATTTCTTGATATGTCTGCAAATATCAATAAATAATGTTAGGTGTATTAATTTGTCTAGACATGACCGTTAGATTAGTATTAATCAAATTGGTAAAGAAAAAAGTAGAAATATAATAATAATAGACTGGTCGAGAATGTATGTCACTGTGGGATTCAATTGTGGTCTTCCAACTGTGGACTTCCTTCTGACTGCTGACTTCAACAAAAGGCTTGCTGTCTGTAGGCTTGCAATGGTAGCTTTTACTCCATGTAACAGTAGCCTCTCTAACTGTAGACTTGTAATATCAAATTTGTAGAACTGTAACCTTTGTCAACTGTAGACCTCGATCATCAGTAGACTTAGTCGACAGAAGCTGTCTAACTGTAACCTTGACTGTAGACTTATGACTGTAGGCTTGTTCGAATGCGAACTTGTTACAACTGTAGACTTGTTCGACTGTGAACTTGAGCAGAGAAAACTTTGAACAGAAGTCTTGTAACTGTGACCTTCGTCTGTGAGCTTTGACAATAGATAGCGGTAGACTTGTGACTGTAAGCTTGTATTAGTCTTCGACTGTAACCTTTTAACTATGAACCTATTGCAACAGTAACTTAAGGTGACAGTCAGCTGTAACTGTGACTTTGAAAAGAAAACTCTGACTGTTAGCTACCAATACTAAACTTATGTAAATACTACTGTAAGCTGTTACAGTAAAGTTATGAGAGTAAGAATATGAACTGTTTAGAATAAAATACGTTTAAGCATAGAATAATAAGATTAATGCAAGGTTTTAATACATCATAATCAATGTTTAAGCATGATTTGGGATTATCAAAACAGGTGATTCCAACAATCTCCCCCTTTTTGATAATCACAAATTATGTCAGTATGGAATGAAATATAGATGTATCAGAGAGAAGTGTGCAAAACACAGTATTAGCAATATGAGCACAAAAATTAGGTATAATCCTCAAGGATTTCTCCCTCTTTGTATAGGTTCATTTCTCCCCCGAGTTTTCCCTATTTCTCCCTATTTCTCCCTATTTCTCCCTATTTCTCCCTATTTCTCCCCCTTTGTGATTAACAAAAAGAAAGACAGAGAGAGAGAAAATAAACATTGTATTAATAATGAGTACATTACATGACCCAAAACGTGAATACATGATCCCTATCAAAAAAAAACATAAACAGACTCAATCCTCTTCATCTGTAGGTAAGGGATCTTTTCCTTTGGAGGAAGAAGATGGAGCAGTAGGTGAAAGATCAACAGGCTTAGGAATTGTAGCAGGAATGTCTGGAGGGGCAACAACAGATGCTCCTGAAGGCCTGTAGTGAGTAGCTTGCTGAGGTATCAGTGGTCTAAGGCTTCTGAGGGCATCAGCAGGAGACATTACTGAAGAACCACTGGGGTTGGAGACAGGTAGGGCAGGAGGAACTATAACAGGTGTGCAGTCCACATGAAGAAAAGGTAGGAGCAGATTCCTGAAATCCATGATGATGTTTCCTCCTCTGTCCATGGAAGATAAGAAGTCATTTTTGTTTTCCAAGAATTTACCCAAAGCCGGGGTCAACTCTCGTAGCTTGCTAACTTGTTCTTTAAAAGCTTGAGTTACAGGAGGCAGCTTCATAGTTTCTAGCATGAGCTTGAAGTGATGGTTCAACTGATGCTTGGTGAAAATCCGATCAAAGTAATAATCCACTTTACTTTTGATGGCCTCCTGAGAAGCAGTAGCAGCCTGCAGGTGCTCACGAACAAAGCCACTGACTTCTCTTGTAGTAGCAAGGATCTGTAGGTCTGATGTGTCATTTGCACGGGCCTGAGTAAGCTCTTCTCTGAGCAGGCTTCTAAACTGCTCAAGGTCTACAGGACAGCTAGATGAAGGAAGGGACTTGACTGAGAATGCCACTGTCTCCTTGAAAGACTGAGTCAGATTTCCAAACACTTTCTGAATGACAACATCCTGATTGATAAAGTGTTCTTTTACTGATTTCTTGAAAGCCTCAAATACTTCCACAAACTGCTTGACCACTTCTTTGATGTATCGAATCTCACTGGCCACTTGTGTCTGAGAACTGCTCAGGGCAGTTAAAGAAGCAACTGATTGTCTGAGGGCCACTACTGCTCCAGTACAGCTTTCAATTTGAGTGTGGCACACTTTCATTTCATCCATCACTTCTTTGATTGGACTTCCCACAACACATCCTAGAGATAATTCTAAGGATTGTTCTACATTTTTCAGCTCATCAAAAAGACTGGTTTTCAATTTAGCAACAGACTGTCTGATGGTCTCCTTCATTTCATTCTTTAAGGATTCAAGGTCTTCCTTGGTGGCCAATCTTTCAGTTTCTAACACTGGAGAGCTGTTAGTTAGGATAACTGGATTTCTTGGTGGTTGGTTTTCCTCATCTGAATCCTCATAATTGAGTCCTAACACCATGTATCCTGGATCTGAGGTCCATCCTTCTATATCATACAGTACAGAGACTGAACCAAAACGCTCCCCCTCACTTGGAGCTCCTTCCTGAACATTTTCTACTATCTACTCGACTCTGGGTAACTCTAAGTTCTCTTCTGTAGCTCTAGCAGGTTCCATACTTGCTTCCTCTGTAGGTTCAGCAGTGAGGTTAGCCTCTCTCTCTGTTGAGTCATCAACCACTTCCATGACAACAGTAGTAGAGACCACTCCTGCTTCCTGGTCAGACACTGACTTGTCTGTATACCCTATCAGAGGGCTCATACTAAGTTCTTCTGTTTCTTCACCACTGATCTCCTCTTCATCTTCTGCAACAGTTTCTTGATTTTCATTTGAAGCTCCAGCCTCTTCTGCTTCGACTGTATCATCCTCGTCAGAGGTGTCCTTGACAAAATATTGAGATTCTTCTTCTTCTTCTTCTGTAGACTCAGTCTCACTGTCTCTTAGAACAGGTTCTCTACTAGGTAGTTCTTTTGGAGGGCTTGCTGCTCCAAACGCCACTGTCCTGACAGTACTGTGAGTAGTCTCAGGATCACTCCCTTCATCAATTGGGGTGTTCTCTCTTGCAGAGTCACCAACTACTGCAGTCTGTTCATCATCTGAGTATACAGGTTCAGGCTCATCAGGCTTTAAGCCTGGATCTCTCCTATCTCTCGGTCTAGAGGGATGAGTAGAAGGGCTAAATTTCTCATAGATTCTCTCCTCATCATTCACCCATGATTTCTTCCAGGGATTCCAACTGATCCTCATGAATTTGCAGATTACTTTCGAGATACATACACTGTTCTTTGCCACTATCAACTCTTCCTGACTTCCAGCTGCACCTTTCACTTTCAACATTACCGAAATGAGTTTAGCATGAAACAAGGCACTTGATTTTGAGCTTGCCTTTATCATGTCCTCCATCTGAGCCATCAGCAACCTACAAAGGTTGACCTTCCTTCCATGTTTTAATAAGTACATCAAGTAAATATCCTGGTGCTCCAGAGTTGCAAAATCTCCTCTTCTAGGACTCAGTACATGCTGAATAAACTTAAACAGAAGCCTGTCCTCTCCACTCATTTCAGCAGCAATAATCTTTCTTACTGTGCCATTTCCTGTCAGTTCTTCCAGAGCCGTCTCATGATCAAAGATTCCACTATTTGGAGGAGCCTCTCCATAATAGTAGTTGTAAATACCCTCATGAGGAACTCTTAAACATGCAGCCCATTCAACGGATGAAAAACTGACTTCATTGCCGTTTACTCTGGATACCAGTCTATGCAGATCATCCTCTTCCTCGAACTGTAGATATTCATAGAATTCCTTCACCAGCTTCGGGTAGTACGGTCCATTATTGTTTGCGAAGCATTCGGTCCATCCTTGCTCATTAAGCACTGCCAGTACTAATGATCTGCTCGATAAAATCCACTCTTCACTTAGCTCCTTCTCAGCAACTATTTCTCTCTTAGTCAGATGTGGATTAACAGGTCTTATCGAGGCATTCCCGGTGCCACTGGATTCGACTCGAGTCCTCTTTGGCATTGGTGCATCTTCATTGACAGTCGGGGGTCGCTTTGTTCTGGCCATTGGAACTAAATGAGGTTTCGAGGTTCGGTTGAAGGTTTAGGGTTTAGGACTTGAGAGAGCAAGGGTCGAGATGAGTGGATTGAGATATGTTCGATGTTCTAAATTTTATCATTTAGGGATTTAGAAATAAAAGTATAAAGAAAAGAAACGGTTCGAATTCCCGCAAAAATAAAATAAGGTTAAACAGCGAAACAGCCTACAGAGAGATGTAACAGTGAGGTACACCGGTGAGGTCTAACTGTGAGGTTTCAACTGTGAGGTTTCAACTGTGAGGTTTCAACTGTGAGGTTTCAACTGTGAGGTTTCAACTGTGAGGTTTCAACTATGAGGTTTCAACTGTGAGGTTTCAACTGTGAGGTTTCAACTGTGAGGTTTCAACTGTGAGGTTTCAACTGTGAGGTTTCAACTGTGAGGTTTCAACTGTGCTATAATTAATCATACCTAACTCATGTTTGATGTAACTTAATCTCTCAGAATTCAAAGGATTTGTAAAAATATCAGCTAACTGATGTTCAGTGCCAATGAACTCAAGAGTGATATCACTTTTTTGATAATGATCCCTCAGAAAGTGATGTCTCACATCAATATGTTTTGTCCTAGCATGAGATACTGGATTTTTAGAAATGTTAATAGCACTTGTATTGTCACACCTTATAGAGACATGTTTGATTTGATATCCATAGTCTAGTAAAGTGTGTTTCATCCACAAGATTTGTGCACAACAGCTACCAGCAGCTATATACTCAGCTTCGGTAGTAGACAATGCAACAGAATTCTGCTTCTTACTACACCAAGATACTAGTGACTTGCCTAAAATGTGACATGTTCCAGAGGTGCTCTTTCTATCTAACTTGCAGCCAGCAAAATCAGCATCAGAATAACTTAATAAATCAAATGATTGTCCTTTTGGATAAAATAATCCCAAATTGGGAGTATGTTTTAGATATTTGAAAATCCTTTTAACAGCAGTCAAATGAGACTCTTTTGGATTGGCTTGAAACCGAGCACACATGCATACACTGAACATGATGTCAGGTCTACTGGCAGTAAGGTACAGTAGACTACCTATCATACCTCTTTAATTGGTTTGATCCACTGGTTCACCAGTTTCATCACTGTCCAACTTGCAAGTGGTGCTCATAGGTGTGTCACTGCCTTTGGTGCCATCCAAAGAAAAACGTTTTAGAAGATCTTTAATATATTTACTTTGGTTCAAAATAATACCATTTTTATTTTGAAAGATCTGAAATCCAAGGAAAAATTTGAGTTCTCCCATTAAACTCATTTCAAACTCATTTTGCATTATTTTTGAAAAATCAACACATAAAGAATTTTTAGAAGATCCAAAAATAATATCATCCACATAAATTTGTACTATTAAGACATCTTTAGAAATCCATTTAATAAAAAGAGTAGGATCAGCTATCCCTTTAGTAAATCCTTTCGAAATAAGAAAAGAGCTGAGCCTATCATACCAAGCTCTTGGAGCTTGCTTTAAACCATATAAAGCTTTAGATAGTTTAAAAACATGATTAGAAAAATGGGGATTTGTAAAACCAGGAGGTTGTTCCACAAATACATCCTCAATTATATATCCATTTAGAAAAGCACTTTTAACATCCATTTGATATAGTTTGAAATTCAGATGAGCAGCATAAGCAAGTAATATCCTAATGGCCTCTAGTCTAGCCACTGGTGCAAAGGTTTCCTCATAGTCTATTCCTTCTTCCTGACTATACCCTTGTGCAACTAGCCTAGCTTTGTTTCTGATTATATTACCAAACTCATCAACTTTGTTTCTAAACACCCATTTAGTGCCTATGGTAAGAGTGTCTTTAGGTCTTTCCACTAATTCCCAAACTTTGTTTCTTTCAAACTGATTTAGTTCTTCTTGCATAGCCATTACCCAGAATTCATCACTGATAGCATCATTGACATTTTTGGGTTCAAGCTGTGAAAGAAAAGCTTGATGTTCAACCTGATTTCTTAGAGAAGCTCTAGTTTGTGTTCCTCTATCAAGATTACCAACAACAGCATCTAAAGGATGATTCTTTAGAATCCTAGTTGATTTGGTAAAGGTTGAACTAGAGATTTCAGGTTCATTTATAGGTTCAGGTTCCACAGAGGAAGATTCTGGAAAAAGTCCAGAACTGGATGTTTTTATTACAGGTTCTTTAGATTTGTCATTTAGGTCCAGAACAGATAAGTCTTCTTCAACATCTTCAAGAGAAGTTGTAGACTCATGTGGATCAGTCTCATCAAACTTGATGTGAACAGATTCTTCCACACATTTGGTTTTCTTATTGAACACTCTATAGGCTTTACTAGACATAGAGTAACCCAGGAAAATTCCTTCATCACTTTTTGGAGCAAATTTATCAAGATTATCTTTAGTATTCAGAATAAAGACTTTGCAGCCAAAAACTCTAAAGTAATTAACCTTAGGCTTCCTATTATTCCACAACTCATAAGGGGTTTTCTTAAGAACCGGTCTAATCAAGTCTCTATTAATAACATAGCAGGCTGTATTTACAGCTTCAGCCCAAAAGTAAACAGGCAGGTCATATTCATTAAGCATAGTCCTTGCAATTTCTTGCAGGGTTCGGTTTCTTCTTTCCACTACACCATTCTGTTGAGGTGTCCTAGGAGCAGAAAAATTGTGAGCATAGCCATTGTGTGAGCAGTAAGATTCAAATTCTTGATTCTCAAACTCACGGCCATGATCACTCCTCAAGGTCTTAATCTTAAGTCCACTAAGATTTTCTACAGACTTAGAGTATTTAACAAAGGAAGAGCAGGCTTCACTTTTGTGAGCTAGAAAGTATACCCAAGTATATCTAGAAAAGTCATCTACAAGAACATAAACATAGTGCTTCCCATTTAGACTTGAAATTCTTGATGGTCCAAACAAATCCATGTGAACCAGTTCAAGTGGTTGAGAAGTTGAAACTTCTCTCTTTGGTTTAAAAGAAACTTTGTGTTGTTTTCCCTTTTGACAGGGATTACACACTTTGTCATTTGGGAATTCAAGCTTAGGTAGGTCTCTAACTAGGTGTTTCTTAGAGAGTTTTCTAAGTGAGTGAATGTTGCAGTGTCCTAATCTCCTATGCCACAGCCAAGACTCTTTATGAAAAGCATTTAAGCAAGTAACATTATGTTTAGCTAAAGTGTTTAATTCAACAGCATAAACATTTTCATTTCTTAAGGCAGAAAATATTAAAGCATTTTTGGAATTATAAACATCACAAGAATTGTTTTCAAACTTGACATTAAAACCATCATCACACAATTGAGAAATGCTAAGTAGGTTGTACTTAAGTCCATCAACAAATAAAACTTTGGAAATTAATACTGAGTCAGTGTTACCAATCTGGCCTAAGCTGATGATTTTTCCTTTTGAGTTATCACCAAAAGTGACATATCCTCCATCAACCTTTATTAAGCTTTTGAAGCATGAATAGTCCCCAGACATGTGTCTTGAACATCCACTGTCTAAGTACCATACCTTCTTGTAATTGCTTTTCAAACAGATTTCCTACAAAACAGATTAGACAGGAAATGACTTTGGTACCCAGATTTTCTTGGGTCCAGATATGTTAGCAATCAAGGATTTAGGTACCCAGATTTGTTTTATGGGTCCCATACAATTAATAGATGCAACAGATTTAGAGAGATATACTTTATTTGATCTACAACTATTTAAATAACCAGTTGCGGCATACGAATTTCCAAAACTGGAACTAGCAGGATTTTTTCCAGACTTGGGAATAAATCGGGTTTTAGTAAACTGTCTTTGTCCAGGTTGGTATCTCAAGCCAGTAGCATACTTAGGTGCAACTTGCTTTCCTAGCAGTTGGGTTAGAGTATCTTTTCCATTTGTGAATGTTTCTAAGTCCTTTCTAAGTTGTTCATTAGATAGTTTCAGTTCTGTATTCTCCTTTAATAATTGAACATTTTTCTCTTTTTCTACATCAAGTGCAGACTTGACACTTGCAGTAAGAGCATGCTGTTTCTTTAAAGACTTATATTTATCCTTTAGTTCATTACACGTTTCTTCCAGCATATTACAGTATTCAATCAATTCATCTTTAGACATATTTTCAGAATCAGAACCAGATTCTGCTTCACCTTCAGAATAATAAGAGTTTAAAGTGGGAGTGTCTAAGGTTACCTCAGATGTGTTTGTCATGAAACATATATTAGCACGATTTCTTTCAGAATCACTGGATTCTGATTCACTTGTGCTGTCTTCTGAAGCACTCCAGGTGGCCTTCATACCTTTCTTATAATTCTTGTCCTTGTACTCATGTTTCTTCTTGAATTTTAACTTAGGACAGTCAACTTTGATGTGTCCTTTCCTTTTACATTCATAGCAAACTATGTCTTCTTCTTTATCAGTTTTCTTCCAATCTTTCTTCCACTTACCTTGTCTATCATACTTACCCTTGTAGTTTGGTTTTCTGAAGAACTTCTTCTTCCTATAGAACTTCTTGAATCTCCTTGCTATTTGTGCCATCTCGGCATCACTGTCAGAATCTAAGTCTTCACTAGATGAGCTTTCAGTTGGTATATGCACTTTCTCCTTGTCTTTGCTCTTTGATGCAGTAGACTTAAAAGCTACAGATTTTCGTTTTGGTTCCTCATCTTCCTCTTTATTTACCTTGAGCTCTTCTTCGTACATCATCAGCTTGCCAATTAACTCCTTGACAGGAAAAGTTCCAATATCACAGGATTCTCTAATTGAAACGGATGTGCCTCTCCATCTGTCAGGCAGACATCTCAATAATCTCATGATTTGCTCCTTTGCTGGAACAATCTTTCCGAGTGAGCTCATTGTGTTGACTATCTCATTAAACCTGAGATACATATCAGAAATAGGTTCATCAGCTTTCATCTTAAAGTTATCATATTTGATAGTATAAGTATTTAACCGCATTTCCTTGACATTAGTTGTTCCTTCATGAGAAACAGCTAAGGTGTCCCAGATTTCAAAAGCAGTTTTACATGCAGAAATTCTATTGAATTCCTCATCTCCTAGAGCACAGTAGAGAGCATTCACAGCCTTACAATTATTATTGTAAGCTACCTTAGTAGGTTCATCCCAAGTTATTCTTTCAGTTTCTGGAATCTTGTATTGAGACTCTATAGCAGTCCAAATATCAAAACCCATACTTTCCAAATGAATTTTCATTTTGAGCTTCCATTGGGCATAATTCACACCATTAAAGAAGGGTGGCCTGTTAGTAGCAGCACCTTCTAGTCTATTATCCATAAGGAAATTTTAGAAAATGTTTTAAAGAGATAAAATTTAGAACTAACAGAAATTTAAGATCTTTTAAATAAAACTACAATCACAATTTAAAAACAGAGAGTTAAAATAAAACTTTGAGCAAGTATAACAGAGATAAACACATCCTCTGATACCAAATGTTGGTCGGAGTGGAAACTCAAGAGGGGGGTGAATTGAGTTCCAATTAAAAATTTCTGTTGAAAACTTTAAGATTAAATCCCCCAAATTGAAAAACAGCCCAGTCAATTAAGGCAGTGGAGATATAGGTGAATTATTGTTCAACAGGTTTCTCTAAGGTTGATTAATCCTCAGTAAGGTTAGTTTGATGACTAACTTTACTTTTGAAACAAGTTTACTAAACAAATCTCTTATACACACTAACCAAAATTGTCTATCAGAGTATATGCAAAAACAGATTTCTTGTTTAAAAAAAAAGGGAGCACAGCGGAAAAAAAAGCAAAGTAAAGAAAAGAATAACAAGCTATTTCAAACAAGAGGTTCAGTCTTAAGCTAAGACTTAGTCCTCTTCCACTTGGTGATCACCTGCCACCACGCAATTTTATAAAAAAGGATTGATACACAGCCTGTATCGGGCTTTACAACAGTTTTCACAAACTATCCAGGTTTGACAACCTCTGCCACAGTTATACGTGGGAAAACAAATGACCAAGCCACACCAGGCTTCTTCCACAGTTATACGTGGGTAACAAATGTAAAAGGGTTTGGGATAGGGATTTTTAGTATCCCTTAGTTTAAGAACAGGAGACAGTGTGTGTAATACTAACACACTGCTCACAAATGTAAAACACTTAAACACAATAGAGCAATAGATAGAAAGAAGAAGGTTTAGAGTGCTCTATAGTGTTGGCAGATCAGTTCTGGACTTGTAGGAATGAGTGACTTGAAGCTTTGGTCCTTTTTCTGTAAGTTGACACTAAAACAGAGTGTCGTGATTTCCAGACTTCCAGATGTTCAAGTGATCAGCTTCCTTGAGTTTGAGTGCTTCACAGCATGGCTTTTAGGAGACGGTTCTTTCAGTCGGTTCACTTGAGACTCTTTTGTTCTTCAGAATGAATGCTCGAGAGTTCTTCTTTTTGTGTATATGCGTATCTCCTTCTTAGTTGTAGATGTTAGACTTTGTGTGTCCTTCCTCTATTCTTGTTCGTGTATGTCACTGTTCTTTTCGTTCCATTAATTGCTATTTCTTGAATGCTTCTCTCTTCTTTTTATACTCCTCCATATATTCCCTTTTTGTTCACCCGAGGCCGACAAGATAAATAGTCTTGAGTTACACGTGCGATCTTCCTCGTACATTGTATTATTTCTTGATATGTCTGCAAATATCAATAAATAATGTTAGGTGTATTAATTTGTCTAGACATGACCGTTAGATTAGTATTAATCAAATTGGTAAAGAAAAAAGTAGAAATATAATAATAATAGACTGGTCGAGAATGTATGTCACTGTGGGCTTCAATTGTGGTCTTCCAACTGTGGACTTCCTTCTGACTGCTGACTTCAACAAAAGGCTTGCTGTCTGTAGGCTTGCAATGGTAGCTTTTACTCCATGTAACTGTAGCCTCTCTAACTGTAGACTTGTAATATCAAATTTGTAGAACTGTAACCTTTGTCAACTGTAGACCTCGATCATCAGTAGACTTAGTCGACAGAAGCTGTCTAACTGTAACCTTGGCTGTAGACTTATGACTGTAGGCTTGTTCGACTGCGAACTTGTTACAACTGTAGACTTGTTCGACTTTGAACTTGAGCAGAGAAAACTTTTAACAGAAGTCTTGTAACTGTGACCTTCGTCTGTGAGCTTTGACAATAGATAGCGGTAGACTTGTGACTGTAAGCTTGTATTAGTCTTCGACTGTAACCTTGTAACTGTGAACCTATTGCAACAGTAACTTAAGGTGACAGTTAGCTGTAACTGTGACTTTGAAAAGAAAACTCTGACTGTTAGCTAATAATACTAAACTTATGTAAATACTACTGTAAGCTGTTACAGTAAAGTTATGAGAGTAAGAATATGAACTGTTTAGAATAAAATACGTTTAAGCATAGAATAATAAGATTAATGCAAGGTTTTAATACATCATAATCAATGTTTAAGCATGATTTGGGATTATCAAAACAAGTGATTCCAACACATAGGAACAACCACATAATGTTTTCAAGATTTGGAGCTTCTTAGGTCTAGTTGGGTATTATCGTCGATTCGTGAAGGACATATCGTATTTGTATTCTCTAATGACTACACTAACTTAGAATGGATTAAAGATTTCTTAGAGTGAGAAATGTCAGAATTATTTTGTTGAGTTGAAACATATTTTTACTACTACGTTTGTGTTGACTCGTCTGGAGGTCAGGTAGGGTTATGTGGTATTTTATGATGCATTGGGTTCAGTCTTGGGATTCATCCTCATGCAGTTTGATCATGTTGTTTATTATGGATCTCATCATCTTAGGCCACACGAGAAGAATTATCTGACCTATGACCTTTAACTTGTAGTTTTGATGCACACGCTTAAGAGCTAGTGTCGTTACCTTTACATAGAAAGGTTTGTAATGTATTTATAATAGAATATATTGAGTTATATATTCACTCAAAAATATTTAAACCTCCACCAAAGGCATTGGGTGGAATACCTATAGGCTTTCGATTTTGATATTGCCTATAGCTCAGGGAAAGGTAATTTCATCGTAGAAGCTTTTAGCGGGAAACTTTCGGCCCAGGTAGTGAAATAATCTTCAAAAGAGTGGAACTAGATGCATCTATTTTCACAATTTCATATTAGAGTCTAGGAATCATGGGTCAAGGTTTCCTTGTCCATTGTTCAGTTAACATCCTCTCTTATTGAATTGATTCTTTAGGAGAAGCATCTTGATGACGAGTTTTATAGCATTAGAGACTCTCTTAATTGTGGAGAGATATTTCTTGATTGTTCATTATCAAAGAGGTAATTATACTCTTTCAAAACCATTTTTTGGTACCATCTTCAGTAAGGAAATATATAGTGCGGGATTTTATAGTTCCCAGTGGATAGTGCACCCAGGATCCACAAATATTTTTTATGACATGTGGCAGTAGTTCCAGTGGATAGGTAAGAGATGGGGCATTGCATATTTTTTTATCATTGTTATATGTGCCAACAGGTTAATGTTGAGCACTAGAAACCTTTAGGTCTACTTCATCCACTTATTATACCTACTTGGAAGTGTGATTAAATCTCTATATACTTTGTAGTTGAGTTTCCACATACCTAGAGAAAGAAGAATTCAATATGGGTCACGATCGATATGCTGACTAAATTGGCACACTTTATACCCATTCAAGATAAAACCAAACTTGAGAAGTTGGGAAATATCTATGTGAAATAGATTTTTCATTTTCCTCGAGTACCATCTCCTATATTCTTTGATTAGGATCCTTGGTTCACTTCTCATCTTTGGAGAGGCCTTCAGGAGGCACTAGGATCCCATGCCCTTGTATGTACGGCATATCATCAGTAGTTAGATGGCCAGTCATAAAGAGCTATACATATTCTTGAAGATATTATTTGTGCTTATGTTCTCAACATTGGTGGGGCTTGGGATGATCACTTAGGTCTGGTTTAGTTCTATTATAACAATAGTTACTAGTCCATCATTATAATGGATCATTTTGAGGCCTTATATGGTCAGCCTTGTAAATCTATGTTGTGTTGGTCAGAGATTGGTGAAATTTACTCGGTTGGACAGAAATTGATCCAATAAACAACATCAAATATTTATTATATTCATCAGAGAATATTTGTAACATAGAGTCGATATTAGTTTTATACTGATCATCATCATAGACCTTTGGAATTCTTAGTTGGTGATATGTTGTTCTTGAAAGATTCACCCTGGCTGGGTCAATGATGGCTTGAGAGGAAAGATAGACATACTCTTCCTCTTTTGGGACCTTTTAAGGTTATTGAGAAGGTGGGAAAACATTCTTATTATTTAGAAATTCCGTTGCAATTAATGCGATACATAACGTGTTCTGTGTATCTCAACTTTGAAAGTATCTATCTGATTTATCTCATGTTCTGAGATGGAGTGATCTTGAGGTTGAACCTGATTTATCCGGGACAGGACAGTTAGTTGGGATATTTGATTATGAAACCAAGGTACTTTGTGGGAGGACGATAGCATTGGTTCATACTCTATGGAAACATTGTTCTGATTCACATGAGATATTGGAGATGGAGGCACTGATGAGAGAACAGTGGCCTCGTTTTTTGTAAAAGAAGCTTCTTCATAGGATTTCTGGGGACAGAAAGTTTCTATGGTGGGGAGGTCATAACATAATTTTGTTGTTTTTAGGTATTCAAAAACCCCCTTATTTTGATCTTGATTTGGTTGGGTTTTGTTTGTGATTGTTCAGGTTGAAATTTTGAATGTTTTGGAAGTTTCTGGGCTAGTGCATCGTTGGCGCATGGTTAGCCAAAATTGTGCGCCCTCTCAAGACAAACCATGAAAACTCAGAGAGTGGGTTTTGGCACAATTGGTGCAAAGTTTTTCAAACTATTCACCTTCTTGGGAGAAACCGTGTGGCCCATTTAAAATAGGTGCACTTCGAATCCGTATAGTTTTTCAAACTCTGCAGCTATTCTCATAAAATTTTGTGTACAAGTTTTTAATTAATCCAAATTTTGATTAAAAATTTATAAACACCCCCCCCCCTTAGGTCCTTGATAGATCTGAACGACCCATAAGTAATTTATCACATCCATAGAGCTCCCAGGAAGAGTTCTTGGCCCCTTGGATCCCTACTCAAAGTGATTTGAAGCTTAATGAATTCCCTTCCGTCTTCTCCCAGTTAATTTCCTCTTCTTGTTCTCTTTCTATCATGATCTCTCTTCTCCTCCCTAGGGTTCTGTGAATCCATGTGTTGATTTTTGGATCTAATATCCATTGTTTTGGATCAAAACCTAGGTTTTATTCATATATCCTTGTTGTCATTATTCTCCGTTGGAGTTTTCTGTGTACGGATTTGTGATTCGAGATCCTGTTATCCCAAGGTATGTGGTTCCATTACGATGTCTAGTTTTTTTAACCCTAAATTACTTTATTTAATTTAAATTATTTTAATTAAATGAAATTGATTTATTTTGATTAAAGGGATTTCAATTGGTTTGTTGAGAAAACCCCATTCTATTGAATTGGGGTTTTAAAAATGGGTTTTTTATATGAAATTGTTAAAATCTCTAATTCTACTGAATTGGGGTGTGCTTGTGGAAATTTTTAAAATTTAAATTTTTGATTTAATAGAAATTATTTTAATTAAATTATTGAATATAATTATGGAAATATATTTTATGAAAATTGTAAAAAAAAACTCCAATTCCATTGAATTGGAGGTTTATTGTGTAATTAATGGAATCTTATGAAAAATTAAATTATTGAATTTAATTTTTGAAAGTGTATTGTAAAATTTAATTGTGAATTGATTTGAAATTATTATATTGTGAAAATGGATTGAAATGGTTTTGATAAGAACCTTTGGGTTCTATTTTAGAAATGGTATATTTTTTATTAAAAACCCAGGTTATTGTTTTTAAATGGAAATCAGAATATTTGAAATAGAGAATGGTAATGATTTTATTTTAAGGTTTCTTCAAATAAATTTCCCATCACTTTTTTTTACTAGTGAACATGCAAGCCTTAGTTTGTTAGTGAGTTATTTTGATGGAACTTTTCAATTTACAATGTTTCAAAACATAAATTCAGCATGTCACATCCCTTAGGTGATGTTGATGAGTCCTCTTTATCTGGATTTCAAAGGGATATATGTACATATTTTTGTGTCACCTTTTTTGTGGAGCCCCTATAGCCTGGAATTGTCATACCTTATTAGGCATATGACCATGTTGCTCACTCTTTTTCATTTATAATAAATATATTCCATTGTTATAGAACTTTTTTACATTCATTCTGATTTTTATAAATTATTTTATATAAAAGTGTTTATTTAATTCATTTGTGAAAATTTCTATTGTTTTAGAAATTATCCATAAATCAAAAAGTATAACCTTTGCTTAAATTATTTTCATCTTTTGAAATGTAAAGAATTAATTGTTTTTATTATGCTTATGATGTTCCAAACCTATTTGTTTTAAATTGAAATATCTCTTTGGTTAATTTAATATTTTCATTGTCATAGAATCATTAATGAGACCCTATTGGGATTTTTAGCTCGCACCCTACCTATGCCTTCAGGTGTTTGTAGATTATATCCTTCTAGGTTCAAGTAGGGGTAAAGAATCACTTATAGGTGGTTCTAGTTATTGATCCATGGACTTATTGAGTTTCATCCTTTTGGACTTGGGTTTTTTTTCATGTTTTATGGTACTTGGTTATAATAATTTGGGTTGATTTTTCTATTCAACTTCTGGTACAGTTATCCCAATAGAGTTTCCTTTGTATGTATAATTGACTTGTCTCTTTTACTTCTATATTGATAGTGGAAAATTGTTCTCATTTTCATTTTTTATGATGTTAGATCCCAGTCATTGACCCATGAAGATCGAGAAATCTCTTTGGGCTATGTCAGGACTGGCTTGGTTATCAGGTTACCAGGGTACCCGGGCTGGTTTTTGACATATATGAGGATCAGACTTCTCATTCATTAGAGTGTCAGACCAAGAGCAAACCAGATGCCACTAGTGATTCGGGTTTTTATGAGGGGGCCTAAATACAAGAAACTTTAAATAGTGTTAGAAAGTATGGGTGATTGGTATTGGTTCCCAACTGACACCAACAAGTGATTATGGTACTTCAACAATGTCATCGGTGAGTTTGAAGGGAGCTCATGGAGATTCATCATCGATTCCATCATCTGCTACACAATATGAGGAGATGTTGAGACCTTATAATAATATAGAACATTCAAATAAATGGATTGGGAGGAGAGTGAACATAACTTTCATAAAGATTATAAGATGTTGGAGTATATGTGATGGCTTGTGCGTGACGTTGTTATGGAGTTTCCTCCCCCTGGTCCTTCGAGTAATCCTCCTCCACCTGATATTAGTTGATGTTGTGTGATTTTTTATGAATTCTCTATGTTTTTTGTTTATAAACATACTGTATATGATATAATGTATTAATGTTATATTTATTTTTAGTTTTTTAATTATTTTTCAATTTTTTAAATTTTTTTCTTTAGTTGTTTCTTTAATTTTTATTTTTATTTTTTAAAAAATTTATTAATTACTGCAAATCGCTGTATTTATAGCATTATTTATTTATGACAGACCCATAATAATTACTTATTTAACAATTTTCATGATTTTTTTGTGATGGGTGTATTAACCATCACAAAAAAAAGATATTTTCGATGGATTGTCACAATAAACTCAATTTCGATGCCATTTTTTGTGATGTATCATTAGCAACGAACTCACATCACTAATATTCCATCATGAAAAACAAAACTCCAATAATGGGGAGATAGGTCAGTAATATTAAATGTAGCACTTAGATTTCCATACCTGCTGGTTAAATCAATATTGAAAGTGTTATCATTGATTCTTTCTGAAACATAGAAAGGTCCATCTCCCCACAGTTGAAGTTTTGATTTTATTCTCCTGAGAAACCAATCCTTCCTCAAATTAACCCATATCCAATATCCAGGCTCAAGTACCCCCTTATGTCAGACCTTGTTTTCTTTCTTTTCATATTTCTCATTTCTTCTTTCAATGTTGGATTCCACTTTAACATGTAACTCCTGAAAAAAAATCTTTTTCATCACCTGCAAGATCAATGACCTCATTAGTGGGAAATGAAAGAATTTCTAACAGATCATTAGTTTAAATCTATATACAGTCACAAATGGAGATAAGTTAATAGTGGAATGCACAACTTTATTATAATAAAACTCTATGTGTGGAAAACATTTATCCCAATTCTTTATATTTTTTTAAATTATCATACATAAGAGGGTGGAAAGAGTCATATTCTCCACTTTAGTTTTCCCATCAGTTTTAGAATGTAAAATAGTTGAGAAAAATAATTTAACTCATAATTTATTCCACAAGGTTCTCATAAATTTGGTAAGTAATTTCACACCCCTATCACTTTTAATAGTTTTGGGTAGTCCATGTAATCTCACAATTTCATTGAAAATATCTATTATATGAATACCATCCCTGTTTTTCAATAATGAAATGAAATGATCCATTTTTCTAAATTGATCCATAACAAAAAATATTTTTTTATTGGGATTGAGGAAATACCAACACAAAATTCATATATATATATATTTCCAAGGATGGGATGGAATGGGAAAGGTGGAATAAGATCCATTAAGTTAAACATTGGAATTTTCATTCTTACAAGTTACACATTTAGCGCAAATTGAAATAACATATTTTCTCATTATTAGACAATAAAAATGTCCTTTCAAAGTAGATAGTATTTTTTTAAACCAAAATACCCCATAAAACTACCTCCGTGAGTTTTTTTATTAGTAATTCTTAATTTGAACAATTTGGATTGCACAATCTATTCCTTTTGAAAATAAACCCATCATTTTTTGTAATATTCTTTAAATACATGTTTTTAAAAAGATTTCCAAATTCTAGAAAAATATCCATTAGTTTCATACATTCCCTTTAATATCTCAAGTCAAGGTAGTAGAGAATGAAGAGAAGTAAGAAGTTCATACCTTCATGGAAGAGCATCAGCAATCACATTTCCCTTACCTTTTTTGTGCTTGATCACATAGGGGAAAGTATCAATTAATTACATCCAATATGCATGAATCATATTCAAATTACCTTGGGACTTCAAATACTTAAGGATTTCATGTTCAGAATGAATAATGAACTCTTTTGGCAATATGTAATGTTTCCAAGTTTCTAGGGTTCACTTCAAAGAATAAAGTTATTTATCAAAATTTGAATAATTTAATAATTCCCCATTAAATTTCTCACTAAAGTAAACAATTGGATCTGACTTTTGAGTCAAAAAAGTACTAATACCAACCCTTGATGAATTACATTCAATTTCAAAAACTTGTGTGAAATCCAGTATCCTTAAAATGGGAGTATTAAATATTTTTTATTTGAGTGTGTTATAGGATTTTTTTTATTCCATTTATTGACCACTATTTTCATTACAAGATCATTAAGAGGTGTAGAAATAGATGAAAAATCCTTAACAATCCTCTTGTATAAGTTTTTCAATCCATGAAAACTCTTTACCTTGTCTTCGTTCTTCGATGTGGGCCACTCCTAAATTTATTTGACCTTTTCCTCATCTACATGGATCCCTTCTTCCCCTACAAAAAATCCATAAAACATAATAAAATAAATTAAAAATGAAAAGTTTTGAATATTTTAATAAAAAAATTTCTTTAAGTGTCTAACACACTAAACACAAGTCTTCAACATGGTTGTCTGTATATTTTCTATACACAAAGATATCATCAAAATAGAAAACCACGAATTTTAAAATGAATAAAATAAAATACATAGTTCATTAATCCAGTGAATATACTTGGTGTATTAGTTAAACCAAATAGAATAAATAACCACTCATACAAACCAAACTTATTTTTAAAAGCAATTTTTTATTCATCCCCCTCTTTCATTAAAATTTAGTGGTATCCAATTTTAAGTTCAATTTTTGAAAATAAATTATCCCCATGCCATTTATCAAGTATTTCATCAAGTCAAAGGATGGTATAATAGTACTTAACTATTATTTTTTTGATGGGGCGACAATCCACACACATCTTCCACGTTCTATATTTCCTTGAAACTAGGATCACCAGAATGGAACATGGACTCATGTCTTCCCTCACTAATCATTTCTTCACGAGTTCCTAAACTTGACATTATATCTTTATAATATCTTCTATATTATCTCTATATGATGGACTTTTGGGAATTTTAACTCTAAGTATGAAGTCAATTCTATTCTCAATTCCTCTCAAAGGGGGTAATCCATTGGGTGCTTCATTGGGGAAAAATCATCAAATTCCTATAGTAAATGCATAACACAAGAGGGAAAATAATGGTGATGTTTGTTAGTTGGAAGGTAAGAATACTTAATAATGATTAAGAACACTTTATTTCTCAATAAAAATATTTTCAGCTCACTTTTTCCACAAAATAAACTCACTATTTACTCAGAACTCTTGTTTTCAACTCTTTGATTTCCCACATTTATTTTTATATCACCTGTCTCTCCTTTTTCATGCTTAATTTTTCCACTCTTTTCGTTTTCTCTATTTTTTATCTATTTTTTTCTCAACTCATCACAGTCTTTTTTATCACTCAAATTTTTATTTTTTCTATTTTCTTCTTCACTCATTTATTTTTTATTTCTGTATTTTTTCTCTATCCTCACTTGATCTTCAAATTCTTGTATGGGACTTTGTGCACTGAAAATAATCTTTTAACCTCTGAAATAAAAAGATTAGAGATTATCATAGTCATCATGCATCACCCTCCAATCAAATTACCATGGTCTCCCAAATAGAAACTGTCTTGCCTATATTGGAGCAACATCACAAAACACTTCATCATTATATTTTTCAATGAAAAAAAAAAGAAAATATGGCCTGTTTTGTGATTCTCACATCTCTACTATCATTAATCCACTACAACATATATGTTCTAGGATTCTTTATTATCAGAAAACTAAACTTCTCCATTAATAAGTTATTATCTACGTTATTAAAACATCCACTTTTAATGATCATTCTACATACCTTCTCCTTGATGTGGCATCTCGTATGAAAAATATTCTCACATTGCTCTTAATCATGATCATCTTTCAGTTGAATGTTTAAATCTATTATTTCCACTAATTCATCTCCTTGTATAGGTTATTCAACTTCTACATCTCAACGCACATGAGCCTCAGCCAAGTTGGTGAGGTATCCTTAAGTGCATCCACAAGACCCAGGTTCAAAACTAGGTAGAGGAATATTTCTGGTACTGTAGCAGTACTGTAGCAGGGACTGTAACAGGAACTGTACATTGTGCGGGTACTGTAGTAGAAATGTACACTATGCAGGTACTATGCAGAACTATACATTGTGTGGGTACTGTAGCAGGAACTCTAGTAGGTATTGTTTGGTACTGTAGCAGCTGGAACTATTCACCTTGGGCCACCGGTTTGGGCTTGGAGTTCTTAAGGATTTTGGGCCACCCAAGACTTCAAGTCAGTAGGGCTTTCAGGCCACCTTTAAGGCCTTCAGGCCACCTCAAGGCCTTTGGGCCACATGTAGTTGCCCCAGACAGACTCTACAAAAAAGGAGCAGCCCCAGAAGAGGATTTAGAGCAGGTGCACTCACCGGAGTAGAGCCTAATAGATTTGTCAGAATAAGATGGTATGGTTATGCCATTGGGACCAGCCTGTGCTTGCACGGGAATCTTAGCCAGATGTCCATGCAAAGGTGGAGAGCTACTATCACGATGCAGATGTTGGGGAGGGGAAGTTCCTTGTAGATAGTCTCGTTCAATTCCCTAAGACCTTCAGGTCATGTAATCTCTTAAGCCTACGGGCCATGTAATCTCTAAGGTTACAAGCCATGTAAGGGTTCCCCATCATCCCTTGAAATGGGGGTTATCAAAAATCAATAAAAATTAAGGCCTTCGGGCCATTCAGACATCTGAACATTCCTCCAAAGGTTTCATTTCATTATCCCTATACCTCTCTATAAGGTTGTATCCATTATCTAAAACAATCGTGGTTATTTTTTGGTAATTGTGATGCAATAGGACCTTGTACTTAACACTTAAAACACTTAATATCTCGTTATTAACAAGGGGGAATAGTGTTAGTTTTACCTTTTTAATCAATAGTAAAGAACATTTTTTACCTATTCTCTTTGTTTTGGAAATTTTTTTGAATCCCTTGGTTTTATTTACTTCCCCTTAGAGGTTGATTTAATCTTTCTCTGGTTATCCTTCTAAAAATGGTGGTAACTTACTTAACTCCTTTTAGAATGCAGTTGTTTTTTGACTATTGTTAACTTATGTTGAAACTCCTCCATGACAATATAGATTTTAAGTTCTACAATATCTCTAATTTTTTGATTCATGGCATTAATGAACGTTACCATTGTAGCTTCCAGATCCTCCTAAAAATTGTATTGAATCAAATATATCTTCATTTTCTTAGTTTATTCCTCCATAAAAATAGAACCTTACATAAATTTTTTAAATTCAAATTAAAATATTGATAGTAATGATAAGAAATGTACCTTTATCGCATTACTATCTTCATTTATTCCCAAGTTTAAATTGGGATTTCTCTATTCCATCATCAACTTACTTGTAATTGGTCCCACAAAATACTTTCATAGTTATTAAACTCAAGAACTGCCAAATTTACCTTCTTCTCCTATGATTATTTGTAAAGCAAAAAAAACATGTTCAACATTCCGCTCCCACTCCAAATGAAGTTTTGAGTCACTCTTCCCTTGAAAGGATTGAAGTGTCATTCTGATTCTTCCCAAG
Source organism: Viscum album (assembly GCA_963277665.1). Lineage (NCBI taxonomy): Eukaryota > Viridiplantae > Streptophyta > Magnoliopsida > Santalales > Viscaceae > Viscum > Viscum album. Next base: position 704,015,209 of record OY728130.1, on the reverse strand, counting down.
TTACTTTCTCTTCTAGCACCATGTTCCCCATCCTAGGAAATGAATCTTAAAAATCAGATTAATCATCATCACCTTCATAAAATTCTTTCCTTTGTAGAGACATTGAATTCAAGGAATTTTCAAATCATCCAACCTATCATTCAATATTATTAATTTTTTAATAACATCTTTCATGAATAATTTGAGGTTGATCTCACTTATTTCTCCCTCACCCACTAGTTTTTTTACTCCTCGCACACTCATTATCTTCTTTTTTAATCTCTCAAAAGGTTCCTCACACATTCTAGCACAAAAAAATTGTTTTTACAAGTGTTCTTAAAAAAATCAATAAGAAAACTAGTAAGAATTAATCAATTCTTAAAAACCTTTAAAAATCAGAAATTAAATCAATTAAGTCTAAGAAAATTGGGAGATAAATAGAAAGTAATAAATGGATATGGTTAAAGGTTAGATATGGTTGAAGGAAATAATATAGTGGATACAAAAGTGTAAAAGAATTTGATACAAAATGATCGAACACAACATTTCAAATGAGAATTTGTTTGGTATTATTTTTTTCCTTTTTTTTCTTTTTCTTAATACTCTTTTTTTTCAGGTAAAATAATTAAGAAATGATATACAAGGAGTTATTTCATGGTGATCAATGTAAAAAAGATAAAAAAAAATGTCATAGTTCACTAATCTGGTTGCAATGATTTAAAAGGGTGAGATAACATGAACTTCGAACTCAATTGGAATCTGTTTTGGTGATAGTTAGATTTCATAAAAGTGATTATATAGCACAAATTAATTCAGATATATATCTAAATATATTTTTTGGATTTCATTGTTTCTAAGTCAAAAATAAAGATAGGATTCAGAACTACAAAAATGACATATTATACATCAAAAAATGCAAAGAAAAAGTAGCTGAAGTGGATGAATAAAGTTGTGTCTAGAATTGGTGAAGGCCGAAAATAGAGGAAAGAGAATAAAATGATGGGAGAAATAAAAAATGAACCTGGATTTCATTTCCAAACACTGATACAAAATGATATGATAGATATGGGTGTGTAATATTCATTGCTAAAAATAAGAAAACACAAGGGATGAAAGTGGTATAAATAGAAATTAAATAAATGCAGATGGATTTAAAGGGAAAGAGGGATGATCAATTAGTTCCCCAAGGAGACTTACTGCTTAATTCCCTAATTATAAATTTCCATGAAGTTTGATCACTCCTTTGATAAGACTTACTTTCATTCACCTAAGAGCGTAAGAAACACAATCATAGTAATGCTAGAAACTCTCAAATTAGTAATTAACCTTCAAGGGGTAAAAGGAGATGGATATTTATAGTCAAATGATAGAGATGCATGTAAAAATACCTAGCCCAAAAAATTATAAAGCCTATAACACAATTTTTTACCTTTTTAAAAAAATTCCATGGATTTAGGGGATAAGATATCCACCAATAAGACTTTTTTTCATCACCCCAAATACTTTGAAGATTCCCACATGACTTTGGAGACAGGGGCCCCACCACTTTTGAACTTGGCAATTCCACTCAGGCAAGTGGATTGAAATTCATAGGGACATCTGGGTGGGCCATTAAAGTTCACTTTTGGGATTTAATAATAGTTATTAAAGTCCCATTTTATCCTATCATGCTTACATATTGGGCCTCAACATGAAATTTCAAAATGATGCCATGTGAAGTCTCTTTAATCTGCCTCATTCTTCCTCTTGTCATTGGGCCACCAATCTAATGCAATGGGTCTTCTATACTTTCCCTTCTTCCACCATCCATTCCATTATTTCTCTTAACTCATTGATGTATATGTTCACATATGTGATGTTTCTTTCATTCAATTTTATAAAGAAACTCAATTTTACACATGATACACCAAAAACATGAAATCAATCCTAAAAGTACGGTTTGACCAAAAAATGAGTGTGGTATTTGCATAAAATGATTTCATGTTGGGATGCCTCATAGTAAATTTTCTAAATTTTGATTTTTGTGAAGATGAATTCTTGAGGAATTATATATTTTTATGGGATTTATTTTATGTTATAAAATATAGCACTGGTAACTCGTGAAGTGTCATTAGTTCCATGTGGGTAAAAAAAATTAAAAAAATTTAAACATGAAACCTAAAAATTATAAAACTACTAAAAATTGGAATATATAATGAAATTATAAAATTTAAACCTGAAAAGATGAGTTGTATGAAATCTTCAATTCATTAATTAAGATAAATAACCAAACTTAAATAAAACTAATTCAACTTTGAGTTTTAAAAGAATAAATAATGATGATGATTTTTAAAGATCGAGAAAGATGAAAAGGTTTTATGTAATTGAAAATTAAGTTTTATGAAGTAATGAAGCGTATAATAATGAATGAAAACTCATGTAGTTGTTGGAATTGAATTTAAGTGGATCCCTTAGTTTGGGTAGGCACTCTCTATACCATAAACTCCCCTTTTCCCATGGTTGGGTACTTTGTTAAGAGGATGGGAAACCTAAAATCATGTTTAAAAATATTAATAAACTCACCTAATGATCACGAAGAGAGCTACATGCTAGCTCATTCATTAAAAATACACTCTCACTCAACACAAAATGGTCATTCATAGAAAAGTAATAAAGATATTAAGAAGAAAAATATGATGCACAAACATGATTTTCCATTAAAAATATAAAACACATTAATACATAAATTCTCATTAAATTATAATCTCTATAGTGACCCAATCCTTTAACACATATTATTATGTGATTTTTAAACATAAATATCCATTAATACAACACAAGGATCATAAAGACCTAGTGTCTTTGGAGGACTAGGTTCATAATACATAAAAGGAAACTAAAACATTTCATCCTTATTTTATTCTCTATAGTGATCTCCCTAACCCTTATATATTCATAAAACTACAAAGCATAACCTGGGGAATACATAGAAGAAAGGGGTGAGCTAGAAAGCCCAATAAGGGAATAAAAATGATAAATAAACATAGCATTCAAGTAAAAGGTATAATAGTATATCATAAAAGATATTTCACATGATTAATCAAATAGAAACATAACATAAATAACATGCTTTCATAAAATCATGGAATCATAGGAAATATGGAAGCAACAAAGTACATGACATAAGCATAAGCCATGGATACTTGTTTATACAACATCACATGGTAGATAGAGTCCCATAATGAATTAGTTTCACTTCCTAATCTCATACATGATGTCTCCTGATATTATAACATTACCCAATGAATTTGAGGGATATATAATTCTAGGATCACCCATCACATTCATTTCATGTACATGAATGTGTGTGACACATAAGGATATCAATCTTAAGGCATAAACAAAAAAAATTACCCATAAAAGTAATTTATTTTCATAATACTTTCTCATAACATGATCCAAATATATTTTCATAATGAATAAATTTGAGAGATGAACATAAATCATGTTTTACCCCAAAAAAGGAAGAGATAAAATTCTACGTATACATGTGAGATAGATATATAAAGAATATATAATCAATCAAATACATCAAAGGTTCTTTTTAATTGAAAAATAAAATTATTATTAAAATACTAAAAACATTCTTGAAGAAAATAACCTTTACACTTTGAAATTTATTTTGAAAAAACATAAAAATTCAAAAAATATTGTGGAAATACGTTTCTTTGAAAATAAACTTGAAATATTATCAATGAATAATGATCATGATGTTAGAAAATAAATTTAATGTCATTCATGTTAAAACAAATATTCATTCCATATTTTTGGGAAAAGTTAAAAAGAACCTTGTTAGAAAAATGATACAAAGATTCATTTTTAAGACATTTTGTAAAAGTAAAATATGGGTAAAAATGAATTTTAACAATCATAGTATAATAGTAAAAAATGTTCAAAACGTTTTTAGAAAACATGGATATGGAATTAGAAAAATAGATTTTGACCAAAGAGATAAATGAAGTCGGGTTTTCTTAAAAAGAATTTTCTCAATAATTTTAAGTAAAAAAGAGAGGGAAATAATAATATTACTTGAAAATTAATGAATAACTAGATTATAATAAAATTTAAAGGTTTTATTATATAATTATTAAATAATTTCCTTTAATTCAAATTGAAGCATAATAAATCCCGATTAAAATGAGATTGAAAAATGAACCCTTACCATTTCTATAACTTTTAAATCATAATTTACCATGAAAAAATAAGATGATATAGGAATTATTAATTATATATTATTTAAAGGGAAAATATATACACCATTAAAAATAAATTTGGTGCATAAAATAACATGTGTCTCAAAGAATGAAGTTTGTGACAAAACCCTTACAAAGTTTGTACCATTGTGGTGAGAGTTACAAAATGGGGGTGATTATCTGAAAAAAAATGTATAAAAACACAAATAAAAGTTTATATACAACATAAAACAATAAATTTTCATTTAACACATAATATTGGCATAATATAATCAATTAAATAGACATATAACCCAATGAATGGAAATTGAGTTAAGAAAACCCCTTACCACGGTCTTTGCTTTAGTTGAGCACTCTTTAACATAATCTATAGTGGTTTTGAAAATTTTATTAAATTATACCAGAATCATATTAATATTTAAAATATCACATATTATCCATTTTATAACTTATTATCACCTTTTTTTAACAATCTTTCATTATCACTATTGTTGGAGTGTTAATTGTCTAATTTGCTTATGCCTGTTTTATCGTGAAAGTTCAGGATCTTAAACACTGGTTATAGTTTCATAACCTTCAAATTTATTTTAATCTTATAAATATAATTATTTTACTAGATAAATATTTATAATAATTATTTAATTTTGAATATGGGTAATGAATCACATCGCTTCATGGAGACGGTATGTCGTACCTACGCATGAGTGATGTTATCATTTACTTAACTAGAGAAATGGTAAGGAAGTGGATTGTGTATTAATTTTAAAAAAACCAATATAATTTGATATATATCAAATTTACTCATTAAATGTATCCTTGGTTACTTTTCATATATAGAGTTAGTGAAAAATGGATCACATCGCTTCGCGTGGCGGTAGTCCACCGTGTACACGAGCGGTATTACCATTTATTTAATGGATGGTAAAGTAAGAAACTATATGATTTTTTTTATTTTATAGAATGATTAATATTTCATTAATATCATATATAAATATAAAATTAATCCTTATTACCATCCATTTGAATCATAAGTGAAAAACAAATCACAACGCTTTAAGAGGCGGTAGTCCGTCGTACACACGAGTGATGTTATCGTATTCCCTGCAAGATGGAAAGTAAGAGGTTGTATGTGATATTATTATTAAATAAGTACAATTAAATCAGAAATATAATATATATATATATATATATACATTAGATAAATCATCATATCTATCCTTGAAAAATAGTTATGGAAAACAAATTACATCGGTTTGTGAGGCAGTAGTCCTTCGTACACATAATCAATTATTTCATTTCCCATTTGAGGGAGGAGGATATGGTTGTTGGTATTAAACATAACATAAAAACACCTCAGTATATGTAATATAGTTATATTATTATATCATTATGGTTTAATAATATTTTAAGAAGGTGTAAGAAAAAAATAAAATAAAACACTCGGTTAAGGACGTTACATCTTCTTCAAATAACTTCTTTTGGTTTGCACCAAAATCCTTCCTAAGTTTCATTTTTAACAAAAAAATGATTATATGATTAGTTTAGGTAATTATGGAAGTTATTTGGGTATTTATTGGCCAAAAAAATGAGACTTTGAAGTGTTTAAAGGAGAGGAGATGGGTGACCTTTTATAAGTTGGGGAGAGGACACACTTGGAATTTTTGAAATGATTGAATTCCACCAGCGTTTTTCTCATGAAACAAGCATACAAAAGGGATAATTTATGAAACATATAAGATATAAGGTCTATATAGAACCATAAAATAGTAATTATACAAGTTTTGAGTAATTTTTAATCCCTATATTATTAGCATAACCCCCTCCCACCGGTAAACCTGTTTTTACCTTAACTGTGGTAAATAGTTTTTACTATTTTCACAATTCATTATGATAAAAAATAAAGTTGAAATTATTATATTATATAAATTGTATTTATTAAAAATATGGAATCCATTTTTAAAAATTCAACTCATATAAGTGTGGTAATTTAATTTAAATTTAAACCCGTAAACGTGTCGAAAAAACAATTTTCCAAAAGAAAAAATTTCAAAAGTTAAAAAAGTTTTTATATAAAAACTCAATATAAAATTGATTAAAATTACCTAATTTGGATTAATTAATATATAATTTAACCACCTCTGACGATCTAGTGCTATTTTGACTTTTTTTCAACCTCCTCTAACGATCTGGTTTGCATATCTCCACTCCCGCTCTTGCGATGGCCTCAACCAATTTCTTCATCCCCTCTAGTATATTTTGGATTACATGTTCATTTTTTTCCTCCCGAGTCACTACGAGGTCATAGAGGACGACCCCAGGAAAGCTCGATGCATGTGGAAGTCCCTTTTTTCTTTCTTATTGCAGGTTTTTTTGTTACAATTTGATGGTGGTTCTATGGTTCCCCTGTGACTAGCACCATAATCAGAAAAAATTCCACTACTTTTTTTTTCAGGACCTCTGCACATGACCTTAGGATGGTTAAGTTTGAAGGTATATTGGTAAATTTGGGTTGGTGTTTGTGGTTTTGACGATGGTGGTACTAAACCGGGTGGTTGTTGGGTGTGATGTGTGGCTGGCTAGTTTCCAACGACGTGGCATGTGGTTGGACCTCAGAATTTTGCAGTGATGGTGGCTGTGCAGACTACTCCCTCCAGTTCTTCCAACGGCCATCATGGGTTTGAGCCCCTCCCTCATGCCTATTTCTAGTGATCTGGCTTTTCGGATCCCGATACGACAGACATTGATGGGCAGTCCCCGATGCGGCGATGGTGTTGCATCCTAACGAACGGTGTGTGATGTTTTGGTAGTGTGTTTTGTGTGGGTCGGTTTAGGTATTGTTCCTTGGCCGGTCCATTTTTTGGATTCTTCTTTTTGTTTTGTGTTTTATGGTGAGTTTGTTCTTGGGAATGGTTCCAAGTCTGACCTGCTTATGGTTCCTTTTGTTTGTGATTGGTGGTTTTAACTTAGCCTCAAAGTGTTTTATAAAATAAAAAAAGTTTGGATGGTGTTCAAAGCATAACTAAACCGCCTTTTAGAAAAAATTTATTTTTCAGAAAACATTTCTTTTTCTTTCAAATGGTTCTTATTTTATTTTTATTCAGTAGATAACCATTGAATTTATTTTATACATGTGTAAACCATATAATTTTTCATAATTTAGTTAGTCTTATCCATACCCACCAACTTAACGGCTAGGTTATAATAGCCATATTTTAATAATAGAGTATCACATTTCATTTAAACCTAGTGTTGCATGCATAATAAGCTATAAAATAGAATGAATTTATTTAAAAAGAAAATATATCATAAAGTCTCAAGGTATTACAATCTCACTACTACAAATTTCATGATATCCAGTGTTGGTTGTTGTCAATGCTGATAAAAAAGAAACTTTTATCAGCGCTAACTAAAAGCACTAATAGAGGTAAATTTTATTAGTGCTCAAAAACAATGATAAAAGGGTACCCTTTTTCAATGCTTTCTTTAACACTGATAAAGGTTCCACTTTATCTGTGCTTTTATTAGCACTGATAAAATATCCACATTTAACTACATGATAAAATCATTGTTAAAGGGAACAGTGAATAATTAAATTTATATATACATATTTATATATTTTTAAATAAGATTTATATTATGATAAGTATATAAATGAAATTATAATATATAAATACTATTTATATAACTTTAATAAAAAATTATTATCAATCTTATTTTCATAATTTTATATAAATAAAAATATAATATTTATATTAATCAATATAAATTTTTAATTGAATATTTATATATATTAATTAAAAAATGTATATATAATTAATATAAATGTGATATAATAATATTTTATTTTAAAAATTATATAAATATATAAATGAATATATTTATTTTAATATGTGAAACATGTTTCAATTTATATATTTATATTCATATTAATAAATTTAAAATATACATACATATATCTATATGTGTATGTATGCATGTGTATGTGTGTGGATGTATGTGTATGTTTGTATGTACACGTAAGTACATGTTGTATGTGTATGCATGTTTTGTATTGTGTTGTGTGTAACACCCCAAAGTTTTGAAAATAAATATTGAATGCATTTTATAATCTAGCCATTAAACACAACTTTGCCGCTGTTGTGTTTTGAATTTCGAAAAACCGTCACCTGGAGTTGTGGCCAGTAAGTCATTTGGAGACTGATAAAACAAACTTGATTTTTGGTGAATAGTAACATACCCTTATGAATAGTAATATGAATAGTAATATGACCCTTAAGAATAGTAAATAATGATATTTTTTTATTTTCTTAAGGTAATAAGATAATGAGATCTTAATTAATTTTTAAATGTGATATAAAACTAATTATACCTTAAAATTGTTATTTTTTTAATTAACTATGATTTTATTTAAAAATTAAATTAATAATATTTAGAAAATTATTTTTGAAAAATGGAGTTCATTTTTAAATTCTACGTGTTGAAAATGGAAGGGGTGAATTTTTGGGATTTTTCTAAAATACTTGAATTTTTCGTGAATAGTAAAAATACAGTTTTGAGTTTTCGGTAGTTTAATGACATCATAATGACATAATAAAAGGATGGTCGACTTGTGTACAGTAACATATGACATGAGGTGTCCCAAGTTTCTAAAACCATGGGAAAATACCATGGGAAAGCCCATGGTTTGGCAAAAACCACTAATGAGGTGTCCCTTTGAAATTATTAAAAAACTCCCTCTCTTTTTCTATAAAGACCCACTCATCCATTAATTTTATTTCATTAAAAATTCATCATCCTCGAATACATGGCGGTTTTACCTATCTTTGGGTCCTCTAAATGTGTACTTAAGCCCCCAAGGTCCCAACCTTCAATTTCTAGGAGTTACTCTACATGGTAAGGGAATCTTTCACCCTCCTCTTTTAGTCGACACTTATTTTATGTTATATATTTGAATTTCCATTATAATATGTTAGAGTTTTATTTTATGTATTCCTCCTAATGTCATTTTTATTTCAATATGATGATATACCCTTTTTCTCTCAACATTTCATTTTATGAAATTTTAAGCGACGTCGTTAGGCTACAGAATTTTCATAAGGGATCTCTCAACTTTTCTTTTATTTTCAAGTTCATATCTTTTCTTTTCCTCTCATCACATCCTCTTTCCAAATGACCATGATAACTCCATTGTCATCTATATACTGTAATTATATCATGTGAATGGACTAACCATCATCAATATCCAATCTCTCTTCCCCCCTTTTATTTTATAAATGAAATCAACGTCCATGAGGTTCCAATTTATAGCCTTTGTGGACGACAAAGTTTCGTTCCTCAATTTCTCCTTCATTACTGGTCATGAAAAAAATTTTATGTTTCAACCAGACTATAATATATTTATTATAACTAAATTAATATTTAGGAACCATTATATGTACATATTATTAAATCATAAGACCAAACTAGTTTCTAATAATCAAAATACCGCTTAAATAATCTAAGTGAATATCACTAATAATTCTTCTAATGATTCATCCTTTTTTCATGTATACGAATTATAGGAATGAAAATTAACACTTATTTATGTTCATAAATAATATGTAATTTCAGTTCAGGAGATTTACATCCATTCCACATGAACTCAATTACTTAAAAACAAGAGAACCGATTATGAAAATTAAGAAAATGAACACTCTGGAACGATGAAATTCGATATTATAACTTATCAATAAGGACATAAATGAACTAAAAATAATTATGATAAACTAAATAAATGTATAATAAGTTTTTAATTAAGTTATTAATGAGTATAATTTCATATTCCAGGACCTTATGTTCAAGAGGAGAACACATTCAGATTTAAGGTATAGGTTTTCCACCCGAACTTCCATTTTCATTCGGGTTACATTCATTGTCTAATTACCACAATGAAATTCTTATGTATTATCATGTACTCCTAATAAATTGTGTTTGAGTTTTCTAAATATTTACACCAACCATAATCCTTCCCTATTTTATGGATAGTTACATGTTTTAAAAGAAACTTTCAAAACTGTTTCTAAAATACAAGCCCGATTCAAGGGAATTTCTAAAATTCTTATCTATTTTCAAGAGAACTCTATAATATGTTTTGGGAAACCATTATATTTATAAAATCACTTATTTTATTATGAAAATATTATTTTACTTCACTTATGGTTTTATACAAATATTTTTCCAAAAGAACTCTTCTTTTCAAAGTAAAAGAGTATTTATCTCAAGATTTACTCGAAATTTTTATAAGAGTATCTTCATCTATTTCAACACTCTTGTTAATTATTATGTATTATTTGGATTAGTATTCCATTTTTCCATATACCATATTTAATTTAATTTTTTATGATTATTTTGGCAATTTATGTGCTATCTTAAAACCATTCATCAGTTTACTTCAAATAGTTAGTGTTTTTGCTTAATATTCAGGGAAAGCTATTTACATTTAATATATTAGATTCAATATGAATGTGTATATTGTTTATGTTTATCCTCTTTCATATGAGTAATTCATTGGAAATAGTAAGTGTCAGGTGGGGCCTGCTATAGCCCCTCGGTGCATCAGTAGGTCTCATGAGACAAACTCCGGTCATGGCACAAGGCCTTGACAAAATGATTACTTATGGTCTTGACACAAGGCCTTGACGGTATGGTTATGTTTTCCCACATTATGCATTCCCTCATTATGAAAAAAGTATTGATGGTTCATGTGGTTATTTGACTAGTAGTATACCCATGATTATGTTATGTTATGTTATGGCAATATTTACTCAGATCATCTTCATCGATATTATGTTCAAGTTTATTTTTAGGGGAATGTGTTTTCAATTATTCACCATGTATAATGTTTATGTTATCTTACTCTGTATTTCTTACCATTACTGAGCATTTGAGCTCACCCCTTTATTATGTTTTATTTTCTCAGGACATGAAGAAGTTTATTATGAATGACATGCTGAAATAACCTAGGAGTTGTGGATGTTGTCTAAGGAGTTTTTATGTTGTATTTATTTTCAAGTTATAATGCTTAACTTATGTATGAATATTGTTTCCAATAATACTAAACTACTCGGTCCCTCGGGATTCTTATTTCTTGTTTTTATGCCAATGTAATCAAATAAGGAACCGGCTCTGGGCAACTGGGGTTGGGTTCTTACAGTTGGTATCAAAGGAAGTTTAGTAGAAAACTTGGAAACTAGATTTTGAAAATGTAGATTAGGGAAGAGTCCCTAAGATAGACTTTGATTATAAACATAGAAGAACGTCCTGGTATTTTGGTAAGGAAGAGATTATGTGGATCTTTTAAGAAATACATCCCAGTCTGGAAATGAGCAGGAAGAGGCGGCTCTGGCACAGATGTACCTAGGAGTGAATGCTCCGACAAAGAGTTTTGGGCTTGACCCAAGGTATCCTAGTACACGAAAAAAGGCTTGATGCACTCTTGGTTATGACACTCCTAGAGGATATTCTTAGAATAATTCACATTTTCTTTACAAGCCATCATGAAGGATTAAAATGTAAATTTTTCCTCAAATATACCATGTTTATTATTAAGAGATTATATATGAATAAAATTTCGATTTATGCTATGTATTTGTTGACATTGAGATTATAAATTATGATTCATATCCTAAAATAGTGTATTCCATTATTTAGAGATAGTTCCTAGTGGAAGGAATGGAAACCGCACGAACGCGTGTAGGGATTTCCCACTAATGGAAGATAATGATATTGTCTATGGTATTGTGAATAGTGTTGAGAAACTTATAACAATACTGGGACAACTTACTCAAGTTATGAATAATAACCTTACCCGTATGGAGCATCCGGATCTACCACTTGGAGGATCTATGTTAGATCTCTTTATGCAACAACATCCTCCATCATTCAATGGGACTAAAAACCCATTTGTATCTGAGTAGTGGATAAGTTCCCTCAAGAAGATATTTCTTGCTTTGGGGTGTAATGAAAGAGAGAAGGTTGTCATGGCAGTTTATCATTTAATGGGATATGCGGATCAATGGTGGTCATTAATCCAAAACAAAAAGGAAGAGGAAGAAATAGAAGAGATGGAATGGAGGGATTTTAAGGAAATCTTCTTAGAAAAATATTTCCTTCATGAATAGCGAGAAAATATGAAGAGGAAATTCTTAAATATGAGGTAAAAGGAGGATGAAAATGTTTCCAAGTATTAAGAAAACTTTACAAGGCTGGCAAGGCATGCTGCGGACTACTTACATAATTCAAGGAGAAAAGTTGATCGATTCTTTGATGGTTTGAAACCATTTCTCTGAAGGGCTCTAGTCTCCCAGAATTCCTCATCATATGAAGACATAGTTTCATGTGCTATCAAGATGGAAAATGAATTCTCTAAGTCTTATGAATTTAATGTAAATTAAGAGAAGAAGAGGGTTGCTAAAAACTCTAGGAAAGGAAATAAGGAAATGGGTAAGAATAGAAGAGTTGAATTTCCATCATGCAGTAATTGTGGGAAGAAACACCCTAGCACTTTCCTAAAGGGAATGGGAGTATTTTACAAGTGTGGAGAAAAAGGCCACCTATCTCAGGATTAAAAGGGGAAGAAAGAAGCTACCAATGTTATGTGCTATAATTTCAGGGAGATGGGACATTATGCACATGAATGTCTTAAGCGTCTGGGAAATGTTCCCCAAATAATGCCAATGGAGCAAGGCCAAGCTTATGCGGTCACAACTACAGAAGTTGAAGTTCCTAACGAAGTGGTGGTAGGTACATTGATCATTTCATCAAACTTAGCGAATGATTTATTTTATTCTAGATCATCACATTCATTTATATCTTCCCAGTTTTCCATGAAAATTAGACATGTCCAATTTGATTTAATAAAGGATTTATCAGTCAAAACTCCTAGTGGATGTATCATTGCAACAAAGGTGTGTCAATTAGTACCCCTCATGACACATAAACATGCTTTAGTTTCTAACCTTATCATCATACCAATAGTTGACTATGATATAATTCTCGGTATGAATTGGATATTAAATTGTGATACAAATATCTATTGCAAGAAGAAGGAAGTTAAAATTTTTGAGAATGGTGTAGAATCCATTATTTTTAGAGCAGAAACCTATCCATTTGTTTCTCATCTAGATCCATCCCCAGTAGATCTATTGTATTCAATTATTGTGGAGGAAGGGAATGAAATAAATATGGGTGAGGAGATGAATGTACAGATTGAAGATGTACCTATTGTACAAGAATATGTTGACGTCTTTCCAGAGGATTTACCTGGACATCCTCCAAAGTGGGAAATTGAGTTTTCCATTGACTTAATTCCTGGTTCAAGGCCCATATCAAAGACCCCTTATAGAATGTCCACTATGGAGTTAGTGGAACTAAAGTAACAACTAAAGGAATTGAGTGATAAAGGATTTATTCGACCCAGTGTTTCTCCATGGGGAGCCCCTGTCCTCTTTGTCAAGAAGAAAGATGGATCCATGGGGTTGTGCATTGATTACAGAGAAATCAATGCTATTACAATAACACTACCACAAAAACAGTTTTTCGCAGCTCCCCCCTTTATCAACGCTTTTTTTTGCGCTGATAAAGGGCCCCCTTTATCAGCGCTTGTTTCTAGCGCTGATAAAGGGGGGCCTTTATCAGCGCTTTTTTTAGCGCTGATAAAGGGTCGACTTCAAAAAAAATTAAAAAAAATATTAATTTATAAATATATAAATATAGTTATATTGTTATATAAATATAATATATAATTTTTAAATAAATTTTAGATAAGTATAAATGTACATTTACACTTATTATACTTAATATATAAGATATTTAGTGAAAATGACTTCTTAAAAAATTAAAAAAAATATTTTTAATTAATAATTTGATAATCATTATGGAGTAATAGTCATTTAATAACAATATGAGGACTAAAAAATTAAAAAAAATTAAAAAAAGATCCAAAATATGTTGAAAACGCAACTCAAACTTCAAACGGCCATAACTTTTGATTCGGGTGTCCGTTTGAGCTCTACCACATATCAAATCGAAGCTTGCGACGAGCTCTACATCGCTGTTACCATGGGGGGACCTTGGTCAAGCGTTTTTCGAGGCCAAAAGAGGCCCATAAGGCCTCCAAAACTGAGTTTTTTGTCGGGGTACCCAGATTTTTTAACATTTTGTGGATTTTCAAACTCGTTTAAGGGGGTATTATTGGCTTTTCTTGGCGGGGACTGAATTTATTCCAAGGTATTACATTCATATTGATATTATGTATTTGAAATTTTATCCTTTTTTATAATGAACTGCTATTTATAATCAAATATATAACTATATGTACATATTTTTTACATATTCGCACCTAAAAATTAAATTTTTTAAATAAATAATTAAACATATTTACATATAAAATATATTAGCTTTATCTAAATAATAACTAATATCCATTTTATTTAAAATACCAATATATGAATATTTATATACCTATATATTAATCTAACTATATATATATATTAATCTAACTATATATATATATTAATCTAACTATATATATATTAATCTAATAACTATATATATATTAATATAACTACATATATATATATTAGTATTACTATATATATATATATATATATTAATATCACCATAAATATATATATTAATATCACTATATATATATTAATATAACTATATAAATATATATTCATATAACTATATATATGTTAATATAACTATATATATGTTAATATAACTATATATATGTTAATATAACTATATATATGTTAATATAACTATATATATATATTAATATAAATATATATTACTATACGAATAAATATAACTAAATATATATATATAGATATAGATATATATTAATACCACTATATATATATATATTAATATTACTATATATATTATAATATAACTATATATATATATATATTATAATATAACTATATATATATTAATATAAATATATATTACTATACGAATAAATATAACTAAATATATATATATATATATATCATGAATTGGAAAGCAAATCAAAATAGAGTAGTGGTAAGGGCTTAGGCGCGTAGGGGGGAGGTCTCGAGTTCAAATCCTAGTGGAGGCAGGGGTGCGCGCGCATGGGGAATATTGGAGTAAGCGTTGTTAAAGGGTGGAGGGGGTGCGTGGGGTGCCTGGGGTGTTGTATCGGGGTCGAAAAGTGCTGTAAAAGGGGGGGGGGTTCAAGCGCTATAAAAGCCCCCCCCCCCCCCCCCGATTGGCAGTATTTTTAAATTTTTTTAAATTTTTTTAAATTTTTTTAAATTTTTTTAACTTTTATCAGCGCTTTTTAAAAATCGCTGATAAAAGGGTCCTTTATCAGCGCTAAAACGAAAGCGCTGATAAAGGAAGCGCTGATATAGGACCCCTTTATCAGCGCTTTTTTTAGCACTGATAAAATACCCCTTTTATCAGCGCTTTTTTTAGCGCTGATAAAGGGGTCCTATATCAACGCTTTTCGGAGCGCTGATAAAGGGGACCCCCCCCCCCCCCCCCCGTTATCTACGCTGGCTTTATCAGCGCTTTTCTAGCGCTGATAAAGGCCATGTTTGTAGTAGTGTAAAGAATAAGTATCTTGTACCATGAATTGATGATTTATTTGATCAACTTCATGGAGCCCAATATTTTTCGAAGATTGATATTTGATTTGGATATCATTAGTTTCTTTGAGGAAGGAAGACATTCCAAAAATAACATTCTGAACCAGGTATGGGAATTAAGAGTTTACAGTAATGTCTTTTGTACTAACTAATGCACCATCTGTTTTTATGGATCTAATGAATAGAGTTTTCAAGGAATATCTTTATGAAATTGTGGTGGTGTTTATTGATGATTTCCTGGTATATTCTAAAAGCCATGAAGATCATGAAAATCACTTGCGCACTATTCTGAAGACACTTAGAAGAAATAAATTATATGGGAAGTTTATCAAGTGTGATTTTTGGCTCCAATAATTTATGGGCCACATTTTCTCTAAGGATGGAATATCAGTAGATCCTGCGAAGAAAAAGGCTATGTAATAATGGACTAATCCAACAAACATAACTGAGGTACGTATTTTTATTGGTTTAGCAGGTTATTATTGGCATTTCATTCAGAAAATTTCCCGTTTATCCAATCCAATGACCAAGCTTACACGAAAAGGGGTTAAGTTCATATGGACCAAGGAATGTGAAGAATGTTTTGAAGAATTGAAGAGGAGGTTAGTGAATGCTCGGATCTTAACCCTACCATTAGGGAATGATGAGTTTGTTATCTATAGTGACGCATCAAATAAAGGACATAGTTGTATCCTTATGCAGAATGATCGAGTGATTTCCTATACGTCTAGGCAGCTAAAAATTCATGAACAAAACTATCTAACTCAAGATCTTGAGTTAGCAGTGGTAATCTTTGATCTGAATATTTGGATACATTACCTCTATGGAGACAAATTTGAGATATATATTGATCATAAGAGTTAGAAATATATATTCTCATAGAAAGAACTCAACATGAGACAAAGTAGATGGATTGATCTACTCAATGACTACGATTGCACAATACACTACCACTCGGGGAAGGCAAATAAGGTAGAAGATGCTTTGAGTAGAAAGGACCATGGAATTCTGAACAATATGAGAGTAGAAAGGGATCCTATGTCCATGGATCTAGTAAAGATGGATATGGTAATTATCAAGGACGGTAACATATCACTACTTTTTCAAATGGTTTTCAAACCTTATTTACTGGAAAAGACAAAATGTTATCAGGATGATGATGAGGAGTTTCAAAATAAAATTAAAGCTATAAATGGTGGGAAGTTGACTGACTTCTCATATGAAGGTGGCATTTTGAAATTTGGAAAGAGGCTTTGTGTTCCCGCTATTACTGATCTAAATAGGGAACTATTGGATGATGATCATAGCTCTAATTTCTCTATACACCCTAGTAGCACAAAGATGTTTAGAGATCTAAAGGAACATTTTTGATGGGAAAATATGAATAGGTAGATTGCAGAATATGTGTCGAGATGTTTGGTTTGTCAACAGGTGAAGGCTGGAAGACAACGTCATGGAGGATTCATGCAACCCCTTCCTATTCCTATGTAGAAATGGGATGATATTACAATGGACTTTTTCATGGGGCTACCAAAGACTCCTAGAATGAATGATTTGATATGGTTCATTGTTGGCCGTCTTACAAAATCAGCACATTTTATTACTATAGGAGAAGATTTACCACTTGAACGTTTAGCAAGACTATATATTAATGAATTTTCAAGACTTCATGTTGTACCCTCATCAATTTCTTCCGATCGAGATCCCCATTTTACATCACGATTCTAGAAGAGTCTTCAGAAGGCCCTAGATACTGATCTTCATTTGAGAACTTCCTACCACCCACAAATTGATGGACAATCAGAACGGTCCATTCAAACTTTGGAAGACATTTTTAGGTCTTGTTCACTAGATTTTCAAGGTATGTGGGATCAATATTTACCTCTAATAGAATTTTCTTATAACAATATCTTTCATTCGAGTATTCAGATGGCACCATATAAAGCGTTGTATGGAAATAGATGTTGTACACCAACTTGCTGGGATGATGTTGGTGAAAGAAAGCTCATAGGCCCAGAACTTGTTGAGTATACAATGTAAAAGGTGAAGAATATTCAAACCCATATCAAAATAGCTCAAAGTAGGAAAAAGATCTATGCTAATAACCGAAGAAAGGACTTGTAATTTCAAGAAGGAGATCATGTTTTCTTAAAGGTATCTCCATGGAAGTGTATTATACGATTCGGTAAGAAGGGAAAATTAAGTCTCAGGTACATCGGACCTTCTGAAATTCTAGACCGAATTGGAGTCATAGCTTACTGTTTGGAAATGTCGCTAAGTCTCTCCAAATTTCACAATGTGTTCCATGTGTCAATGTTAAGAAAATACATGTCAGACCCAACACATGTACTCACTTATGAAGTAGTAGAACTTGAGCTCGATCTGTCTTATTGTGAAGATCCTTTCAATATTCTTGATACCAGAGAACAAGTATTGAGAAATAGGACAACTCATCTGGTAAAGGTTCTTTGGAGGAATTATAAGATGGAGGAAGCAACATGGGAGCCTGGGGAGCTTATGTTTAAGACATACCAAAATCTTTTTAGGTAACATTTTTTGAATTTTTAGGGTGAAATTTTTGTAAGGAGGGGAGAATGTAACACCCCAAGGTTTTGAAAATAAATATTTAATGCATTTTATAATCTAGTTGTTGAACACAACTCTGCCTCTACTGTGTTTTGAATTTTGAAAAACTATTATCTTGAGTTATGACCAATAAGTCATTTGGAGTCTGATAGAACAAACTTGATTTTTGGTGAATAGTAACATACCCTTATGAATAGTAATATGAATAGTAATATTACCCTTGTGAATAGTAAATAATGATATTATTTTATTTTCTTAAGGTAATAAGATAATGTGATCTTAATTAATTTTTCAATGTGATATAAAACTAATTATACCTTAAAATTTTTATTTTTCAAATTAACTATGATTTTATTTAAAAATTAAATTAATAATATTTAGAAAATTATTTTTGAAAAATGGAGTTCGTTTTTGAATTTTACACATCGAAAAATGGGAGGGGTGAATTTTTGGGATTTTTCTAAAATACTTGAATTTTTTTGAATAGTAAAAATACTATTTTGAGTTTTGTGTAGTTTAATGACATCATAATGACATAATAAAATGGTGGTAAACTTGTGTATAGTACATATGACATGAGGTGTCCCAAGTGG
The DNA here is from genome assembly GCA_963277665.1 of Viscum album. Classification (NCBI taxonomy): domain Eukaryota; kingdom Viridiplantae; phylum Streptophyta; class Magnoliopsida; order Santalales; family Viscaceae; genus Viscum; species Viscum album. The sequence continues at coordinate 703,996,159 of OY728130.1, read as the reverse complement.
ATAAAACCATGGGAAAGTCCATGGTTTGGCAAAAACCACTAATGACGTGTCCCTTTGAAATTATTAAAAAACTTCCTCTCTTTTTCTATAAATACACACTCATCCATTGGTTTTCTTTCATTAAAAATCCCTCATACTCAAATATAGGGTGTTTTTACCTCTCTAGGAGTCCTCTCAAGGAGTCCTTAATCCCCCAAGGTCCCAACCTTCAAGTTCTAGGAGTTACTCTACAAGGTAAGGGAATCCTTCACCCTCCTCTTTTAGTCGACACTTCTTTTATGTTATCGCTTTGAATTTCCATTCTCATATATTGGAGTTTTATATTATTTATTCCACTTAATGTAATTTTTATTTCCATATGATGAGATACCTTTTTCTCTCATCGTTTCATTTTATGAAATTTTAAGCGATGTTGTTAGGCTGCCGAATTTTCAAAAGGGACTCTCAACTTTTCTTTTATTTTCAAGTCCATCTCTTTTATTTTCCTCTCCTCACCAACTCTATCTAAATTCCCATGATAAATCTATTGTCATCTTTATACTGAAATTATATCATGTTAATGGACTAACCATCATCAATATCCTCTCTCTCTTCCACCCTTTTATTTTATAAATGAAATCAACGTCTATGAGGTTCCAATTTATAGCCTTTGTGGACGACGAAGTTTCATTCTTCAATTTATCCTTCATTACTGGTCATGAAACCATTTTAATGGTTGAAACAAACTATAATATATTTATTATAACCAAATTAATATTCATTAACCAGTATATGTACATATTAATAAATCATAATACCAAACAAGTTTCTAATAATCAAAATACCGATTAAGTAATCTAAGTGAATATCATTAATAATTCGTCTAATGATTCATCCTTATTCCATGTATCCAAATGATATAAATTAACACTAAAACTTATTTATGTTCATAAATAATATTTAATTTCAGTTCTGGAGATTTACATCCATTCCACATGAACTCCATTACTTAAAATCAAGTGAACCGATTATGAAAATCAAGAAAACGAACACTCCAAAACGACGAAATTCGATATTATAACTTATCAATAAGGACATAAATGAACTAATAATAATTATGATAAACTAAATACAGGTCTAATAAGTTCTTAATTAAATTATTATGGAGTATAATTTCATATTCCAGGACCTTAAGTTCAAGAGGGGAACACATTCGGATTTAAGGTAAGGGTTTTCCACCCGAACTTCCATTTTCATTCGGGTTACTTTCATTGTCTAATTACCTCAATTAAATTCTTATGTATTATCATGTAATAATAATAAATTAGGTGTGAGTTTTCTATATATTTACACCAACCAGAATATTTCCCTATTTTATGGATAGTTACATGTTTTAAAAGAAACTTTCAAAACTACTTCCAAAATACAAGCCCAATTCAAGGGAATTTCTCAAATTCTTAACTATTTTCAAGGGAACTATATAATATGTTTTTGGAAACCATTATATTTCTAAAATAGATTATTTTATTATGAAAATACTATCTTACTTAAATTCTGGTATTATACACATATTTTTCCAAAAGAAGTTTTTTTTCAATGTAAAAGAGTATTTATCTCAAGATTTACTCGAAGATTTTATAAGACTATCTTCATCTATTTTAACACACTTGTTGATTATTTTGTATTATTTGGATTAGTATTCCATTTTATCATCTACCATATTTAATTTAATGGTTTATGATTATTTTGTCTATTGATGTGGTATCTTAAAACCATTCATCAATTTACTTCGAATGGTTAGTGTTTTTGCTTAATGTTCGGGGAAAGCTATTTACATTTCATATATTAGTTTCAATATGAATGTGTATGTTTTCTATGTTTATCATCATTAATATGAAGAATTCATTTGACATAGTCTATGTCAGTTGGGGCCCGCTATAGCCCCTCAGTGCATCGGTAGGTCTCATGAGACAAACTACATTCATGGCACAATGACTTGACCAAAGGATTACTTATGGTCTTGGAATGAGGCCTTGATGGTATGGTTATGTTGTCCCATATTATTCATTCCCTCATTTTGAAAATAGTATTGATGTTTCGTGTGGTTATTTGATTAGTAGAATACCCATGATTATGTTATGTTATGGCAATATATACTCAACTCGTTTTCTACCATATTATGTTCAAATTTATTTTTAGAGGCATATGTTTTCAATTATTCACCATGTCTAATGTTTATGTTATCTTCCGCTGTATTTATTACCCTTAATGATCATTTGAGCTCACCCCTTTATTATGTTTCATTTTCTCGGTACATGAAGAAGTTTATTGTGAATGACATGCTGAAATAACCTAGGAGTTATGGATGTTGTCTAAGGAGTTTCTATGTAGTATTTCTTTTCAAGTTGTAATGTTTAACTTATGTATGAATATTGTTTCAAATAATACTAAACTACTCGGTCCTTCGGGATTCTTATTTCCTATTTGTATGCCAATGTAATCAAATAAGGCACCGGATCTGGGCAAATGGGGTTGGGACCTTACATTGTGTGTGTGTACTTTGTGTATGTGTATATTTATATGAGTTCCTATATGTATTAATGTGTGTGTATGTATATGTGCATATGTATGTGTATGCGTGTGTGTACATGTATATGTGTATGTTGGTGCATGTGTATGTGTATGTATGTATATGACATGTGTATGTCTGTGTGTATGCGTGAAAATGTTTATGTGGCATGTGTATGTTTATATAATATGTGCATGTATTTGTACATTTGGGTATGTATGCACACATGTATGTAATTTTATGTATGTGTATGTGTATACAAGTTTGTACGTGTACATGTATGTGTATGTATATTCATGTATGTCTATATATGTGTATGCCCATCAAGCCCATACCCGAGTGGTAGAGGCTTCTACTTGGCATCCAAGAAACCTAGGATCAAATTCGAGTGAAGGTGAATTTATGGGGTATTGTAGAAGTACTGTAGTGGTTACTATTCGGTATTGTAGCAGCCAACATTGTTCATCTGATTTGGGCCTTCGGGCCACCGGTTTCGGCTTACGGGTATCAGGGCCTTTTGGCCACCAAAGGCCTTTAGGCCACAGGTCCTTAGAGCTATAAGGACCTTAGGTCCACCAATGGCCTTTGGGCTATATGGATTTCAGGCCACAAAAAAGACCAAGAAGCAGGGCAGACCACATAGGAGCAGACCTGGATGAGGATTCAGATAAAAAATAGCAACCACCAGAGCGAAGCTAACCGGATTAAAAGAATGAGAGGGTATGGAAACTACCATTGGGACCAGGCATCGTGTAGCTCTACACGGGGCAATGCTAGCCGATCATCCATGCAAGGTGGGGAGCGAGGCGCCTCTAAGATGCAGATACTAGGGAGTGGTTGTTTCAAGTGTGTCAAGTCTTGATCCTTTAAGGTCATGTATTGGGCCATGTATAGGCCTTATTCCTTATGCTGATGGGTCATGTAAGGATTCCCCTTCGACCCTTAAAAGGGGGATTAGCCAAAATAATAATAAAATGGCCTTCGGTCCATTCGGGCTGTATATGTGTATGTGTATTTGTAAGTATGTCTATGTGTATGTGTATGTGTATGTGTGTATATATATAAATATGTGTGTGTGTGTACTTGTATGTGCTTTTATGAGTGAAAATGTGTGTATGCATATGTATGTGTGTATGTGTATGTGTTTGTGTTTGTGTATATGTATATGTATGTGTATGTGAATGTGAATGTGAATGTGCATGTGCATGAGTATGTGTATGCGTATGCGTATGTGTATGTGTATGTGTATGTGTATGTGTATGTGTATGTGTATGTGTATGTGTATGTGTATGTGTATGTGTATGTGTATGTGTATGTGTATGTGTATGTGTATGTGAACATGTATGTTTATGTGTATGTATGCATGTATGTGTATGTGCATGTGTATGTATGTTTATGCAGTATGTGCATGTATGCATATGCATGTGTATGTATGTGCATATGTGTGTATGTAATTGTATGCATGTGTATGTGTACACATGTGTGTATGTGTATGTATATGCACATGCATGTGTATCTGTATGTGTATATGTGTACTTTTGTATGCATATATGTGTACATATGCATGTCTATGCATATGTATGTGTGTATGAGAATGTGTATGGGTATGTATATGTATGTGTACATGAATATCTATGTGTATGTATGAGTGTATGTGTGTATGTGAGTGTGGTTATGTAGTATGTGTATGTATGCATATGTATGTGTATGCATGTGTATGTGTATACATACATGTATGTGTATGTATATTCTTATGCATGTGTGTGTGTGTGTGTGTGTACATGTATGTCTATGCGCATGTATGTGTGTATGTGTATGTTTGTTTATTGATTTAATATCATTTATTCATTTTTAATATTTCTCTATTTTTAGTATCTTTCCATAATTTATTCATTTTTAATAAATATTCTTTTAACATTTTTTCAATATATTCAATTTTGATAGATATTTATACATTTTTAAATATTTATAAAATTAATTAAATAAAAATATTTTTAATTATTATTAAAAATTATAATGGTTAATAACTAATTATATTTTTTATATATAATCAATCCAATGCATACATCAATAATTAGCAGTAATAATATTATTTATTTACACTTGTTTATTCACTTATATGTGTTTACAATTCATGTAATTAATGTTATGAATTAACTTTTTTTTAAAAAAAATGTAATTTATTTAATATTATTTATTCATTTTTAATATTATTTCATTTAATATTATTTTTTCCAATTTTTATATTTATTAATTTATATTTTTTGGAATTTATTCATTTTTTGAAATTTATACATATCTATTTGTAAAGTTTTAATGTTTTCTATATGTTTATAATTTATATGATTAATATTTAATCATTTTTATTTATTAAGTTTTAATATTTTTATATTTATTTTGAAATTTCTATAATTAATTCATGAAAATGCATTTTGATTTTAATGTTTTTGTGTAGTCAATGTTATTCATTTTTAATAATTTTTTATTTTTATAATTAATATTATCTATTCATTCATTTTTATTCATTTTTTATGTTTTTTTAATTCATGAAATTAATGTTATGAAATATCGTTTTTAAATATTTTGTAATTTCTTCAATTTTATTTATTTTTTTATTATTATTATTTTATTTAGTATTATTTATTCATTTTTAATATTTATTAAACTTTAATAATTTTAGAATTTATTCATTTTTAAGATTTATCTATACATAATTATTTACTAATTTTTAATATTTTCAATATGTGTTTCATTTATATGATTAATATTTTTCTATTTTATTTATTAAGTTGTAAGGTTTTTAATTTTTTTGAAAAGAAATGATGTGGATGGCTCAAGGGCTCTCCTTTCCTGGAAAAAATTATAGATTTGGGCTCAGGAATGATGATGATCGATCTCGACTGCTTCTTCAACCCGCGTGATGTCTTTGTTGGAACCTTTAGGAAGCCCGTGAATTCAGTGAAATCATGTTTTGTTGCTTCAATGAATGAGGAGGAGGTGAATTTGGATATAGGTTCATTCTTCTCCTTTGAAAGTAAATATCCATAGTGGATCGTCAAGATGGGAAGCATAACACACATCTTGGGTAATGTAGTGGCCATCACAAAAAGACTGGATCTATGTATGTTTTCCATTATCACTCGCATCTCCCTGGGGAAGGGCTCACCTCTATAGAAACTGCCAGGTTTAGTTCATCGCTTATCCTCAATTTAGGGCTTTTTGAATTGGAAATGTATATCTCTTGGCAGGGGTTTTTACCATCTACTCTTTCCCTCCATGATATTAAAAACCAAAGCATGGGGATTCAGTTCAGTCAATTTGAAACTAAGTGTGATGAGAACCCATGAATGGAGCCTCGGTTTTAATCCAGTTGAGTTCAAGGAAACTTGGATACAGGTATGGGTCAAAATCTTTGTCTTGAATTGGGTTTTATGGTAGCATGTGATCTTGTTTGACAATGCTTCATCAATCGGTTTACTGATTAAGATGGACAACGTCACTAGGTTGGCCTCTTTTGGACACTACATGATGGGCCTGGTTGAGGTCGACCTCATCTCTACCATAACGGAGACAATAATCCGCTCTACTCCCTAGGATGAAGTTGTTCTTAAAATTCAATACGAGAAAGAACCACCTTTCTGTTCAATCTTTCTAATCAAAGGGAATTTGATGTCCAACTATACATCTTATTTTCTATGTTTAAAATTCCACAAGAAGGGTCATGACTTGGATCACTATAGAAGGAGAATGGATGTGAGGGATAATACTGATACCGATAATGGTATTAATAAGATGGGGATGAAGGATAATGGGTTTTCCGTTATGGAATAGACTCATATTTCTAGTTAGTTGGAGGAGAAGAGTGACACTCTAGATAGAATGAAACCATCTAATAATAGGGAAAAGGAATTTACCTCAGTTTCTTCAGCTGATATCGTAAAGGAAGTGGGTGAAAAAAAAAATCATGTTACCTCCTTCACTCCAATCAAGAGATCTTGGGCTAACAATGTAGCAGTGTAACATGATAGAGGACCACCATCACATACCGATACTGCTCTTGAATTTGATGATCTTTCTAATGACCAATCTGATTTTGGAATTGTTCTACAAAATGAAGTGGATAGGGAATTATGGAAGGAACAATCCTTAGCCACTTCCAAAGGGAAGGGAAAATCCAAGTTGGCGGCGGCCACCTCTTAGTTATCCAAGAAGACTCTTGTGGGAAATTTTGGTCTTTCCAATATCTCTCAACACCCTTATGAATCTTACTAGTTTTTTATAGTGTGCGACATTACAACTCTCGAAGGAAAGCAAGCATAATCATCCATGGGAAAGGTTATATCAATGGATGAATATTCATTCCAATTATTCCCTTATAGAAGGTTCAGACCACATGAATCTTCTTCTGATCCTGTATAGGCCTCACTTGCTGACACCTCGGGTGACATGGCCTTCGCCCCTTTGGTGATGACTCTTCAGATGAAGTCTCCATCAAGTATCCCCCCATGTAGGTAGGTTGAATCTGACCTTCCAAGAGCATCAGGTGATCATGTGATCACTCTGGAAAATGTGCAAGTAATGGGAAAATCAAGTAAGGTGTAGGTGTCTACATCTATCCTCTTTAAAGTGCTTAATCCGCTCAATGATGTTAAAGATCACTCTAGGGAAGAAGAGGCCCTGACAGTCTCATTTAGAGTTTAGACCCATTTATGTTTTAACATCTTTAATATGTTTGAAATTTATATAATCGGTTTATTTAAATAATTTTTTTTACAATTTTCTAATTTAAATAGTTAATATTATTAATTTTTAATAATTTTGTTATTTATATAATTAATATTATTTATTTATTCATTTTATTGATTTTTATGTGTTTTTAATTAGTGTTATAAATTCACTTTTTAAAAAAATTAAATTTATCCAAATTTATTTACAAATTTTTTAATATTCATTCATTCAATATTACTTGTTAATTTTTAATATTTATATATTTTAAATATTTTAAAATTTTATTCATTTTTAATATTTATTTATACATATTTATTTATTAAGTTTAAATATTTTCAATATGTTTGTAATTTATATAATTAATTATTTTCAATTTATTTTTTTTAATATTTTTGAAATTTAATTTGTTAGTATATTTCATTTTTAACAATTTTATTATTTATAGAATTAACATAATTTATTTATTCTTTTTTATTCTTTTTTTAACATTTTTCAGCATTAAATCGCAAGCTTTGACAGAAAATACTTTTTTAAGCATTTTTTAACGCTGATAATAGTTATGATTTATCAGTGTTAAGAAATTGATTACAAAAGTAGAATTTATTAGGGCTAAAACATAAATTCAAACAAATGATACTTTTTTTAGTTCTTTATTAGCATTGATAAATCATAACTTTTATCGGCGCTAAAAAATTGGTGATAAAAGTAGTATTTATTAGCGCTTATATTTTTAGAACTTATAAAATACACTTTTATCTGCACTTTTCTATAAGAATTTATAAAACCATTTTCCCTATTTATAAAAGAATTATAACACTGTATCTTCCTCACACCGTACTCAAGAGCTTGTGGAATCAGAGGTCTGTTGCAGCTGAAGTCAATCATTTTGGGAAAATCATACCTCATAACTGAAGGTATGATATTTTAAACTTGTTTTTAAGGAATCTCATTTGACCTTTCACCCTAGAGATGAGCCTGAGAGATTATATTATTAGTGGGTTGTGGTAAATATAGTGCTTCAGAGCATGTATGTGCAAAATATGAATATATCCCTCAAACTTCTCAATCCTTGAATCCCTCGCCTTTAGTTGATCATCTAAACTCTCTAGTCAAGAATCCTTTTCCTTTTATGTAATATTTACCTATTCTTTAAACTACTTTTTTAAGATAGACATTGAGGGTCCATGGAGTTTTCCATTTTCATTCCTATATCCATCTCATGAAAAAATATATTCAATTATATCACATGGTTCTTTTACTTTCTTATTCATTCTTACAATGGTGTCCTTTAAATCCATCTCTTCCTCCATTAACATTCTCTTACATTATTCCAAATATGAAACATATATAGAATTTCATCAACCTTTATATTTTAATAATTTCACTTCACTTCTCATGACTTGAATCGTCTATTTTTTGTGACATAAACAAACTCTTTATATATGACATGATGTGATTTCCAATTTTCTACCATCATCCTCTAAGCATCTAGGTTAATATAATAGGTACATAAATAATTAATTTGATTTGATATATATTTTGATAGTGAAATCTTATTATATATACCCTCATACTTATCCATTTGTAGAAATCCATAGGTTTCTTGTGAACATTAAAAGTGATGTGGAGTGAATTATCTCCCCTGATGAATCCATTTAAAAAAGAGAATGATTTATGATATGTGACTTATTTTGATAAAAAATAAGTGTTATAATATGTTAAATTCATATAAATCATGTTCTTTATATGTTCTAAAAAGTTGTTAATGCAATGAAAATTTATATCAAATATGATGACTATATTTATGTATATATAAAGAATATCCATTTAGGGTTCTAAATCCATACATTTTTTTGTATTTATTAATTTTATTATATATTAATATTACCTAATAAAATAAGATAGATATGAATAAAAAATGTATGGATTCCAATCCTATGAAAAAAGAGTATGAGGATGGGGTGAAATTGTTCATCAAGTTTTCAAAATATTGTGAATATGACCCTCTTGAAATCCTTTGTCCATGTTTATATTGTTTTTATTCAAGACTAATTAGTCCAGAGGAGTTGGAAGAACACTTGATCTATCATGGAATATATTAAAGTTATAAATGTTGGACTAAACATGGGTAAAAATTGAATGTATCTAGTGATTGGGATAACACTGTGTTTTATGGATCATCTGATATTATTACAAATGTAAACTATGATGAAGATCATATCGAGGATATGATTACATGTGTGAATGATGATGATGATCATATTGAGGAAATGAAAATTATAGTTGAAGATAAACTTATTGATTTTACAAAGATTTTTCATGATTTAAATAGTTGTGAAAAAACACCATTATATGTCGGTATTACTGAATATATGACACTTTAATCTATACTAAAGCTATATTATATAAAAGTTGGAAACAGATTGAGTGACACCATCTTTATTGAAAAATTTTCTCTCTTGAATGATATGCTACTAGAAGATAATTTGCTTCTTTTTCGAACATATGATGCTAAACGAATTCTACGTTCAATTAGTATTATTTATAAAATGATACATGGCTATCAAAATTGTAGTATATTGTTTTGTAAGTATGATGAATCACTTAAAATTTTACCAAAGTGTGGTGCATCTCAATACAAGAAAGATGAATCAATTCCTTCAAAATTTTAATGTTACTTTCCTAACATTACAAGGTTTAGGCACCTATATAGAAGTTATGAGACCGCAAGACTATTGACAGGGAACTCAAATACAAGAAATAAATATGAGAAACTTCAACACCTATAATACTCTCTTTAGTAGAATAAAATTTATAATAGGTATATGAAATTTGGAAATAAGTTGAGTAACCTTAGTCTTGTGCTATATACATATAGATTGAATCCTTTTGGTTTACAAAACAATACTCACAATACATGGCCAATTATTTTGGTAAATTATAACTTTACACTGTGGTTATGCATGAAGAAAAAATACATTATGTTGTCTCTGCTAATATCATGACCAAAATAACTGAGTAATGATATTGATGTTTATTTTCCTCCATTTATTGAATTTTTTAAATTAATGTGGGATATGGGTGCTACATTGTATGATGATTACAGAAATGAATATTTCACATTGAGAGTCATTTTGTATGGTGTGATAAATGAATTTCCAAATTATAAATTTTTTTTAGGATTTAAACTTATAATAACTCAAGGGTTTCCCATTTGTGAACAAGGTACACACTTAGTTAGGGTGAAACATTCATCACATACTATGTTTCTAGGATATCTGAAGTTTCTACCCTAACGCCAAAAATACTGATCTTGGATAACTTCATTTAATGAAAATTAAAAAGAACGTACAACACATTCTCCACTAATGGATAATAATTTGTTTGAGAATGTAAAGGATATGACCACCGCTTTTGGAAACCCTTTTTCGAATGAACTTTTGAAAACCGATTGGATAAAAGGATCATTTTTTAATTACTATAATATAATTTTTTTATATGTTGGGAATTTTCTTGATTTCAAGCATGTGTAAAAAATATATATGTGATGGAGTCATTGGAACATTACTAAATGAGACCTAAAAAAATAAAGGATGACATTAAGGCTAGGTTGGACATGATTGGTATGGAGATATGAGAATATTTTTCACCAGTAGTATCAGTTTTGAAACTTCTTGAATGATATAAAGGTTCTCAAGGGGTATTCATAAAATATCAAGAATGTTATTTTAATAAATAATTTTAAGTTAAAGTTCCTAAAATCACATGATTTTCATATTTTTATGAATGATCTAATTCCTATAGGTTTACATTATATTTGGCCTAAGAATTTCTACGATACATTAACCAATCTTTGTTTCTTTTTCAAAGCTATATGCAGTAAATTTATAGACCCAATCAAATTTCTAGCTATAAAAAAGGAACTTTCTATCATATTATATGAATTAAATATGTTATTCCCACCATCATTCTTTGATATGATGGTTTACTTGATGGTTTACTTGGTTAGAGATATTTGGCTATGTGTTCATGTACATTATAGATGGATGTACCTCATTGAATTGTATAAGAATATTTTTAAATGGTATTTTGAAAATCAAATTTGTATAGAAGTTTGTATTTCAGAGTGATATATTGTTATGGAAGTTATTTAATTCTATAGCTACTACCTATCTGATGTGGAAAGCATTGGTCTACCAAAATCTCATCACACTGGGTGACTTGTGGGTTAAGTAATTTCTCGAATAAATTTTGTCACAGTTACTATTATGGAGTGGGAGTAGGATCACCTTTATGTTTTACATAATAGTTTATATGTTTCACCACATTTTGAAACCCATAAAGTAATTATCATACATTTTAATCTATTAATGGCTAAAAGATAGATATCAAATACACATAATCGATAGTTTATAGGATTTTTTCAAGACCAAGTTTTTTAGGAGCCAACTGAAATTTTGAATTCAATTTCAATAATAATTCTATGGATAACCAGAGGAACAAGTGTGAATGTATTATCTTATAATGTTTATGTAATTAATGGTTATATATTATATACAAAATAACATGATGAACACAATACCATGAAAAATAGTGGAGTTACACTTTCGGATGAAGTGATGTATGTATTTGGTACCAAGGAAATAAAGCTAATTTATGAAAATATTTCATACTTTGGAATCATAAAAAAAATATGGGAGTTGGAATATACAACATTCCAAGTGCTGACTTTGCCATGCAAGTGGGTTGATAATAGGAGTGTAGTTAAAATTTATGAATTAGAATTAATGAAAGTGGATTTCAATAAAGAAGGGTATAAGGGTAAACCAGTCATAAAGACATCTTAGAAAGTATAAGTATTTTATGTCCCATATCCTACAAACAGAAAGTGATCAATTATTTTGTTACTGACCAAAACCATTGAAGGGTCAGATTTTGATTCAACTAAGGAATACCCTTTAATTGGGATATTGTGATCATTTAATAGTGGTCCAAATATAGATTGGTACTTTTATGTTATATGAGACCGCATGAGTGAATTTGGATACTTGATAGATGGATTAAATCTCTTTAAACTTTAAATAAAAAATGATAGTTCCATAATCAGGCTATATTTTTATTAATATACATTTCATTATATAATATTATTATTTTTTCACTACTAAATTTATGTAATCTAAATTAAATTTTCCAACACTTTTATAGATAATTTATTTTTTACATTTTGATACTCCCAATACTAAGGAACAATAGGTCTCTCAACATGCTGATGTTCCCAATATAGAAGAACAATAAGTTTCTCCAAATGTCGATGCTACTAATCCCAAGGAACAATTTATTAATGAGGTTGAAATCGAGGAAATGTTAGAAGATAAACAAACTATTTCATAGAAAAAATAGTAGCTTCATAGCATGATGGTGTTAACAAAAATTATTAAGCTGATAATTAGAAGAAACAAATTTGAGCTTAGATGGAATGCATGCAACTATCCCATTATCCCCAAAAGGTCCATTTTTATTAGTTACATTGGGCTCACCACTCGAATGCATGTGTTTATTGATATAGATTCATGAAATAATGTTATTTCTATGGTTAGGGCACCAATTTAAAAATAGATTAGGGTAAAAATATGACATACTTTATTTATTTTACTCAAAAATAAAATAATGAAAAGTTTATTTACTCTTCATTATCCCTTTATGGAGTTCATTTATACTAGATGACTATCAAATGAAATTTTTATTAATGATCACTAGAAATGATCATAGTGGCTTTCATAAAATTATTACAAATCATCATCTTAGGGATACTGAAGAGAAAGTAAACTCACACCCACCATATATTTATGCACACATGATAAACCAAGAAACATGGAGTGCATTTATCATTCATCGTGAAGAGACATATTTTTTGGTACATTGTGATTGATAATACATTACTTGAAAATACTTGTATCAATCAAGTTGATGTAGAATTTTTAATTTATGAAATAGTAATTGAGTACTAAAAATAAGAAACATGCATCAAAACCAATGTTCCCCTACCATAAATCAAAAATGGGGTATGTTTCGCTTAAAAATGGAATGTATTTTAAATTTATAGTAACACTTTTATGTGTCATGAAACAATAACATAATTATGTTACTTTGCTTATATATAGATTGATGAACCAAAATATAAATCCACTTCCATCCAACTTCATGTGTTATATAAGGAGGATCATGTAAATAAAGGTGGAATACTAATAGATTAAAACACACATTAAGTATGGTAAACATGTGTAAGTATGAAATAATAAAAAAAATTGATTTAAATAGATATTACAAAATAATTATTCCTTGTTTTCTTATATTATTTATCCATTTTAGACGTAATAATCATCATTATTTGTACCTGATGAATGACTAATTTCAGTGGCCTTAAAGCGGCAAGAACAATATAGCTACAATAGAGGTGTGGGTTTTGGAGTGTCTCCCTAAACATATTTTAGTAAAATTAATGCACAAGGGGATAAAGATAAGAAAATGGATGAGATACAGACATGAATAAATTATCTAGAAGAAAAAATTATTTGAAATTCTTTGTTTTATATAATGTTATGGTAAGTCATCAAAGAGAAGAAAAAAAAAAGCAACAACCACTACATGAAAACCCCCTAGCTTTAAGGCAATCCATTCACCTTAAAGGTCTTCCTCACTAGAGGAAATAAATTTTTTCCTAATGGTTTTTTAGAAATATGAATTTGATAGAAATGGATTCCCTTCTTGTACTAATATTCTAAAAGGTGAAAATGATTTTGATTTATATCTATAATTACCCAATCATTTCCTTGTTGAAGGGGTCACAGTGTAAAATATTTAAGGAGGTATTTTATACAAAAACCAAATTCAAAAAAGTCATGTGATGGTAATGATTTACCTAACTCACGAGCTGAGTATTGAGCTACCTATTCTCCTTGATCACATAGATTTTCACATGGTCGAACTTTCTATTGGAAAATTCATAGAATGGTTTTTTGATCTTATAAAAATACATATAAAAAAGAAGGTATTACATTCCATTTTTTTTATACAAAACCTTTAACAATTAATGAAAAAGGTCTGAACCAAGGAATGTTATTACTGAGGGAGAAAAAAATGGTTAATGGAAGCTTGAATCAAAACAATATAAAGGATCAATAAATTGATCAAAAAGACCTTCAAGAAGTACCTTTACTCCCCGAGTTCAACCTCTGTATTTACTAATATTACAAGTTCATACAGATACAATGTTAAAATATGGTGATACAACCATCATTTATTTTGAATAAAAAAATAAGGTATAGTCCATTGTTGACCTTCTTGGTATTTATAATGTATATTAAATCCTCAAGCATGGATGGATAGTAGTATCAGTTGTAAATGTATACTTTAGTTGTGTTTTCATAATTTTTTTGTCCAATAGATGATATACTATGTTAATTATAGCTAACTATTATTCATAATTTTTAAAATCATATATATCAATACAATTTTAAGGGAAAACCTAGTGAATAAAAATTTGAACTCATTAGTACTCACGTCACTTCTACACAAAAAAGGTCATTGGAAGAATATTAATATTTATTAATAGTGGAAAAACTGGCCACAATGTTTGAAAAGAACTTATAGATGATAGAATCTTCTTAATACCTATGATAAATGGGTAAAAATCTACAATTTAATCATATCAAATATATTTTCATTCCTTTCATTACTTATTCCTTTTTGTTTTTTAGGGATCATTGGTTTCTCATTGCAATAAATTTGGATTCTCCAAATATTTATTTTTAGGATTTAATAAATGTATACCCAATAAATTGACCACACATGATGGTGTTTATCAATTTTCAAAACACTATATACAATATTTTATAAATAAAATTAATGTTGTAAATTTTATACTATGTTTTAATGGAATTTTTTTTATGATAGGAAAGTGTTTAAATATCATAAAAATCATGTCTTTGTGATAATTCATGATCTCAAGAAGCCAATAGACTTCTAAAAGTAGATAATTATTATGGTATATATAAAAATATTTCACTATAAAAACAAATTACTTATTTTTTCAATTTTTTTTAGTGTATGAAAAAAACTAATGGTAAAGATTATGGTTATTATATTTAAAATTTTATGAAATATTTCATATTCCATCAATAAACTAGAATCCCCAAAGAGGTAGTTCTGATCATAATTATAAATCCATTTAAAATATTTATTAATAATTCTTTTATTTATATTTTTTAATTACTACTAGGACTATAAATAGTACATTTATTAAAAATAGAAAATAATTTTTTTAGAAAAAAATGGGTAGAATACATGGTGTTAGAATGTATGTAGAAATCATGAAGAGATGACTTCCTACTACTTATTTAGTTAATTTTCACATCATTTTATCATCTTTTTTAGTCAATTTCTTTATCATTTTTATCTAATACTTAGTTAATTTTCATATATATCATGAAGAAATGACTTCATCTATAATTGTTTTTCTTCAACCATTGTTTCCTCTATTAAGATCACAAAATGATCTTAGAGAGAAAAATTCTAGACCAAGTCTTCAATAAGGATGGTGCACTCATGTACTATTTGTTCTCTTTATAGATCTACATATGCTTTATTTGATCTTTTTATGTTCAGTAGTGTGTGTTTTCGATTTACAAATAAATCAAAGTGCATTTTTTTGTTCAAATTGAAATTTTAGTTAAAAAGATGTGTGGCATACTTAAAACTAAGAAAACACGTTCATATTGTTTTTATACTTTAATAAAATTATCCATAAGTCATTTTTAACAAGTAGGAATCTTTCATACCTCAATCTAATACACATTGTGACTTTTATGACTTAAAATAAGTGTTTCTAGTTTTAGAATGACATTTTAGTTAAAAGCATGTGTCACTCACTGAAAACTGAGAAAACAAGCTCATATTGTCTTGATACTTTATTAAAATGATCCATAAGTCATTTTGGATATGTAAGAATCATCCTCACATAAATCCAACACACATTATGACTAGTATGACTCAAAGTGGTAATTTTTAGTTTAAAATGAAATTTTAGTTAAAAAGACACATTACATACTCAAAATTTGAGAAAACACATTAATATTGTTTTTATACTTTATGAAAGCAATCCATAAGTCATTTATGACGTATAGGAATCAAAAACACTTCAATCTAACACACAATGTGATTAGTATTAATCAAATTTTATGTTTTTATTTAAAAATGACATTTTACTTAAAAAGATGTGTGACATACCCAAAACTGAGCAAACACATTCATATTTTTTTGATACTTTAATACAATGATCCATAATTCATTCATAACATATAGATATTATCCTCACATAAATTTGATACACAAAATGACCGATATGAATAAAAATGTGTGGTTTCAATTTAAAAAATAGTGTTTTAGTTAAAAAAATCACTCACTAAAAACCAAAAAAAACATTCTTAGATTATCTTTATAGTTTAGTACAATGATCTATAAGTCATTAGTGACATGTAGTAGTTAACCAAACATATATATGACACATGGTGTGACCAGTATGGCTAAAAGTTTGTTTTCAATTTAAAAATGACATTTTAGTTAAAAATGTGTGACACTCACTAAAACCTAGTAAACACGCTAGTATTTCCTTAATATTTTAGTAAAAATATTTAAGTAATTTGTGATGTTTTGGAACCAACCTCACATAAATTCTATGCATAGTGTGACCAATATGATTCAAAGTGTGAATTTTTATTTAAAATTGACATTTTAGTTCAACATAAATGTTACATACTCAAATCTGAGCAAACACATTCATATTTTTTTATACAATAAAATATTGATCCATAATTCATTTTTTATTTTTAGGAAATCCAATGCAGGGTGTGATTATTTTGACTCAAAATGTGTGGTTTTAGTTTAAAATGACATTTCAGTTAAAAACATGTTTTGCTCACTAAAAACCAAGAAAACATGCTTGGATTTTCTTGATACTTTAAGAAAATGATCCATAAGTCATTTTTTATGTGTAGGAATCAACTGAACATCAATTTGATGGACAGTGTGACCAGTATAACTCAAATTGTTCATTTTTATTTAAAATTGACATTTTAGTTCAAAACTCATGTTACACACTCAAAAATTATGAAACACGTTCATGTTGTTTTCATACTTTAGTGAAATAATCTATAAGTCATTTTTGATGTGTATTAATTAATTTTACCTCGATCTAATACACAGTGTGCCTGTTATGACTCAAAATGTGTGTTTTTAGTGAAAAAATGAAATTTTAGTTAAAAAGACCTATGACATACTCAAAACCAATTAAAAACATTTAGACTATTTTGATACTTTTGGAAAATTATCCATGATTCATTTTTGATATCAATTAATCAGTATTATCTCAATCTGATACATGGTTTTTTAGGTTCTAGGAGCAATAGAAGCATGGGAGGGCCAGTTTCCCAACTTTAATTGTTGTCATATTCAATGAACAATCTGAGATCTATGCGAAGATGAATGTCGTGATCCATGTAATAGAATCAAATAAACATGAAAAAGGAATAGAAACCCATAACCAAGAGAGAGGATCAACATATTTTTTTATAATTAATTTAATTAAATAATAATTACCTCTAAGGTGATTCTTTCTTCATTGATTCATTTGGACATAGATCTATAGGTGTACCATCATTGTGTTGTAAAGATCAAGGGTAGATCTCCTCTAGCAGTGATCAAAACATGTTCCATGTATCTTCAGACATCACTGCATGAGTCTTTGGGTGATATCATGGAAGTTCCATGTGCTTGTGATGTCTGCCTTTGATCACCTTGAGAACCGCTTCTAAAGCGTTCTCCTTGATCCAATGGAGGAGGATCTCCCTCATTCTTGAGAGCATTCTTGGAGAATAGGGAACTCTCTAGGCTTGAGAGGTTCTCTCCAATTCATTGTTCACACCCAATTGGCATCACTTGGCTAGAGCTTGGCTAATAAGAGAATAATATAACCATGTATTTAATTCACTAGGGTAATAATAAATAATTTTCACAAGTGACTTAATTATTTTATTAATCCTAGTCAAACCCTCATGTTAAATAATAACAACAACATTATTATTTCCTAACATGCACATATCTTGTGAGTTATAATTAAATATTACTTAATAAAATAATATTAAATATTATTATTTCTCATTGGACCTTTAACTCAGCCCACCAATCCTCCACCATATTTATTGAACCTTGAATAATGACTATTTATTTATTAAATAAATATCACTGCATTATTTTCCAATAAATATATAAATATTATATTAACTAAATAGAAAATAAATATTTATTAAGTATTCCACCCATAATATATTCTCTTGAATAACTAGTGTCAAAATAAATGTGATTAGGCATCCATGAATAATTATTAAACCGCAACCGGGGATAATCTTTATTAAACTTGTTAAATAATAAATGATATATTATTTAACTGAGATACTGGATACACTTAGTGTGTGGCACTCTAGGCCTCCTTCTTAGTAGCATTAGGTGGAGCATCCTAAATACCAAGGTTAGTGTCTAGAAACACACCAAGGCACCCATAGAGAAAGAAGTTAATGCCACAATTACATGTCACCTCATACGAACTTTTATTGTGTAATATAATCCCTTTATCTTGATATTTCTAATCAAGCGGGTTGCATACATGTGTCATCAACCCATGTTCTCAATTTATCATTATTTGACTTCATCTAAATTGAACTTTCATATAGAACACCATGACCATGGATTTATTTAGGCTATATCATTTCCATAAAAGGGGTTGGGATATCAACTTCTATTACAGAAAAAAGGGAAAAATCCTTTCTCACATTATTCATTAATGTAGTATTAATTATGACACACCCAACATATCCTACCACATATTCAACATATCTCATCATTTTTTTCACCAATATATCTAAGTGCATGAGTCATAATACCCATTAATAATAATATTAATTTTTAAGGACCAATACACATGTCCTTAGATATAAGCATCCATTGACACTTATAAGTGTGGATTTCCTACTGGTGGGTCTCATTCTCATAATATCCTCCTGAACATTTCCAAGAGCATACACCATGAAAAGGTGACTAAAAGTACTATGAGTCTCCACCCCTGATAGCATGTATCATTTGTTTCCCTTAAAATGATATCATCCATCTATAGAACATATATTTAATAATAGTGTCATGGAACTTTCAGGTTCTAATCATAACAGGGATCTGCTATGACCTTTTAGTGTGAAAGCTACTCTTAGTACATTATCACAAATAATTTCATATAAAATAACAATCACGATATGATAAGAAGTTTATTAATATCCATCCAATGAATATATTTTTATCATAAAGTACAAGGAAGTTAGTTCTATGGCACCAACTGCAATAAACTCCCACTTGTACTACAGCCAAATGCTAACAATATTCAGTCTGCTATCTCTCACATGATATTCATGCTTCTGCTGAGATAGGACTTTATTCAAGGGGTCCACCACTTTCTCTTCCATGGATACTCTGCTCACTGCACCTTTACCCATTTTATATAAATACCTCAATATTTGATACTTCCAGATTATATTTTTTGTCTGTTGATGTGACCTTGGATCTTTTGAAAGATCCACCACTGAAGTATTATCACAATACAATGGGATAGGGTCTTTACTACTAGGTACCATATTAAGATCCTATATAAAGTTATGAATCCATATGGATTCCTTGGTTACATCAGAAGACTCTATATACTCAAACTCTGCTGTAGAATCAGTGGAAACTGGCTGCTTTGAACTCCTCAAGCTCACAACTCCTCTGTTGAGAAAGGAAATGTATCCTGATTGTGACTTTAGATAATTATTATCTATCTGAAAACCAGCATCAGTATACCCTTTGATGAAAAGCTCCTCGTCTCCTCCATACACCAGAAACATATCCTTAGTTATTCTCAGATACTTAAGGATATTCTTAGCAGCATTCCAATATTTTTCTCCTGGATATGTGTGATATTTTCCTACCATGCTTAGTGCATTAGAAACATCATGAATATTACATAATATGGCATACATGATAGATCCTATCATTGAAGCGTATGGGATCTTAATCATTCTATCTTTCTCCTATTATGTCTCGGGACACATTTTCCTAGGAAGATGTAAACCATGTGACACTGGAACTAATCCCCTCTTAGATTGTTCTATACTAAATCTCTTTAGAATCTGGTCAATATATTTACTTTGAATTGGTCCAATAAGCCTCTTGGATCTATCACGAATGATCTTGATCCCTAGAATGTAGGTTTATTCACCTAAGTCCTTTATTGAGAATCATATGTTCAACTAGTATTTAACTAACTATAAGATTATTATATCATTTCCAATAAGTAATATGTCATCAACATATACTACTAGCACTACTGGAAAAACAGCCTATACCCACGGTTCAAAACCGTGGGTATAGACCCCAAAACCGTGGGGATAGCCTATACCCACGGTTTTGGGAACCGTGGGCTGGAACGGCGTCGGTATAGGTCCCCAGCCTATACCCACGGTTTTGGAAAACCGTGGGTATAGGTGTCCTGCCACCGTGTCACCGAAACATAGACAATTTCCACGGTGTCGACGGCTTTTGCCCACGGTTTCAAAACCGTGGGTATAGGTCCTAAAATAATGCGGCCGCCAAGTTTCGATCCTGCAACCTCTTCGCTGCAAACACCGCGTCTAACCACTACCCTAACTTCACATATATGTATATATATATATATATTTAGTTAAATATAGTTATAAAAACCGTGGGTATAGAGGGAAGAACCGTGGGTATAGGGTTCCCGCCAAAAAAAAATTCCTTCCCGCGGAAAAAAAAATTTCCCGCGCACACAAAATTGACCTATACCCATGGTTTTTCATAACCGTGGGTATAGGTATTTTATCCCAGACCTATCCCATACCTATCCCCATGATTACATAATGTGGAAACAAAGGAGAATCTAGGATATAGTGGGTAAAATTAATTAGGTTTAATAATTAAAATTAAAATTAGGCACTTAGAAAGAGAGAGAATCATAAAAAATAGATATAAAATCCATGCTTGAAAATTAATTCAAAGGGTGAAATCCAAAAAATAACTAGCCCTACATTAATAAGGGATTGATCATTAGTGAAAAACATGTGCACTAGAAAAGAAGTTTAATATCCCATATTGTTCATCATTCACCTCACGATTCTCATCGATAATTTTCATTCATCTATGTTCTTGGTTCTTCAATGATAATAGATCCCTCCTTGTCCTTCTCTATAATATCTTACTTGAAGAAAATAATCATATGATTTTTATGAATTAGATAATGATGGTTGAAGAATAAGAGAGAGTGTGGAAGGGATTGGAATTTTAATATGGTATTTCATTACACATTTCCTAGAAATAAGATGATTGTTTCACTGTTCTCCAAGTTCCAAATACATGTATCAAAGCTCATACATTGTCTACAACATTGAAGGTGTTTGAAGAAACCTCAAGCCTCTACTTTTGGATAAAGAAAGAAGGATGATTCTTGAAGATCAAGAGAATACAGGAAGTAGTGCATGAGCTTGGAACTATGATAATGGTCATAACTATGATGATTCTTTGCTGATTTTAATTTCACAAATATCATAAGCTTAGAGACCTTGTGATTCAAGCCTTATGAAGGATACGGGGAGTAAAGAAGTGTCTTTGGAAAAGGAAAGAAAGTGGCGTGCAATTCAAAAGTGGTGTGCAAGTGTAGCGTGCAAGTATATGTGGTGCACAAGTGTATGTTGCGTGCAAGTAAAATTTCAAGATCAACACATCAAAATATGAAAAAGGAAAAAATGTGGCGATAAAGTTAAATATTGGTGCACAAGTCAAAAATTGGTGCACAAGTATAAGTGGTGCGCAAGTGTATGTTGCGTGCAATTCATATTTCAAAAGAATCTTATCAAAATATGACAAAGTAAAAAAATTGGAGCACTAGTGATGGATTAGTGCACAAGTGATAGAGCAGCATGCAAGTGATGGAGTAGCACGCAAGTAGGAATGGCTCACAAGTGTATGTGGCACTCAAGTCACCAAAATGCCTATAAATAGATGGCTACCCTCCTCATTTTTCAAATCTCAACACTTAAGAGAAAATTTGAGCTCTTATTGTGCATGTAGTATAAAGTGGCACGCAAGTTGAAGTGTCAGACAAGTCGTGAGTTATTCATAAGGCGCACAAGTAGGGAGTCGTGCAAGCAGAGTGGGGTGAAAATGGAGTGGCGCTCAAGCATAACTGGTGCAGAAGTTGTAAGAGGCGTGCAAGTTGGTAGTTTTGTTCAACAAGTGTATTTTGTCGAATCCCTAAGTGGCACACAAGTAGTGAATTGTGCACAATTATGGCGTGAAATTATATGGTGGAACGTAAGCAGGGTGGCGCGTAAGTAGGGTGGCATGAAAGTAGGGATTGGCGCGCAAGATGTGAGTTCTGCAAGAAGTTCTTACAAGATTCTGGTCAACTGTGATGATACTAAGTTGAGTTGGACTTCATTGATTTAACAATCACAAAGATAACTTGTGATTATAGCAAGAATAAGATTTCAATACAATTGGTTTTGCAATGAAAGATAAAGTGTGAAGAAGAGTAGGTTTCAGTGCAGTTGGTTTCCATTAAAGAAGCAGAAGAAGAAGAAGAATGTGTAGCTTATAGGTTTTCTTTAGAGAAATAATAGGCTGGTTACTATCATGCTGATAAGTGAGTAACAAGGAGAAGAATAATGTTTTTGAAGAACAAAGTATAATTATAGAATCCAATAGGTCTCAACATGTGGAAGATTCTTTTGGTGTTGTAAACTCTTTTAACAGAGAGAAGACTATCTTTGGAGATAGTATAATGAACCATCCAGAGGCTACAAGAGACTACCTACACTGGAAGTATAAAGAACCAGCAAGTGTAAGGGTATATCCTAATAGTTGCAAGATGGAAGAGTATTGTTTCCATTCCCCCCTCTGAGTGTATGTAGAAACACTGAGAAGCGATTATTTCCTTCCCTCCTCCAAGTGTAGGGAGCCACACTGAGTAGCAAATTGTTTTCCTAGTCAACCCACTATAACAGTTATACATTATAGTGGTTAATTTGTGCACTAGTCATTACCATACATGACAAGGATCTATCTACTCTTATTGAGTGGTGAACCTTTCAAAAATATCATGTGAATATTTTTAATGATTCCATATTATTGCATGAAACAGTGAAAATAGAATAACAGAATCAAGATCATAACAGGTCAATAGGTACAAGGATAAAAAGTAGAAATTGGTTTAAAAATTCTACACATGCTGATTCACCCCCCTCTTAGTGTTAATTATCCCAAACTGGTCCTCTCAATTGGTATCAGTGTATAGATTCTCCTCTATTGGATTATCTACATTGAAGATATTCTTGTTTGAAGACTTGAGATTATTTCTCGAGTCAACAATGAAGTTTAGTTTTGATGAAGAGTTAGTTATCTCAGAGCATAATTTTATATCTACCAAAATCATGATGAACAGGAAAAAGAAGGAGAAGATAAAGATGAATAAGAAGACCCTATTATCTAAATAAGAGGAAGTATTTGTATCTCCGTGCCTTACTGACAATGATTACATATCAAACATGGAAAGTAATGAGATGGTGGCTCATGTTTTCACCAAGAATATGGACAACTTTCCTACATCTAGTGATCATGATATATGTGTTAGTACATTTGAAAATTATTTTGATGATGAAAATTCTAGCACAAGCTGTAATGATCAATATAAAACCTCTCAAGAATTATCTGTTGACATATTAAGAACTATTATCCATGATATCCCTAAATAAAGTGCATCCCTTTTTTGTGGAGTATTTCAATGTATGCAGGAATATGTCACCCAGCTAGAAGAAGAAAATGATGTTTTGGAGAAGGGATTGCAAGCAAAAATTGTTGAATGTATAAATCTCTCTAGACAGGTTGGAGCATTTTGAGAAACAAAGATAGAATTTGAAATAAGTTCCTCAAAATGGCTCAAAGAATTTGAGGATAAAGAGGGAGTCAATAAGACTCTGGAAGAGAAGATCCAAGCACTTAAAGATGAGCTGAAAAGGAATGCTGAAGTCAAAAAGTTATATCTAGAAGAAAATTTCAAGAAGATCAAGGAACTTGACTCTTTGTTAGAAAAAAAATTAAATATGCATGAAGAGGAAGTTGAAAGATTGAAGAAGGATTGTGAAGATAAGATGATTGTGATTGAATACCAAAAAGTCATCCTCAATATGAGTTGTCTATATTTGGAAGCTCAGTTGACCAATATTGAGAAGATTCATATTGAGTCTCTACAAAAGAAAAAAACAGTTGTTGCTAGTACTCAATGTTCACTAGAGTATTCTACTGTCAAAATAACTCCAACATGTGATAAGAAGAAAAAAAATTCTATAAAATTACAAGTTGGAAGAAAAACTCTAAACAAGTATGGATGAGGAAAGGTGATGATATGCCTACCACCATGGATAGGGTGGATAGGAAGAAGAATAAGGAATATGGTTCCCCAGATAGAGTACAACACATCAAGAAGAAGGCTCAGCAATCTAATATAGAAGATATCAAGAAGTCAACATTTGTGGGTCAATGATGGTGCTGCAATAAATTTGGGAATTGTGCACTGGATTGTTGGTACAATCCCTTAAATATAAAAGCACAGATAAATTCCATCTCAAGGAGGAGAAAGATAAAAAATAATAAACAACATCCACAGATCGAGAAGCATCTGTATACTGAAAATGGATTTGGAATGCTGGAAAACATCTGTGATGTATGCAATGGGAGTGGTCACAAGAATGGTGCATACTTATCTTAGAATATATTCAAATCTAATAAGAACAGAAGATCACTGAAGCTGGAGAATAATTATGAAGCAATCTTGGGAAGTAATCAGAAGTATGTTGCAAAATTAAATTCTCCCAATAATATTACAAGGAGGAAATCAGAGAATTCCTTGGATTTAAAATCCAATAATTTGATGGGTAGTGCATCCAAAAGAACAATCAAGAAGGATGGCACTCTGAATAATCCATGTGGAAATAACAAACATGCTTCCAGAGTTCCTAAAGACATATTGTATATTTTTCCTAAAGATTTCAAAATAATGATAAAGGAGGAGGATGCAAAGGATAAGGCCAGTAAAAAAGAATTAATAAGATTCCACATGATGAAGAAAATGTTAATAAGAGGTTGAAAACAAAAGGAAACTCTCATGTTCAGGAAGTTATGTGTGTGAGGTGCAACAAGGATGGTCACACTATTAAAAATTGCATTGAACTTATTCCAACCCAAGAAGAATTTATCAAAAGTATGAAAATTGCACCAGGAGATTCTAATGCATGGAAAGCTCTTGAAGAAAGAAGATTCACAGACACACAAATGGAAGAAGTATTGATATCCACACAACCACAGTCAAAATTGAAGATTATATGTGCAAGTGTGAGGAGTGGAGAAAATGGAGCATCTTGGTTGAGAAAATTATCCCAACCTTCCTGCTCACATTGAATAAGCAAGGAGGATCCACCTTATTCCCTTAAATATTTTTGTATTGTATTTTTTCTGATAATAAAGGGAATTTAAGGTGAAGTAAGATCTTAGGGGGAGAACCTGAGAAGAAGTGATTGCTATCAACTCTTGATAGCAAAGATGAAGAAGTTATCATCTATAGAAGATTCATCAATTGATATTAAAATATCCATATGATGAGGGATCACCATGGATGAAAATGATGAGTAGTGTTCCCATGAGGGGGAGACATATGATGAAGCTTCCAGATTTATTATTTCAATCAGTATCAACTTTAGTAGGTATCAAACTCAATTACTCTAATTTTTTTTGAATAGCATGTCATTGGAAATGGTATGTCGTTTCTTAATCTCTCATCCTTGGTTACTAAAAATAAATATATTTTTACAAAGGAAGAGTAACTAAGTCAATTAGTGAAATAAGAAGAATGAAAGTTCCCCAATGCCACTTATCCTACCAATTGAACTTGAATGTTTGTGAACTGTTTGTTGAAGTGGGTGCAGGAATTTCAGGTTGATTATTTCCTATGACATTCAATATCTTCGGGCTAGAATGAAAGTGGAAAACCCTTGAAGACAAGTGTATGAGATCTCATCTCATGAGGTATCATGATCGGTGTATAATGTACAACTTTGTTGTCTCAATAAAATCCTATTGTTTTCTACATCGTGCTTTGGTTAAGTAGACTTAGAGTGAAATGATTGATGGCACACTACTTAAGTAAGGACTGATACCCTCTCCACCATGAACTTTGTATTTCTTGTCAATAAGGGGGATAGAAAGTGAAATGAAAGTTTGAAAAGTAAGGGGAGAGAAAGAAGTAAAGGAGAGAGAAAAGATTCTCATTTTGACCTTGACACATTCATTTGAGGAGACTTTAAAGTATTGAAAAAAATACAAAAGGGGGGATCGTTGGGACCACTTTGTGTATGAATATTTTATTTGTTGTCAACAGTTGTCAATACTGATCAAAATGAAGAAGTATATTAATAAGGACTAAAACTTTAATGGAGATTGGATGAAGTGAGGTTTCTTAGAGAATTTTAATGGAATCATAGAATTGGATGTCATACTTGAGCAATTCTTCAAGAAGATTAATTCAATTCAGACGATTGTTGAACTGATTCTAAGTTCAAAGAACTTTTGTCAAAGGTGACACATTGTTTACAACAATGAATAATGGTGAAGTATCATCTACCTAAGGATGATTTAAAAAGAATGAGGATTTGAAGAAGACCATCCATAGCTTCACGATTTCATGAGAACCATGCAAGATCTTACTTTAAGAAAATAATCATATGATTTGTATAAAGTAGAGAATGATGGTTGAAGAAGAAGAAGAGAGAGTGTGTAAGGGCTTGGCATTCTAAGATGGTCATGCATTACACATTACCTTGAAATCAGACAATTGTTTCATTGTTCTTAAAGTTCCAAATACATGTATCAAAGGTGATACATTGTCTACAACATTGAAGGTGTTTGAAGAAGCCTCAAGCCTCCAATTTTAGATAAAGAAAGAAGGATGATTGTTGAAGATCAAGAGAAGATAGTAAGTAGTGCATGATCTTGGCACTATGAGAATGGTCATAACTATGACGATGCTTTGCTGATTTTTATTTCACTAATATCATAAGCTTGGAGAACTTTTGATGCAAGACTTATGAAGGATATAGGGAGTAAATAAGTGTTTTTGGAAAAGGAAAGAAAGTGGTGTGCAAGTCAAAAGTGGCGCGCAAGTGTGGAGCACAAGTGTATGTGGCACACAAGGGTATGTTGCAGGCAAGTCATATTTCAAGATCAACACATCAAAATATGACAAAGGAAATAAAGTGGCACTCATGTTAAATATTGGTGTGCAAGTCAAAAAGTGGTGCGTAAGTATAAGCAGTGTGCAAGTGTATGTTGCACGCAATTCATATTTCAACATCATCTTATCAAAATATGACAAAGGAAAGAAAGTGGCATGCTAGTGATGGAGTGGCATGCAAGTGATAGAGCGACATGCAAGTGTTGGAGTGGTTCACAAGTAGGAATGGCATGTAAGTGTATGTGGCATGCAAGTCACCAAAATTCCTATAAATAGACGGCTACCCTCCTCATTTTTTGAAACTCAACACTTAAGAGAAAATTTGATCTCTGATTGTGAAATTAGTAGAAAGTGGCACGCAAGAAGAAGTGTTGCAAAATTCAGGAGTTATTCATAAGGCATGTATGTAGGGAGGTGCGCGAGCAAAGTGGCGTGAAAGCGGAGTGGCGCTCAAGCAGAAGTGGAATGCATGTTGTAAGAGGAGCGCAAGCAGGGAGTTGTGTGCAACAAGTGTGTTGTGTCTAAGCCCGAAGTGATATGAAAATAGTGGGTTGTGTACAATTGTGGCACACAAGTTGTTGGTGGTGTGCAACCAGGGTGGCGCGCAAGCAGGGTGGCGCGCAAGTAGGGATTGGCGCGCAAGCTGTGAGTTCTTCTAGAAGTTCTTACAATCTTCTGGTCAACTATGATGATGCTAAGTTGAGATGGACTTAATTGATTTAACAATCAAAAAGAGAACTTGTGATTCTATAAAGAAGAATAAGAATAGTTCAATGTAATTGGTTTTTCACTAAAAGAGAAAGTGTGATGAATAGCAGGTATCAGTGCAGTTGGTTTTGCATTGAATAAACAGAAGAAGAAGAGTGTGCATCTTATAGGTATGTTGTAGAGAAAGAAGAGGCTAGTTACTTTCATGCTTCAAAGAAAGTAGCAAGTAGAAGAAGGAGGTTTTGGAAGAACAAAGTAGAACTATGGCATCCAATAGGTCTCAATAAGTGGAAGATTATTTTGGTATTGTAAACTCATTTAACAAAGAAAAGAAAATCTTCAGAGGCAGTATAAAGAACTAGTTAGAGGTTGTAAGAGACTGTCTACTCTGGATGTATAAAGAACCAGCGAGTGTAAGGTTATAACCTACTCATTGAAAGTTAGAATAGGATTGTTTACCTTACCCCATCTGAGTGTATGTAGAAACACTGAGAAGTGATTATTTCCTTCCCTCCTCTAAGTGTAGGGAGCCACACTGACTAGCTGATTGTTTTTCTACTCAACCCACTATAACAGTTACTACATTATAGTGGAGAATTTGTGCACCGGTCATTACCATACATGACGAGGATGTAGCTGCTCTTATTGAGTGGTGAACCTTGTAAAAATATCATGTGCATATTTTTACTGCTTTCAGATTATTTAATGCAACAGTGAAAAGAGAATAAGAGAATCAAGATCCTAACAGGACAATAGGTACATGGATAAAAAGTAGAAAATGTTTTAAAAATTCCTCAACACTGATTCACCCCCTCTCAGTGTTAGGTATATCCCAAACTGGTCCTCTCAATTGGTATCATAGGATAGGTTCACCTCTGTTGGATTCTCAACATTGAAGATATTCTCGTTTGAA
Organism: Viscum album; assembly: GCA_963277665.1. NCBI lineage: Eukaryota > Viridiplantae > Streptophyta > Magnoliopsida > Santalales > Viscaceae > Viscum > Viscum album. Next base: position 703,966,831 of record OY728130.1, on the reverse strand, counting down.
GACTTGCGCTTTTTTCCTGATTCAACAATGAAGTGTAGTATTGATAAAGATTTAGTTATATCTAAGCAGAATTATATATCTACCAAAACCATGATGAACAAGAAAAAGAAGGAGAATAGAAAGATGAAGAAGAAGTCCCTCTTATCTAAAGAAGAGTAAGTATCTGTATCTCCATTCCTTGCTAACAATGAGGACATATCAGACATGTAAATTAATGAGATGGTGGCTCATGTTTTCACCAAGAATATGTACAACCTTCCTATCTCTAGTGATCAGGAGATATGTGTTAATACATTTCAAAATTATTCTCATGATGAAAATTCTAGCACAAGAGGTGATGATCAATCTACAACCCCTCAAGAATTATTAGTTGAAAGATTAATATCTATTCTCCATGATATCCTTGAATAAATTGCATCCCTTGTTTGTGGAGTATTTCAATGTATGTAGGAATATGTCACCCATCTAGAAGAATAAAATGATGTTTTGGAGAAAGGATTGCAAGCAAAAATTATTGAATGACTAAAGCTCTCAAGAGAGGTTGGAGAATTTGAAGCAACAAATAATGAATTTGAAATAAGTTCCTCAAAATGGATCAAAGAAGTTTAGGAGAAAGAGGGAGTCAATAAGACTCTGGAAGAGAAGATCTATGCAGTTGAGGATGAGCTGAAAAGGAGCACTGAAGTCAAAAAGTTATATTTGGCAGAAAATTTCAAGAAGATCAAGGAACTTGAATATTTTTTAGAAAACAAAGTAAATATGAATGAAGTGTAAGTTTAAATATTGAAGAAGGCTTGTAAAGATAATATTGCAATGATTGAAGACCAAAAAACCATCCTCAATATGAGATTTCTAGAGTTGGAAGCTCAGTTGGCCAATCTTGAGAAGACACATATTGAGTCTCCACAAAATAAGGAAGCAGTTGCTGCAAGTACTCAATGCTCATTGGATGATTATACTATCAAAATACATCCAACATGTGATAAGAAGATCATGACTTCACTCATTGATCTATCACAAGAAGCTAATAAAGTGAAGGTACCATCCATTCCAATGTGTACTAATGTTTCTAAAAATGTTTCTATAAAAAGTATAGGTTAGAAGAAAAACTCGAATCAATTATGGATGAGGAAAAGTGATGAGATGCGTACCACCATGGATAGGGTGTATAGGAAGAAGAATATGGAAGATGGTTCCCCAGATAGATCACAACATATCAAGAAGAAGGCTCAATAATCTAATACAAAAGATATCAAGAATTCAAGATTTTTGGGTCAATGATGGTGCTGCAACAAATTTGGGCATTTTGCACTGGATTTTTGGTACAATCCCTTAAATGTAAAAGCATAGATAAAGCCCATCTCAAGGGGGAGAAAGATAGAAATGAAGAATCGATATTCATATATCCAGAAGAATTTGTATACTACAAATATATTTAGAATGATGGAAAACATCTATGATGTATGCAATGGGAGTGGTCACAAGAATGGTGCATTATTATCTCAGAATATATTCAAATCTAATAAGAACAGAAGACCATAGAATCTGGAGAATAATTAAGAAGAAATATTGGGAAGTAATCAAAAATATTTTGAAAAATTAAATTCTCCCAATAAGATTACAATGAGGAAAAGTGAGAAGTACTTGGATTCTAAATCCAAGAATTTGACGGGTAGTGCATCCAAAAGAACAATCAAGACGGATAACACTCTGAAGAAGCCATGTGGAAATTAAAAACATGCTTCCATAGTTCCTAAAGACATATTGGTTGTCTAGCCTAAATATTTGAAAATAATGAGAAAGGAGGAATATGCGCAGGTTAAGGTGAGTACAAAAAGTAACAAAAATATTCCACATGATGAAGAAAAGGTGAATAAGAGGTTAAAAACAAAAGGCAACTCTCATGTTCAGTAATTTCTATGTGTGAGGAGAAACAAGGCTGGTAAAACTGTTAAAAATCGCATTGAACTTATTCTAACCCAAGAAGAATTTATCAAAAGGATGAAAATTGAACTCGAAGATTCAAATTCTTGGAAATCTTTTGAAGAAAAATATTCACACACAAACAAATGGAAGAATTATTGAGATCCACACATCTATAGTCAAAATTGAAGATTATATGTGCAAGTGTGAGGAGTGGAGAAAATGGAGCATCTTGGTTGATAAAATCATCCCAACCTTCCTGATCGTATTGAAGAAGCATGGAGGATCCGCCTTATTCCCTTAAATCTTTTTGTTTTGTATTTGTTCTAATAATATAGGGAAATTAAGGTGAAGTAATCTCTCAGGGGGAGAACCTAAGAAGTAGTGATTGCTATCAACTCTTGAAAACAAAGCTGAATAATTTATCATCCATGGAATATTCTTCAGTTGATATTCAAATATTAATATGATGAGGGATCACCATTGATGAAGATGATTAGGAGTGTTCCCTTGAGGGGGAGACATATGAAGAAGCTTCCAGAGTTATTATTTCAATCAGTATCAACTTCAGTATGTATCAAATTCAATTACTCTAGAAATTGGTTGAATAGAATTTCATTGGAATAGGTATGCCCTTTCTTTATCTCTTATCCTTGGTTACTCAAAAAAAAAAATTTACAACGGGGGAGTAACTAAGTCAATCGGTGACATAAGAAGAATGAAAGTTCCCCAAGTCCACTTATCCTGCCAATTGCACTTGAATATTTTTGATCTATTTGTTGAAGTGAGTGCAGGAATTTTAGGTTTATTATTTCCTATCACATTCAATATCTTTATCCTAGAATGAAAGCAGAAAACCCTTGAAGACAAGTGTATGATATCTCATCTCATGAGGTATCTTGATCAGTGGATAATGGACAGCTTTGTTGTCTAAATCAAATTCTCTTTCTTTCTACATCGAGCTTTGATTAAGTAGACTTAGAGTGAAATGATTGATGGCACTCTACTTAAGTAAGGACTGATACCCTCTCCACCATGAACTTTGAATTTCTAGTCAATAAGGGGGAGAGAAAGTAAAATAAAGTTTGAAAAGTAAGGGGGTAGAGAGAGAAGATTATCATTTTGACATTGACACATTCATTTGAGGAGACTTTAAGGTATTGACAACAAAATACAAAGGGGGTATGTTTTGGACCACTTTGTGTATGAAGATTGTATTTGTTATCAACATTTTTCAATACTGGTTAAAATTAATATGGATATGAAGAGGGAATAAAACGTTAATGGAGATTGGCTGAAATGAGGTTTCCTAGAGAATTTTAATGGAATCATATCATTGGATGTCATACTAGAGAAATTCTCCAAGAATAATAATTCAAATCAAACAATTTTTGGACAGATCCTAAGTTCAAAGAACTTGTGTCAAAGGTGACATGTTTTTTACAACAATGAAGAATGGTGAATTATCATCCATATAAGGATGATTGAAGAAGAATGAGGATTTGAAGAATACCATGCAATGCTTCACAATTGCATGAGAACCATGCAAGAGCTTACTTGAAGAAAATAATCATATGATTTTCATGAAGTATAGAATGATGGTTGAAGAAGAAGAGAGAGTGTGTGTAAGGGATTGCCATTCTAAGATGGTCATGCATTACACATTGCCTTGAAATCAGATGATTGTTACACTGTTCTTAAAGTTCCAAATACATGTATCAAAGTTCATACATTGTCTACAACATTGAAGGTGTTTGAAGAAGCCTCAAGCCTCCAATTTTGGATAAAGAAATAATGATGATTATTGAAGATCAATAGAATACATAAAGTAGTGCATGAGCTTGGGCACTATGAGAATAGCCATATCTTTGATGATGATTTACTGATTTTTATTTCATTAATATCATAAGTTTGGAGAACTTATGATGAAAGTCTTATGAAGGATAGGGGAGTAAATAAGTGTTTTTGGAAAAGGAAATAAAGTATCATGCAATTCAAAAGTGGTGTGCGAGTCTGGCACGCAAGTATATGTGGCACACAAGTGTATATTGCATGCAAGAAATATTTCAAGATCAACACATCAAAATATGACAAAGGAAATAAAGTGGTGTGCAAGTTAAAAATTGATGCACAAGTCAAAAAGTGGCACACAAGTAAAAGAGGCGCACAAGTTTATGTTGCGCGCAAGTCATATTTCAACATCATCTTATCAAAATATGAAAAAGGAAAGAAAGTGGCATGCTAGTGATGGAGTGGCATGAAAGTGATAGAGCGGCACGCAAGTGATGGATCGGCCCACAAGTAGAAATGTCGTGCAAGTGTATGTGGCATGAAAATCACAAAAATGCCTATAAATAGACGGATACCCTCCTCATTTTTCAAATCTCAACACTTAAGAAAAAATTTGAGCTCTGATCGTGCAAGTAGTAGAAAGTGGCATGCAAGTTGAAGTGTCACACACGTCGGAAGTTATTCATAAGGCGCGCAAGTAGGGAGGTGCACAAGCAGAGTGGCATGCAAGCATAGTGGCTCTCAAGAAGAAGTGGTGTGCAAGTTTTAAGAGGCATACAAGCAGGGAGTTGTGTGAAACAAGTGTGTTGTTTCTAAGCCTGAAGTGTTGCACAAGTAGTGAGTTGTGCACAATTTTGGCATGCAAGTAGTTGGTAGCACGCAAGCAGGGTGGCACGCAAGTAGGGATTGGTGCGCAAGTTGTGAGTTTTTCTAGAAGTTCTTACCATTTTTTGTCAACTGTGATGATGATAAGTTGAACTGGAATTCATTGATTTAACAATCACAAAGAGAACTTGTGATTCTAGCAAGAAGAAGAAGAAGAGTTCAATGCTGTTTGTTTTTCACTGAAAGAGAAAGTGTGAAGAACAATAGGTTTCAGTGCAGTTGGTTTTTCATTGAAGAATTTTAAGAACAAGAGTGTTCAGCTTACAGGTTTTCTACAGAGAAATAAAAGGCTGGTTACTTTCATACTTCTAAGCAAGTAACAAGGAGAAGAAAAAGTTTTTGGAAGAAAAAAGTAGCATTTTAGCGTCCAATGGGTCTCAATAGGTGGAAGATTATTTTAGTATTGCAAACTCTTTTAACAGATATAAGACTGTATTCATAGGCAGTATAAAGAACCATCTAGAGGCTGCAAGAGGCTGTCTACACTGGCAATATAAAGAACCAGTTAGTGTAAGGGTATATCCTACTCATTACAAGTTGGAAGAGAAGTGTTTTTCTTCTCCCCTCCTAGTGTAGGGAGAAACAGTGGGAAGCGATTATTTCCTTCCCTCCTCTAAGTGTAGGGAGCCACATTGACTTGTGGATTGTTTTCCTAGTCAACCCACTGTAAAAATTACTATATTATACTAGAGAATCTATGCACTGGTCATTACCATACATGGAAAAGATGTAGCTGCTCTTATTGAGTGGTGAACCTTGTAAAAATATCTTGTGCATATTTTACTGCTTTCATATTATTTCATGAAACATTGAAAAGAGAATAAGTGATTCAATATCCTAACAGGTCAAGAGGTGTAGGGGTAAAAAGTAGAAATTGGTTTAAAAAGTTCACAACACTGATTCACCCCCCCCCCCCTCTCAGAGTTAGGTATATCCCAAACTGGTCCTCTAAAAACATCCATACTAGAAGTATCCATCTCAAACCATATCAAGAGAATAACAGGGGAGGTCAGTAAACTTTGAGGCATACTCAACAACTAGCATGCCACCCTGTTGTAGATGAAGAAGCTCTTGGATCCACATAGAGAACAAGCTTGAAGGGTAATACTCATTGTGGAACAAATTCTAGAAATATAACCATGATATTGACATCTCATCATGAATATGAGTAATCATACCCCACAAGTTCCATTATAATTCATGAATAAGGATGGTTCCAAGAACATCCATATGCTCATTCAGGGTCTGAAAAAGATAGAAAAATCATACCACTAACTTGATCCAATCCACTGCTGTCTGAGGGTCTATCTTGCCACAAAACCTAATCAGTCTCTCTACCTAAAACTCAAATAATGCACTAATCCTATTTTTATCACATTCCTGGAATTTTGGAGTTATCATCCATCTCATACGTAGTCAATCATCCTCCTGGACCATTGGATCTAGATTCATACACTTAACATTAGGTAAAATCAATTCTCTATGCCTTCCTAGAGGAAAAAACTCATGAATAGTTCCCTAAATAGAGGCATCGTCACTCAACTGGTCATCTTCACAACCTCATACCAGTATCCTAGTTGTCTTTCATTGCAGAGGCATCCTGAAAGTTTGACAAAATCTACCATGGTTAGATGAGCATATTTGGGTATCTAACTCAATAATGACATGAAATTAAAAATTCCTGATCCTATATGATACATGTACCATTGGTTTCCTTAGAATTGATGTATTTTCATGCTGAGTCGAAAAATATACAATCGGGGTCTTGGTCTATAGATGCATCAGTTGTTGCACTATCACCAGGTTCCCTAGCTTGAGAGTTGAACTTGAGACACTCCAACATCATTTCCCTATGTTCCCAAACCAATCCTCACAATATGTCCAACTCCAAACACCAAATCATGGACAAACCACATTTGATACCACTCAATCATGAATCGACCAACTGAGACCCCACCTGGGCCACTAGTAAGATGAAGGTGACACCTCAATCCCCCCTCCAAATTTCTACGGTCGAGAGACAAGCACTGATAGGCCTCATACAAAAGTATACATACATACACACACAACCAACTCCATGAAATAATGTATAGATATAATAAGAGACTAAAACATCTTGGGTGAAATCAATGCATGTAATAACCTCTAGGGAAAACATCAGAGTTCAAAAAGTGAATATGAAAGATATAATGGTTAAAAATACACATCTAACTAGAAAAGAGATCCCAAATTAAAAACTACTAATAAAGTGAAAAAATAAAGATATCCCTACTCACGATCTCCAAAGCTAACCACCTAACATGATCAATACCTACAAGTATCACTATGATCCTCTGAAATAGATTCCACCAATGTCATCACCGATCTACTTGTCATCTACATAAGACACAACATGTGCGGGCATATCCCATTTAGGGGTGAGTATATACATACTCATAAGGATACCCCGAAATCCAAAAGAGGGAAGTAATAGAATAAGATAGTCATATCAACTTATAAAGTAAGAGGGTAAAGGAACCCAACAATAAATATTCCCAAAAAGAAACCCAAGAAAAGGGAGAAAGGGTATAACTATCTTCATCGATAGCTAAAAATGTTGATGAGTCTACCTATATCTTCAAAGGTCCCATATGCAACAAAAATCACTACATGAAACCTCACAAAAATTAGTGTGGGGGGGTCAAACCTCTCCACTACACTCCATAGTTGAGGGAGCACAAAATCTAATGGAGGACCTTCTCCCCATTAGATTCAATGACGGGGGAGTACCACTCCATAGATAGAGGACTCATTCTATCTATAGTGTGGGGAATTACTAACTATATCTATATGAAGAGTATGTGGTCTTGTTCCCTAGTACAATAGGTGAGTACCAACCCCAACATTTCTCTAATGACCAAACCCTATTGTTGTCATCATCCAAGAATCTCTGGTTGAATCATCTCAATAATAACACCTCATGACGTATCCATAACTTCAAAATGAAGGCTACTTTCATGTTCTACGTGATAAATTACTCAGTATAGGCTACTCATGGGCCCAAGTCTGATCCCCACAGAAGGATATATTCGTGATATAAGGTTCTAAGGGGAGTACACGATGTGTCCAACTCAGTTACATGACATGTCACACAAATTCAAACCATGTCCATGTCCCATAGCTATACTTGATAAGTAAAATCAAAGTACGCAGTGTGTACATAGGGTCACATGTCATGCGACCTCACCTGAATTCCTAAGTGTGTCTTCCCCTAGACATAGCTTGGACATCCATGTACCTCCACACAATATGTACTAGTGGGGACAAATCATGTATGTCCACCTCGGGTCCTGGCCATTTCCCTTGACACAAAACTCAGTTATCCATGTGCTTTAACATGGCATGTCTCTAAGGGTACACGGTGTGTTTTTTCACCTAGGGTCTTGGGTGTGTGCCATTGAAACACAAATTGATCTACCGAGTAGGGTCACATGGAATGTGGGCCCATACACAAGGTGTATGATATTTAACTCAGGAAAAAAGCCCTAGATGCCTTGAGAACCCAAGATGTACGGCATGTATTTCTCTAGGATACATGGCATGTAGTCTCATTTTTCATAGATAGTGAAGTTTTCCTTAATGAGGATCCTAGATCCATGAATTATTCCACCTCAATTGTTGTTTAACCCACCTAAATCCATTTAAAATGAAGGGGGAACCTATGATTAGTGATTCTTAGTCTTTGGTGGCCTAAAATTGGAACTATTTTTTTTTCTTTTTTTAAAAGGTAGGGGCCGGGAAACAATGCGGGTGATGGCCCAGCCCACGAGTGGTTACGTGGTCAGGCATGCAGTGGCCCGAAAATCCCCTACCTTCCCCAGGCCCACCCAAGGGGTGAAGCCCAGTTCCCCAACGGGGGCCGGCGCCGCGTAAACGCTTGGGTAACCGGCGTGCAATCGTGCACCGCGTGTGGTGAACATGCTTTTTATAGCATACCCCCTGACAGGGTTCGAACCCCCGACCTCCCCTGAGGGAAGCGGATCCTTCGACCACTCCACCACGCCCACAGGGGCACCTAAAATTGGAACTATGATATCACGTGGGGTACTCATTGTGCCTCCCATCACAGTTTGGGGTTCTGATCCATGAATCCAATACTTGTATCTAGAAAATCATCCCTATTTTTTAACAAAACACTAATACCTATATTATCTTCACATCCTTAAAGAATTTGGGGGTTTGATAACACTTGAATTTGTCCCAACAATTTCGAATCACCAACATAATGTCCAATGACAAAGAATGTGAAGAGTAGTGGTGAGAAAAGCATAAGACTGAAGTGAAATCACTATTTCTGATGTGATCTTGACCAACAATTACAAAATGTAGTAAAAAAATGATAATTGAGTATGTGGTAGAATAAAGTAATTATGTTCAATAATACTAATTAAATTTATTCTCATGTGAATAATGAGAATCACTGAGAAACAAAAGAAGATATAAAATCCATGCTTGATAATTAATTCAAAGGGAGAAAATCCACAAAAAAACACGCCCCAACTTCAAGAAAGGATCAATCATTGGTGAATTATATTCCTAGTGGTGAAGAAGGTAAATATACCACTACATTCTTCATCTGCCTCATGATTCTCCTCAATCGTTTTCATTGATCCACTTTCTTGGGTCGTCAATTCCAACAGAGCTATCCTCCTTCTCTCCAATCTCCCAAGGTTATGTGACTAACCCTGGGGATTCATCATAATAAAAAATATAGAGAGGGGGAATTATGTTTCAGGATGCTGAGTAAATTAAATAAATAAATTATTTAATTTTACTTAATTCACCTGCCAACATCTTCCCAAAACGGAAGGCCAAACACAGACAAACTTTATTCCACACTTAGGGTAAACCCAACATTCCAAAAATAACTGCAGTCTTGGATATACCATATGGGGTTTGAATAAACCTGAAAAAAAAATTATTTTGAAAATATTCATGTACCTGATTTCATATATATTAATATTTTAAAATATTGATGTTGGGTTCTGGTGACACCCAAACATAGCACCAACACTGATGAAAAAACAAGATATATATATATAGAAATATTCAAAGGATAAAACTACTGAAACTAGAGTCATTAAAATCATATTTTTTCATATAACCATAAGAGTTGTGATATATGAAGGTGCAGTTGGATGAGATCGATTATAAAGGGTTTATTTGATTGATTGTTCCCCTTGGGTGGCGCTGGTATTATTATCAATGAAATATGATCATATATTAAAGTTGTATATTAACGATCATATGTTTAACCAAGTAAAAATGATGAATAGACAGATTTATGAATATATTAACCATTTGATAAGATCTCGTTAGTTTTATAATATCAACCTTTGTTCTAGTCATCATCAGTTGAGGGTGAAGGAAGAGGATATCCTGAAAATTCCCTTATATTATTGATATATCCATAATGATTTCTTGGTCATGCCTTTTTGATTTATCAATGATACAATAGTTTTCAAGTCCTTGATAAAATAATTTTTCACTGGCATTTAGACTCATTTGTGCCATTCTTTTTTTTTTGAAATTCTTATTTATTCAATGAACTAATAAGATCATGAGATTCTTCTAGATATTTTGTAGGTATTTTGTGTGAACATATGATTTATGTAGAAAAATTTAAATTCCATTTATGGATTTAACATTTCAAGATATTTGGTCATTTTTTCTCTAATGAAGGGGTCTATATGGTTTCTAAGAAGGTTAAGGTAGTGATGTCTTGGGAAAGAATGGGGAATTTGTTTGGGATTCAGAGTTTCTTGGGATTGGATGGATATATTTGGAGGTTAATTTAATAATTTTTCAAAGTTTCCTTCTCCTATTTTATATTTTACTCTAAAATAAGAAAAGTTTAAATGAATAAAATGATGTCATGCGGTGTTCAAGTAATTTAAAAATATATTAAATTCAACATAAATTTTGATTATTTATAAATTAAGAGTTGGTTATAAAGTTTATTATAATGTTTGAGGATTGGGTTTTGGATGCTTCTTGATATAGGGGAGTAAAGTTATGTCATATAGGTCTATGTATAAAAAAATTATTGAGAATAATTTCCCTATGCATGACCTAGAGTTAACTACTATTGGACATGCCCTAAATAGTTGGAGGAATTTCCTTTTAAATGATAAATTCTTTGTTTGTACACACTATAAGAGTTTTATAATAGTATTTCCAAAACTTGAGAAAATATAAGTGGATATAATATCATTAGTTCTTTGAATTTAAGATTATGTATGCACTATGGAAAGGGAATGTAGTGGTGGATACCTTGAGCTAGAAAACTCTAACCCATGCAGTGAAGTAATTTGGGGAGTAGTCACAACTAATGGGATTTTTAGTAAACTTTCATATGGAGGTGATAGGGAAGATGTAAAACAAGGTTATTTTTAGCCTCACTATGGTTTCTATGTTGGTGGAGAAGGAAAAGGTGATGCAGTCATCTAATGAGGTTTACAGGAGGATGAGAGACATTATAAATGGTGGAGAGACTATTGATGGATGTTCACTTATTTTAGATTCAATAATTTATTTCATAGGATGGGTAGTAGTTACTATAGTGATCAAGAGTATTTTTGAGAGAAATTAATTATTTGAGTTAATCAACACATCCTGGAATGACCAAGATGTGTCATGATATTAGAAATAAATCTTATTGATTGATAATGACGATAGGAATTATCAATTTGTCTCTCATTCTTTCATATATTAGGGTTATAGATATAACATCAATGATCAGTAGGGTTGTTGCAGCATTTACTAGTTCCCACTTGAAAATGGTATAACACCTCTTTATAATTCATGATTAGGTCATCGAGGTCACTATAAAAACAAGATAGCATTTGGATTATAGTGGATTTATAATGACCTGTGTTGTTATGAGTTGGAAGTTCCTAAGGGAATTTGAATCTTTTTTGGGGTGGATAAATCATTTTGTGAACCGGGACTTGGATTGGGATTATGAGATTTTAATAATCCATAAGAGATGTTACTAAACATAGTTTTATGTTTTATGTATGCCTCTAGGACTTAGGAAATAATAAATGGAAGGAAGGAAGGAAGGAAAAAGGCTCCTAAAAAATTCAACAGTCATCAGTTAGCCGGTGGAAAAAATAGGAGTCTAGGTCCCTACCTGGGATCTTAGGTTGTACAATGAGCTATTGGATCACTGGTGAGGCCTATAAACACATCAGTGGGGGTGGGTAAATTTTTTTAGGAGGGGAAGTTTTATCCTTTTATTTCAGGGTGTTGAGAGTTTTAAATGGGTAATGGGATTAAGAGAGTCCATTTCATAGCTGAATCCCCATCTCTTTTCCTCTCCTTCGATCCTCCTTGAGGGAGGATTAATTGTGGTGCTTTGTGATGATTATTTGAGGTAATATAATCAATTTTATTCAATTATTAGTTATACCTTTACTTCCCTCTAATTTAATATGATTTCATTTAGAGATTTAGTTTTAATTCCATCATAGTGTGGTGGAATAAACTGATATTGATGGGGATTTTTCTTGGATTGTGAAGAGGAAGTCCCAAGATTCTATATTACTATCGTCCATCATCATTTCAGTAGATCTAAGCTGATACCCTAAATTATTCAATGTTTTTTGGATAAAATTTATGGATGATTGGTGTCAAAAAATAGGTATTTTTCTCATGATGGTGATAATGATGCACCAAGGACCTTTCGGGTGTGTTTGTTTGAGGTTCTGGTGAAGTAGTGATTCCCAGTGACTATTTAGGAAATTATTCCTAATTGGATTAAATTAGATAATTAATTATAAATGTTTATATTTAATTATTTATGTTACTTGACATGAGTTAGCTTTCCAAGAGCATGGATGGGCTTGGCTGAGAATGTATAGAGATTGTACGAGGTTCGAAATAGCTTAAAGAGGATGATAACTCCAATGAAGGTAGGTTGTCCCTTTAATACAAGATATTATTCCGATATATATATAAGTGTGCTTGACTAAATGAATTTCATGGGACTGTCTTGAAGGATGGGGACTTATAGGACCTTTGGAAGAAGATATTAGTTAGTTTTTGACCGCCTATGCTTTGGTTAAGTGCTTTATAGAAATTTGGTGATATGGAATCACTTAGAAACTATGTATACAAGGGGAAAGAGTAATGTTTGGAATGAAAAGAGAGCTTAGGTGGTCTCAAGATGTGAGATGTGATGTGGTTAGACTATGATGGATTTTCCAAGAGCTATTTGGATAGGTACGTGAGGATTAGGCCTAATCAAGATGGGTGAGATGACCATTTGTCTCATGATTGTGAGAGAAACCCTCCTGAGGATAGTATGGGGCTTGGTGAGTTTTGTGAGAGGGGTGAGTCCTTTGAGACTAGATGGGTTTCATAGAGAGTGGATACCTCTAGATGAAGGGTTGAGACATCTCCCTTGGGAGATGTGCGATTAAACCCTAGTGCAGTTTGTTGGAAATTTCAGGACTTGGCATCAGATTCCAAGTGTCTTGGATCATAGTGTCTTGGGAAAATCTGAGGGTAGTGGGACCTAGAGTGGTGAGAGCCCTTAACAGGGTGGGCTGGAATTTAAGGTCTGGATTGGGATTAGCCTATGAGTCATGGTGTCACCAAGGGGAGTAGTGATGAGAGGGTATTGATGAGTAGAGGCCATGGAGAGTGTGGATGTCAATAACTCCTCCCCCCAAAGGTACCCCTCCTAGGACAACAATGATAAAATTGATATAATTATGCATAAATCCTAACTCCAATATGACATGAGTTATCAATAAGTACTGATGGAATATCATACACATAAATGGGATTTATTTCCATATAAGAGAAGATGAGGAATGAGAGATAAGATAAAAATACCATAAAACTCCTTCTAAAAATAAAATAAAAGAGCCCAAGTACATACATTCAATGTTATGTAGACTAAAATAACTGCAACAAGTACCAAAAGTAAATCCTTGTTAGTATCCATTAAGCCCAAGCATCTCCCAAAAAACTCTACAAGCTAGTAATTTCTAGCATGATTACCAACTAGATCATGTATACATATAAAATAGTTTATACAAACATAGGTTAAACATAATATGTATACCCAGTATGATCCTCTCTAGATCCTATCATGCAGAAGGTAAAAAAATAATACTAAATCCCAATGAACAATATGTGAAACTAACTTATCACCTAAACAGGAATGCTGAGTCCCCAGCCTCTCCATGGATATATCTCACCAAGTATCTCATACAATTAACCATATAATATCTAATATATATCAATGAAGGTACCCCATTAACATTTCTCTGCTATTTTTTCACTCTGATTTGATGCCTCATGTCCTGATCCATCTCTCTCCAAAAGTAATCTAGACCAAAGATACTTGGGTTATTGTATCGTATCATGAAATCCTTGGATCAAAAAATCACATCATCACAACCACATATTCAAATAGTAACTGAGTGGTTTTCAGGATCCACCTTAGCCTATACTCCATGATTTATACATCAAGTCCTCACAGCCCACACACATAATACCTATAATAATCCTTAGGATTTTATATCCAGAGATACATGCATGTAAAACAATTATAATCCATCATATCTCTATAAATGAATATATGGAAAAGGTAACCACCATACATACCAATACATATAGTACCAGGAGAAGATACAGAAACATTAGGGGGTAGTCATTCATCTATTCCTAACTAACCTAAATGTTGGGGAAAACACCCTCTTAGGGTCCATTGGGTTTTAGTCTCTCTACTGACATGGGTGGGGTATCGTGTAATATAAAAAACATATGGATATACATATACCTCATAACCACACTATGTGAAATAAATTGTCCTTAGAATCAACTATAACTATCATATCTCAGACACTTGATTACCACCGTTAAGGACTATATATCCCATAATCACCCAATCATTCAAGGAACTTTATTTAATTAATTGTTTCCTTAAAAAATTCTTAATACATAAATTACCATCCAAGTCCATGCCCTCTAAGAATAATCCAACTGATCCTATAGTTCCTCAAGAGTTATCATTTGAAATTCTATTCAAGTACCAACCTAGTATGATAAAAAAATTATTATTCCTTATCATTTCATAATTCCATGTACTCAAAGACTCATCTTAAGATACCATAAAAGAGATGAATATACCAAGCACAACTTGATTCATCAAATAGTGGATAAAGGAATGCATAAAAAAGAAACCAATCCCTTTGGACATTAAATAAGATTTATTAACAATCAAGCATCATTACTTTCCACATAGAAACGGGAAATCCTAGCTTTGACTCGTTCCATCAGTCTCAGTGCCATCCTTAACACCACCATTCATATCACCATGCATCTTGGTATCTTAGGTTCCAACTAAATCCACAAACATAGGAATCTATTCCTATATCTCATTAATCGTCAACCCTATAGAATAACGTCTTGTCTCATAAAAATCCCCACATCTAAAGTAATCACACAATATGGTAAGTAACAAAAAAAATATTCTGCATTGGATCTAGGATATAAAAATAAGGAATCCAACATTCATAAACAAATGGGGATACTTATCCCCAAACATTTATATCTATCAAACATCTAATTCATTATTATATTGAATAAACTGATTCATTTATAATAAGTTACAATCATAGGAAACCTAAATAATTAACTATCAATAATTATTAATTATTTAAACATGCTTCAAGAATAACTTCAAATTTCATCCACCTTTAAGGAAGGATAGTTTCATTAAACATTCCTCATTATTATTTATCTAATAATAATTTCATAATTTAAATAGTTTAATATGTATTGTTATTATTTAAAGAACAATAATTACCATCTTTACATTCTTTATCCATTTTCAATCATAACAACATGCTAAACCGTATCATAAACATAGATAAAACATTATCTTACAAAACAAGATCCAAACTATTAACATGACATAACCACATGAAATCGCTACCACCAAACCCCAATTATTTTCTTTAATTCGGTTAAATATTCATTAAGGTTAATTCCACCATTACTCAGAGAGATAAAGCATGGTACTTTATGATTTCACTTAAAATAGGAGAAGTAATGAATCTCGTACCTAGAAAGAAATCTGCCAAAGTTTGTACAGAAAAAAATAGGGAAAAGTAAAGATGATGTCTCTGTGTAGATGTATTGAAGATAAGGGCTTTAACAATCATTCAAATTTTATAAATAAGGGTAAAATTAAAGATAAACAAGATCCTGCCTCAAATGTGACTTGATGCTGTAGAAAATAGAGTGAGAACCAAGCTATTAACACACCAAGAATACATAAATGGAATGGTTCCCAGTGGAAACAGATAACTCTTCAAGGGTTAAGAACAAAATATTATTCATCAAAACATGAATAAAGCAATAAAATATTCAAATTAAGGTAATATATATATTTTATAGTTAAGGATATGAGACCATCAGGATTTATAGAAGGTTAAACATTAATTAAACATTAATGTAGACATCATTTAATTCATGAGGAAGATCCATATTAAAATAATTATTCTTTTAAAAAATGAAGGATATAAATATCCTACTTGAAATTACATTAATTTCCATTATTTAGGGCTTTAAAATCATTTTTATGTTAAAATTTTGTATTTATAATATTCTAGGAAAAATTGGAAATTTTGAAAATAAACTGGAATATGCTATATTATCCAATCTACTGCCATTATATAATATGATACCCTTAGAAAAAATTTCTACCTTTATCCAATCTACTATCATTATACCAATCCTCTACCATTAGTCAAATCCCCTACTATTAGTTCAATTTGCCACTATTAGCCAATATTCTATATTTACACCAATATTCTACTATTATGCCAATCTACTACTGTTATCCATTCTACTACTATTAGACCAATCTAATACTATTATCCAATATATTATCCTTATACTAATATGCTATCATTATCCAATATTCGACTATTAAACCAATCTGTTAGCACTATCTAATCTACTACTATTAGACCAATCTTCTATCATTTTCCAATCTACCACTGCTAGAACAATCTACCACTGTTAACCAATCTTCTACCATTAGACCAAGATAAAACATGATAATTTTGGGGAAAATAAGTCCCCAAAAAACCCCTTATAACCTATAGTCCTAGGGAAAACATGAAGGAAATGTTTTTTGGAAGTGATATTGTTTTCTAATGCTGTCTATTGAGGATGCACATCGAACATGTTGGTGATGTGTGTTTTCCTTCCTTACCTTACCTGAAGTGGTTTTCTTCCATGGACTGATCATGACATATCTAGGGTGGCTGGTTGGTTTCCCTGTATTCCCACTTTCCAAAGGTGGGTGACTTCTACCACTAGGATTTGTAATGTTGTCTCCTTGATCGAAACAGGATGATGGGATTTCAGTTCCTCTATCGATGGATTCTTCCTTGGATCTCATTTCTTAGTTTGAGTCTCCTTGATATATTTATGTCATGTTCATGAATCTCATTCTTAGTACCATCTTGAGGTGGATATTAGTTAATTACACTACTTCTGTCACAATAGGGCAGTTACCTATGGTCAAAGTTGATGGTGACGTTGGACACATCTGGACATCAGTGGATATTGGGTGTATTGGGAACCTATAAAGTATTAATATTTATAATACAAGGTTATCTCATGTATGAGGAATCTTATGTGTGGAACTCAAGGCATATCATGTGCGTTATGGGGTAATTTTTTCCAAGGTATTAAGACTTTAGAGGCTTTTTACCTCAGGAATATCATGTTCATTAGTTGAGGTAGATATTCTAGATCATCTGGTAGGGACATACATTTAGGGTATTGTGGGGACATGGTCATGGGTTTAACATCTTGTGGAGATATGTTGTTCATAGGTTTAATGTCTTATGGAGACAGTCTGGTCATAGATTTAACATCTTGCAGAGTTAGGTTGGTTACAGGTTTTGCATCCTATGGGGATAGGTTTTCCATAGGTTTAACATCATGTGGGGATAGGTTGGTCACAGATTTAACATCTTGTGGAGATAATTTTTTTGTAGATTTAACATCTTATGGGTATTGTTTGTTCACATATTTAATATCTTGTGGGGATAGTTTGGTGGGGTTTGAGTGTGTCCTGAGGAGGATATGATCACACCTCATAGTTATAGCCTTCCAAGGGGAAGACATGCAGATTTAATGGTGATGTTAAGGGGTTAGGATTGAACCTCAAAGAGGTATCCTAGGTTCATCAGTATTTGACCTTATTAAGGTGTCCTACATTCCCTATTAAAATATACGAATCAAAACCCATGTGGTTCTATGTTATGGTTTAAGTTCATATGATAGGGTTGATCCATGTAGTTTATCATCATGTGGTAAGGACACTCACATCATGAAAGGGTCAGTAGTAAGGGATAGTTTGTGGATTATGCATAGAGGAATCCCTTTGAAGGTGGATCATCACATGATGGTGAGAGATGGTGTAGATATTATACATGTGGGTTGATCAGTGTAGGGGTTTCATCCCATGGTGGGGAAGGAGGTGCCATCCCATGATGATAATACTTGGGGAATCTTGTGTCCATCGTACTAGGTAGGAGGTGTGGTATTATCCTATGTCGTTCATACATGGGGCATCCCGTGTTCACCATACAGGTTAGGGTTATAGTTTAACATCATGTATTGATGAATTTATTGTGTAGTTTAACATTGTGTGACTAAGATTTTGTGTATGAGTGGCTCGTATTCAACTGGGATTCTCAGGTGCTGCTATGAATAAATTATGGTATCAATGGGGCTTATGCAACTAGGATTATTGGATTCCACTAGAATAAGTGATGGTATGGTTGGTTCTTACATGGTGAAGCTTCCCAGGTGCCACTAGGAGCATCATTGTTATGATTGGGTCTTGTGCAACTAGGTTTCTAGAGTTCCTCTTCGGTAAATGATGATATGAATGGGGCTTATA
The DNA here is from genome assembly GCA_963277665.1 of Viscum album. NCBI lineage: Eukaryota > Viridiplantae > Streptophyta > Magnoliopsida > Santalales > Viscaceae > Viscum > Viscum album. The sequence continues at coordinate 703,948,248 of OY728130.1, read as the reverse complement.
CATGGGATCTACCCATGTTATACTAAGAGAAGTGATGATATGATTGGGTATTATGAAACTAGGTTTCCTGGGTTCCACTAGGAGCAACGAAGGTATGATTGGGGCTTATACAGATGCATTTCTTAGGTTCTATTAGGAGTAGAGATGGTATGATTGGGTCTTACTTAGCTAGGATACTCAAGTGCTACAATGGAGAAATGATGGTATAAATAATTCTTACATATATGGGATTCCTGATATATGGGGTATCATCTAATGAATATCACATGAGGCATCTCGTTCTCATCTCATGATTCATCTTGCACTTTTAATATAGGGTATCCCATTTTCATTATATAGGTTAAGGGTATATTTTAATGTCATGTGATAGGATGTGGTGTGTGGGGAACATGCATTGAGTTTCCCATTATTTCTTCCTCATGTCGGGTCATGAGGGAATCTTAACCTACTGATGGGTTGATGAATATGATTGGTTCTTATACATGTGGAGGTGGCCCATGGGGGATGCTTGGAAGTAGCATGGATACATGTGGGGGTTTCAAGCTTATGATTCCCATTATTTCATCCTCATTTTGAGTCATGATGGAATCTCAATTGTTTGATAGATCAAGGAATACGATTGGGGATTACACTTGTGGAGGTGGCCCGTAGGGAATGTTTGGGGGTTATCTCATGATCGCTACATGAGTAATCTTAAGCATGATATATAAGGAATCCCATGCTTGTAAAAGGAATAATCTTATGCTCATCACATAGAGTATACAACAATTTAACATCATGTATTGAGGACTAAAGGGCATCTCATCATCATGGAATGAGGAATCTTACACTAAATACATAAGGTATCTCATTATTTCCACATGATGCATCCTATAATTTCCATATAGGATGTACTATAGTTTAATTTCATGTAGTGAGGACTATGGGGAAGGAGATACCTAGAAATGGGTGGTATGGGACTTTGCACAACTATGGGGTTGTGTTGTGTAACTTTGTACTCTTATGCACAACTTTAGTATTGTGTCGTGCAAATTTTGGGTATGTTTTATGTAATTGGGCATTATTTCATGTAGTAATGCACTATTTTGAACAACTGGGAGTTGTTTAATGAAATTGGGCATCAAGTCGCACAACTGGGTTCTCTGTTTCACCACTGGGCACTCTGTCGCGCAACTAGACACTCTGTCATGCAACTTTTGGTGTTTCATGAAAATGAGTTTGTCTGAGGCATATCCTACAAGAACATTTTTTGAAAACACAGTGCAGCACAACTTTTATATTTTCACACAAATAGAGTTGTATAAAAGTTTTTAATTTATGTGAAATTGGTTTCACCATGGAGAAAGTTTCATAAAAACATATCAAGAACAAACCCATGCATTAAAGGGGTTTATAAGGAAATATTTTTCAAGTTTGGGATTTTGGGTTTTTGAAAAGCACACAACCATTAATTGCATGAGTGAGGGAACTGACTATAGAATCCTAGAGTCCCTCCACAAAAATGAGAGGTCAATTCCATATTTATAGGAATTTTTTCTATGTAGCACAGCTTAGTTTGGGTTGCACAACTTTTTACTATTTCACAAAACATAGTTTATTTCATGAAACTTTTAGTTGTGTCATGCAAATTTTATTTGTGTCATGCAACTTAGCCTCTATCATGAAACTTTTGGTTGTGTCATGCAACTTAGCCTATGTTGTACAACTTTTGGTTGTGTCATGAAACTTCATAGGGTTGCATGAAAATGCCTTTTTTTAGAGTTCATATCATGTATTCATAGATTCTATGCATTTCACATCACCTTTTTCATGAAACTTAGTTGTATGACTATGAAGGGGTTGCACACACTTTTGGAAAGTTGTGTAAAATTCTAGACTTTGCTTCAGAATTACATTGACTATATTTTTTCAAAAGTCTAACTTCGAATGACCATAAATTTTTGATTTTTTGGTCTAATTGAGATCCACGACTAGTAAAATTGAAACTTTTAAAATGAACTACACTCTTGGATTGAGTTATTTAGAATTTGGTCCATTCATATACGCATTTTTTCATCTCCAAAAAAATCCCCCTTATAATGGGGTCTAATTGGGATGAGGAAGGTGTGGCAGACTAGATTCTGAGGAAAGCACTGATAGAAACACCTTAAATTGAGGCCTAATGTATCTCGATCATGTTTATGAAACAATCAAATAAAATATCTAATCTCATATTATCCATGCTCAGTGTGGGAAACAATAAATAATAGAATATCCTTCACTTTCATGAGACTGGTGGATGAGGTGGATCTGTTGGAATTAGAATGAGACATCTATCACCTTTGGGACCCATGGGGTTTGGGAATTGGGATGGTGCATCGACCATTGGGAGTATTTAGACTAGGAAATGCTTAGTTGGGAAGTGGGATTCCACATAGTTGAATTTATTTCTTAACATGCTCAGGTGAATAAGCTAGGTAACACTATGGGAATTGCATTCAACCCAAAAAAATAGGATGATGGATAATGTGGATCAAGATATTGAGGATTTGGAACACAAGAGAGAGTGACAGTCTGATTGAGGATGATTACTAAAAAATTTCAAAATACATATTCCATTATTATACTTCCAAGAGTTGGGATATACAAGGGAGGTTTGACCATTTACTATGTTAAAAACATGAGACCCATCAAATTCTCATAGAATTCTCTTTGTGGTGTGTTCCCAAGATAGAAGGTGAGCCATTTTTTCTAGGCACCATCACCATTAGGGGGCTCATTCAAATGTGAAAGATGATGAAGATCCAAATAAAGGAATGTGAAAAGCATGGGAGTGTATTGAGGAAATTTTTATATGGATTTAAACACTCTTGGTATTAAAACATCATGGTTTTGAGCACATTGGGTGGATGTATGAGTCTAATAAAAAATCTAGACCGGCCTTACAAGGGTAACTTTGTCTTGGATTCCAAGAGATGGTCAAATAACACATGTGATGTAGTAGGTGACCAAAAACTAATGGGGAAAAGTTTCTCTCATGATAGGGCCTAAGACACTTTGAAGTTTTACATCATGGGATGTGAACTAAGGGTGCATAGTTTTAATATCCTACAATAAGAACTTTTAAAAACATCGTTTAACATTATGTGATGAGGACATGTAATTACTGTAGTTTAAGGTCACATATATTTGACCATGGAATCATTTATTTTATCTTTACATAGTAAATATGTGTGTAGTACATATTAATGTCTTGTAACTAGGATGTGTGAACCAATTTGAATTGGGAACCCACCCTTCTGAGGCAGTGGGATACACGAAAAGGAAACACAAGGGGTGGTACGTTGAAAAGTAGTGGGAGTATCTAACTTTTTTCTGATACAATGGGCCCAGCAAGAACATCTAGGTTTTTTAGGGTCAGTGGTGATTCCTGCTGGATTTGTACCTTTTCCATTCATGCCCTCGTTTTTCTTTCCTAGGACATGAAAGAAACATGGTAGGAGAAATTTTTGAATTTCGTTCAGATTTCCCCAATGGGTTTCAACCTGAAGAGCATATGTGCCTCTTTCCCTAGGGAATTTTAATGTCATGCCAGTCCAACTAGAAAGATATATATTCAGGGGTATATGTATGAGTAGATGCATATAGTTTAAATTTGTGATGTTTGGACCAGGTCTTTTAGTTTAATGTCATAAATTTTAGACCATATGGTTGCTGATTAGCTATTCTACCATCCAATCATTAAAGAATATATCATAAATATAGGGGTAGGGGATGAATGCTAGGAAACATGGTCTCAACCAATGGGGTGTTTGCAGTTGGGGTAGGGACAAGGGGTCTAGGTGTTGCTATGTATCACATGGTACTGGTAATGAATCCACACATAGTTCTTGAATATGGTACAGTAGAAGACCAATTTCGAAAGGGGGTATTCCTCTTGAGTGAGGATACAACAAAAGAAGGGGGAATTAGATTGACCAAGCACCAGAGGTGAGGAAAACTAAATGAATATTAGGGTTTACATGGGGATATTTTCACATAGTTTAAGTTCATAATGACTGGGCCATATCTATTACCTATTTAAGGTTTTATAGCTCAGGTCAAATGGGGGAAATTTTTTTTGGTAAGTTCATACAACACAAGAGGAAAGGAAACCTGATGTAAAGAAAGGTCCAACAAGACCTAGTTTTGTATGAGATATCCTTAAGACAATTTTCTCATGGTTTATGGTTATGATTCTTGGATCTAAGGGGGAGGTTTTATTAAAGAGGTTTGTGTGGCACAAAATAGTGGTAACCTGACATGAAAAGAAGGAAAAGGAGGCATGTTTCCATGAAAACCTCCAAGAAAAACCACACATAGTTTAATTTCCTAATAATTGGACCAAAAGGGGGTTTTATTCTAGTTTAAGGTCATGGAGCTCAAACTGTAGGTTTGTAATCAGTTTATGGTCATTATGTTTGGACCATGGACAGCATTTATTAAGGACATTTTTGTGGAATTAAAGAGTAGTAACCTGATATGAAAATGGGTAAAAAATACCAATTCCATGTGAAACATATATAATGAAAGTTTCACATATTTTAAGGTCATGATTCTTAGACCTGGATTCTAGTTTAATGTTATAGAGCTCATACCATATCATAGGCAACATTCTATTTGGGGAATGCATGTGTGTCTTGATCGTGCTTGGGGAAGACTCCACCATAAATCCTAATCCCATGTGATTCATGCTTAGTGTGATAATCAAGGACTATTAGGGAGTTCCCCTTACTCTAAAGAAGAGTGAGATAAGGGGTGAAAGAATCCAACTTAGGAAATCCCCAACAATGCTGACTTGCTTAGTCTTCTTGCTTTAATTCATGTAGAAATAACACAATGAGTAATGAAACACCAACGGGATTCTAAGTTCTGGAGAATGAAAAGGAGTGACCTATGGGTGGGGGAAGACTATTTACCGTGTTCAAAACACAAGTCCCACAATTTCATCAGTCAAGGATAGAGAGACCAAATGCAGGATAAACCATTGAACATGTTCGAAACACAAAAATTGTCATCCATTGTTGGGAATCCTTCAAGGTGAGTTCCTAAGATAGTAGGTGATCCAAGGTGACCAAGAACCATTTCCATTAAGGGGGTTTTTAAGATCTAGATAGTGATAAGGATTCAAATTGGATAATCTATGAGGTGTGTAAGTGAAGTGTGTGATACTTCAAGGAAATTTAAACACCCTAGGATTAATTCTATCCTAAGATCCATCATACTGGATGAGTGTATAGAAATTTGAGGACTGAGCATGTTTCTAATGGGGTAGGATCCATGATAAGTTTTTTGGTGGGGTTGGGCCTAGTATATGAGATCTAAGCATCACTACATATCCAATGGGACTCAGAATCAATCTATGCATCATTCTCAAATACAGTGTGGTAGATTACCATCACTAGATGGGAGGTTAGCCTCTCAAGTGGGGGATCAATATATCAAGTAGTTTTAAGTCATATGGCATGGAATTTAGTTTTTTATCATCTTAAATTTTTAATATGAAGAATTTCATGTTTATAAAAAAAGTAAGTCTATAGTTTAATTTCATGTGCTGAGGAATTTTTCTGTTGAGGACAAAAGATGGAATAATCGGGGTCCTACACATGGAATCCACCCAAGTGATACAGGGGAAACAATGGTGAGTATATCGTCTCATTCCTACCATGTGAGGAATCTAGTCTCATCATATGATTAATCTTGTTCTCATTATACCTATGGATCCCATGGTCATTGAATGGGTTAAATTCACAATTTAAGTTCATGTGTTGAGGATGTGGAGTTCATGAATTTTGTGTATTGGGATACCTGTATTATGTTTATACCCCATGGGGTGTTCAATATTAATGGGGATATATATGTTCTATCATGCTGTGGGTGCCTATTTTTTCTTCCTCATGTCAGTTCCTGAGGGAATCTCGACCAATAGATAGGCCATGGGAGTATAATTGGGGCTTACATATTAGGAGGAGGCTCATGGGATCACTTGAGGCCATTAGGGACATATATGGGGGAATCTTGGCCCTTTGGTGGGAAAAAATATGTTTGGGGATCTCACCTAATGAGGAGGACCATGGGATTTTTTATAGGTTATCTCATGGTCGGTTCATGAGGCATCTCATTCTTAAAACATAAAGAATCTCTTGTTTTTTATAGGATGCATCCTATTCTCATAACATAGGGTATATTTTTGTTTAACATCATAAATTTAAGATGTAGTGTAAAGCATATAGTGTATTTTCTAACCAAAAAAATATACCTGGCATGAAGAGAGGCCCCAATGATCTAAAGCTAGAGAATATGTTCTTACTCTAGGGGAAATTTGTGGTTGGTACCAAAGATAAGAAGTCTAGGCATCTCTACAGATCTCATGGAACTAGGAATCAATTCACACATAATTCTAGAACACGACATGGTGGGATACCATTGTATAGTGGGATTCATCCTCTTTGGTGTGGATGTTGGTTTTGTATCATCTCATATTTTCCATATGAGGCATCCCTTGTTTATCACATAGGGTAAGGCTATAGTTTAACATTATGTACTATGGATGTTGGTTTTAGATCATCTCATATTTTTCATATAAGGAATCCCATATTTATCACATAGGGTAAGGATACATGTTAACATCATGTGTTGAGGAATACAGGCTTTTTAGTTTAAAGTCATACAGTTCAGACTGTATAGGCATCATGTGAAATATTGCTTGAGGAAGATGGCATTGGTGGGAGTGATTTTCTCTCTGTCCATGGTGGTTAATGAGTACGTACCATGGAGTAAACTTTATGAATGAAATAAGGTCATTCCTATTTGGATTCTGGTTTTTGTGGTTTCTTTTGAGGTATCATGGGTGTCTTGAGATCCAAAACCATGTAACCTTAAAGGAAGGAGTGAAGGCAGACCTTTTTTCAAAACACTCATGCCACCGAGTTCTGATGCATCTCTAGGTTATACAATGCCTAGATCTTATTTTATTTAAAAGCATACAACTTGGAAAATTAGACTTCCTCTCTCCAGTATAGTTTCTACTGGTCATAGACAGCTGTCTAGAATGATGGTAGATAGACTTCTATAGCCATAACTACTTGTGTCCCATACATGAGGGAGTATGGGGTCACCTAGGTAGGATTTCGAATCGTCATCAGGTATGCCCAAAGGGAATTTGGGATCTTATCAGGAAAAAGCTTCTTATTTTTTACTACCATATGATATTATAGAGGGACTTTTTGAATTCCTTGATCTTCCCATTAAACTATGCATGGTAGTGATAAGTGTGGTTGGACTGGTTGTTGTACTTAGCATACAAATTCTTCAGTTTGGTGGAATTAAAGTTAGTGTTTTCATCTATGATAATGGTTTTAGGGATCCAAAACTAATGGATGATGTCGGAATTCACAAACTTTATCACTAATCAGGTCTTGACCTCTTTAAGGGGTATGGCCTCTAAGCACTTCTAAAGTAATTCTGTTACGGTAGGAATGGACCTAAGCCATTGAGATCTAATTGAAGGGTAGGGAACCAAGACATCAATTCCCTATACTATAAAGGGATATTATTACATGATGGTATAGAGAAGATCCAGTATTTGATGAATGATGTTGGAATAGATCTAGCATGAATGAAACCTATTGTTGAATTTGATGTATTCATGAACCATAATGGGCCAAAAGTAACCTAATATTCAGATCTAGTGGGAAAGATTCAATCCCACTTGATGGGCCATGCATTACCCATCATGGATCTCCTGAATGGCTTGAGGGACCTCCCTTCCTTGAATGAAATAGAGTAGGATTATTTTGAATCCACACATGTAGAGGGTTTACTCAAATATAGGGCCATCCCTGAGGATAAACAACACTACACATCGATGGATTCACTCAAATCAGATAAGTATGATGGTAAAGTTCAACGTTAGATATAATAGAGGAAGTTAGTCATTCAATCAAGTGTTTCTTCAATCACTGGGTCACTCATAAGCCATACCATAGAAGTTCCAACTACCAACTGATTTACCTGTTGACCTTCATCATCAAGAGTGAAGGGGGAAATGACCCTTTAATGCACCACATTAATTACCAAGTCATCTTTTTTGGGTTCTACAAGAGACACATTCAGGATTTCAAAAGAATCTTCTTGGTCATTCTATGATCATGGAACATGAGTCACCTCTATCCAGGAAGGGAAATGGGCCATCAACTCATGGGACTTCTCTAGAAAGGGAATTAGTTCTTGTTTTTTGATGGCATTGTCACCATTGATCTGCTTGATGACTAGCTCAGAGTCTCTCTTCACATGCAGGCAAGGGACATCGATCTCGAGTTCTAACTCAAGGCCAGTGATAAGAACCTGTTACATAGCCTTATTGTTTGTTAAACATTCCAATAATAGGAACAAGTATAACAATATGTCCTACATGGGAGTGATGAAGACAATCCCCATGCCCACCCTATTGATTTTGGGTTTGATGAGCTTTCCCTTTTTTGAACTACAGGAGGCGCCATTGAAATGAATATACTAACATATCATAGTATAATACACAGAGAGGGTGGAATAATCTATAAAATCAACATCTAGGTAGACACTACTACAAATAGGGCTTTTAAAAGCACTAGAAACCACCTTTAACGGTGCTAGAAAGGCACTGTTAATCGTGGTGAAGATAAAGGGGGGTCCCCTTTATCGGCGCTAAAAAAGCAATGATAAAGGGACACCTTTATCAATGCTATTTTGAGAGCTGATAAATTCCCAATTTATCAGCACTATTTTTAGTACTGATAAAGGACACCTTTATCAGTTCTATTTTGAGAGCTGATAAAGGAAACCTTTATTAGCGCAATTTTGAGCAATGATAAAGTCCCTATTCATCAGCGCTTAACTAGCATTGATAAAGGAAATGTCACCTGAGATGTGTTGTTTATTTAACAGCACACCTAGCACCTGCAAATAACCTGAATAGAACCTTCACACCTACAAATAAATAGAACCTTCACATACATCACAAAATAGCTGCACAAAACAACACCTACACACAAACAAATCATAGAATTACAAAACAGGGCACACAAGAGTTTCGAAAACAATGCTATATACATTTACTTGAAATCATGAATACAAAAAAAACATTATTATATACTTTTAAAACGATGTTTTATATAGTTTCAATTACAATTATCCAACAAACAGTTAAAAACATTAATGTTTCATCCTTTTTGCATATGTGATCCCCTCTCAAAAATTGTTCGCAAACAGGACACCCTTGAGTTCCTTTAATTATATATCCGAACAATTTTCCATAAGCAGGAAATTCATTTATCATCCCGTACAACATGGCTCTCAAAGTGAAATCTTCATTTTTGTAAGCATCATACAACGTAACACCTGAATCCCACAATAATTTTAAATCCTCGATCAATGGAGCCAAATAAACATCAATATCATTACCCGGTTGTTTTGGTCCTAATATAATCATAGATAACATGATTTATTTTCCTTTCATTCATGACCATGGTGGTAAGTTATAATTTATCAACATAACTGGCCAGGTACTGTGATTTATACTTTGAAATCCAAAAGGATTCACTCCATCTGTAGATAATGCAAGACGAAGGTTTCTCGGCTCGTTTCCAAATTCAGGATACTCATGATCAAATCTATTCCACTAAGGAGAGTCTTCCAGGTGACGTAGTTTTCCATATTTAATTCTTTTATCTACATTCCATGTCAATTTTCCTGCAGTCTCCTCACTTTTATATAGGTGCCTAAACATTGTAATGATTAGAAAGTACCATACAACTTTCGAAGGACTGGATTCATCTTTCTTGTATCGAGAAGCACCACACTTTGGGAATTATTTAAGTGATTTTTGGTCCTTGAGAAACAATATACATTCATTCGAGTAGGCATGTATTCTTTCAAAGATCATACCCATCAAGCATAGCATTCATTTGGCATCGTATGTCCAGCTGGGGAGCTCATTATCTTCTGGGAGCATGTCATTCAAGAGAGAAAGTAGTTCTGTAAAACTGGAATCACTTCACCCGTTGCCTACTTTCAAATTATATAGCTTCAGTATGGCTAACAATGCAATATATTTAGTGCAACCAGTATACAATGGCATCTTTTCACAACTCTTTAACTTCTCAAACAATTTTGGGAAATCATGAAGTTCATCTTCAACTATCCTTGTCATTTCTTCAATATGATCTTCATCATCATTCACATCTCTAATCACATCCTCCATATGATCATCTTTATTATTCACACTTGTAATCATATTAGATGATCTATAAAATGCAGTGTTATCCCAGCCACTACCTACATTCATTTTCCCCATGTTTATTCCAACATGTATAACTTAAATCTATTTCATGACAGATCAAATGTTCTTCTAACTCCTCTAGACTAATTTTTCTTGAATAAAAATAGCGTAAACACGAAAAATGGATTTTAGAAGGGTCATATGCATGATATTTTGAAAACTTTATAAACTCTTTAACGCCATATTCATACTCTTTTTTCAACCGATTGGCATTCATCCATTCTTTATTCATATTCATCCTATTTGATATAGTAATATTAATGTTTAACAAAATAATTAAAAAAAAAGATGTTCAACTAGGGTAATTATCCAACTATAATCAATGAAACTAGTTATGGTAAACAATACCCTTACCTCTCCAATATTTACTCAGGACCAAATTAGATCACGCCCATCTTCCAAACCACATAATAAATGGAACTAGCTATGAGAATCCCTTGCACTAGAATGTTTTAGTATCCCACATGTGATCTATATGCATTGTTGTAAACAATTTTTTTAGTGTTTCTCTAGAAACATAATGTCTCTAGTCAAGAACTATGGTACTAAACTAATAGATGGTATGATTTTCAATAGAGTACTTGTGGGTGGAAGGATTCATTACATGTGTTGTTATGGTTATTTGACTAGGGTGTCCATAAAGTGTCTCATAGAGTCCTCTAGTGAAGTGGTTTTCTACAATTTAGTGGAATTGCACTAGTAACAAAGTGGTGGTGCCATTGAAATGGGTAAATTTTGGATTGATATTCAATTGTGGAAGAACTAAAACATGAAAAAAATGGAATACCAATCATGCCAACAACCGCAACACCATACAAACACACAATCATTCTTACAATCGCAACACCATATAAACCAAACAATCATAATTTTATATTTTACAAAGCATCCCTTCTTCAATTCCATTTATTAATTTAGGGGTTATCATAGAATTTTTATCATCTTAGGGCATTCATTCATTAGTCAAGTATACGTAAATTACCAATTTTTATATTCAAATGTTCAATAGGAACCAACCAACATGCAATTCATTTAGTGCGCAAACAAGTACCACCAACGAACATGATTTTCAGCGGGGCATTTATCTTGTACATTTCACAATATAACCATCAATATAAAATAGTAATAACATGTGAACAAGAGGAAACCAATGAGTAAGAGGAGAAAACTCACAGTGAAGGTGTCGTTCAGCACATGGTAGAGGTGCATTCGCAACAGAGGAGAGGCACGCGGCAGAGGATATTTCCAAATGAAAAGAAAACATAAAATGAGAACTCATATGTTATAACTATCCAAAATAGGTCCAATGAGATTTAGGAATGGGACATTTCTGGTTAAAAAATTTTATTGTTCAATAGTGTGATTTTATTTTCCATCTATGATATCTTCTTCCTATTTATTTATTTTTTGGGTATCTACTATTTTTTTAGATGTTCAGTTTATGAATGGGACGTGTCTGCTTTTTAGGAGAAAGATCATTTTTAATTTACTCTAATTTAGGGGTAAAATATTCCAAATTAATTGTATCTTTAATCCAGGGGATCATTGTTATCCCATAGGGATCATGACCCCAGGGGATCGTTACTATCCCATAGGGATCATGAATGTCTCTTAGGTTAGTGGAAAGTTAGGGCAGTTTTTGGTTATGATACCATCCTAGGCCGTATCATTACATTTCCAATTGTAATTGACCCATGTCTATTTAAATATAGTATTGGGGGGTCATACACTAATATATAGAAGGAATAAGAGAGGTAAAAATTATCCTAGGCTCTCTAATACAAGTGATGGAAGATGAAACATACATCGGGTGAGGGAGAACCACCCAAGAGGAGAGGAGGGGGAGGGTGGCGTAGCGTGGAGGAGTTTTGGACGAGAAAAGGGGAAAATATTGTAAAACATAAAAGTTTCAAAGGGGAAGGGGGTGGGATATCTAGGGGGATAGGGATGCAGGGGTGTGGGGGTGTGGGATGTCCAGGGAGGGGTGGCTATCCACTATAAAACGACCATTGGGGATCCTAAAGAGTGAATTATGAGAGGGGAAAATTAGGGGTAAGAGGGGTTTGGGTGATGGGGTCGAGTGGCTAATAAGTAATAGGGGAACATCATTAAAAATATTAAAAAAATATCTTTTCATTTCAAGAATAGGGTACATTAAGGTGTAGCCTAAGGGTCTATTGTATAGTGCATCCTATGATGTCACATGTTGAATTACCACAAGGTATACACTGCAACACTCATCCCCTAGGCAGAACCATTAAATCTTGATCATGAATCGTGATGTGACTATATGCCTCATGTAATAACATTCACCCCCCAAAAAAAGAGTATGGAGGGCATAAAATACCCAACCTCCCACATGATCCAAACCATTAACATAAGGTGGGTCCCATGGATAAACTCACATACATAAAGGAGAACCTAAATAGTAATAACCAATCTAACCTCTAACACAATATAAATCACTAATACAAGGTATTTCGCATGGCTAATAAGATATAATATAAGTGGATCATGAGAAGGTCATAAAAGAGCCAACTTACTGCTAGAGAAGGACTACCAATGTAAGACAGATCCTTGGATAAATGAACATACATAAAGCAAATCCTAGGAAGGGTATAACATATCTGACCTTCAATATAATCCGAATAACTAAAATAATTTTTGTCTCGTGGAAAACTGCATATACCCCATGATGTATAGCTAAACATAAACATTAAAAAATTGAAAAAATGTTCACCTTGGTGGAGTATCTCTACATTGCAATCCCAAGGTCTCTAGACCTCATCCTCATCATAGATATATAATAACGATTAAGATATAATAAAAAATCATGGAAGATAAGCCTCATCCAAGATCTTATCTATCCAATGATTGATACCTAGCATTGAGCAAGAGCCTATTACATAAGAAGCTCATACATGACCCATCCTAAGAAGCCTCGCTAAACGTATCCATCGTTAGCATATATTATAGTTAAAAAATATATCATGACGATCCAAAGATCTATAGGTAACAATTTATCAACAAGAAATCTCTTTATTCATATTTAGTTACCAACCTACCCCACCCCAAGTGTAGAAACACCTACCCTTAAGATCATAAGGAATCCACATTATCATTTCCACTAACATCATAATCAACCCCTTTCCATGTATTGTACCTATAAGGGTTTGAAGGGAGATGTCACAATTTCATATAGCCATGATAAATATTTTCTATGGGATAATCATCACAAACCATGTACTCAACATGATATAAGATTTAAAATAATAATTGATATATCTCACACAACAACCTACCCACTGGTTATTCCATCACTAGTACCCACCAAGGCATCCCTCCAATCACACTATGTAGTACTACCAAAAAGGCCCACAACTCAGGATAGCCAAATCTCTAGTAAAGGTATGGTCTTTACCAATAAATTTTACATAACTATCACTCAACACCAATTAAAAATCCATATAAAGACCCTTTCCATGTTATTACCATAACTCTTCCCTCACAGAAACCTCCACCCATGACCCTTACAACATAATTGATCATAATCCCATTAATACAGTTTCAACCTAGGCTATTAGTAATTAATAACAAGAACCAATACCATTATAGGGTCTATTAGACATAAAATTACACACCAACTATCTTTCTAATGTAGAAGAGTAAAAATTCATTACATAAGAGACTCGTTGGGGGGAATCTGTGCGTTGTAGAGGAGGCTGTCGGGACGATCATCAGATAAAGAGGGCACACCAGAGCAGGTCACGTGGACAAGGGATCGTGCAAGGAAGAGGAGGAAAAGGAGGTGGAGGAGGAGGAGGAGGAGGCCGCGGAGGAGGAGGATGAGTCGGCAGATGGAGGAGGAGTAGGAGGAGGAGGCAGCCACATCGGAGGAGGATGAGTCGGTGACCATAGGAGGAGGCAGTGGTCATGGAGGAGGAGGAAAAGCAGGGTCACTACAGAGGAAGGATCGTGGTAGAGGAGGAGAAGGCGGCGGCGGCGGATGAGGAGGAGAGGTCGTGGTGGAGGAGAGGTCGACAGTGTAGGGTTCAGCTTCTGCAAAGGCTTGAACATGTGTGAGGGAGGAGGGGCCTATTAGGGTTCTTTTATAAAAACTACTGGAACCTTTATCAATGCTAGTTAAAATCACTGATAAAGGTATGTTTTATCAGCACTAAAAAGCAATGATAAAGGAACTATTTATCAGCGCTAAAATTATAGTGCTGATAAATACTTATTTTATCATACCTTTTTAGGTTTGATAAATATATGCCTTTATCAGTGCTAAAAAACACTGATAAAGGTATAATTTTAATATTTTATTTATATTCTTATATATTTATTTAAAATTATATATAGGATAAATATATATTTATTTATTAATAATTATAACTATAAATATTATATATTTATAAACATTTATATATTTTTTAATATATTTATATTAATAAAATTATAATTACAAATGTATTTGAAAATTATTTATATATATCATTAAAAGTATAATAAAATATATTTATTATTTAAATATATTTAATGTAATTTTATAAGTACATTTTTTATAACATATATAGTTCATATGGGTAACATTATGAATTAATCAATATACCACATCATGTAATGTACAAATGAATATTCATGCATTTGATACATAACATATACACATATATTTGTTAACCAAATTCATTATAAAACACATATATATTCAATAATTTTAATTATAAATATATATAATAAAAAGTATTATACATTTATAAATAAAATAAATATATTAAATATATTAAATATATTAAATATAATAAATACAATGAATTGATCTAATAAATCTCTAATAAATATAATAAACCTAATAAATATATTTATTATTTAATGAAATTAATTATAATGTTATAATTATTTAATTATATATATATATAATTATAATCTTATAAATACTTTTTTCAATTAAAACATTATATATATATATATATATATGAATTATTAAAAAATATATATTAATTATAAACATTTGTTTTTTATTTAATGTATACAAATAAACATTATTTTTGAATATAAATATAATAATTTTATATAAATTAATAATTATAACTTTTATCAGTGCTAATAATAGTGCTGATAAATGTACTCGTTATCAGTGCTAAAAAAGCTTTGATAAAGGGTACACCTTTATCAGCACTTGTTTTAGCACTGATAAAGGGAACATTTATTAGCGCTTTTAGCTAGCGCTGATAAAGGCCCACCCCTTTATCAGTGCTTTCTGCTTAGTGCTAATAAAGGGCAGCGCTTCCCTTGCCCTATTTTGTGGTAGTGAGAGTTCCTCAGGGGTTGGATGCGCATCCATAAAGTCTGCTAGAGCTTATCCCTTGATATCTTTATTTGGGGGAAACCTTATGTGAATTTTCTATAAAATCACTACCTTAATGTGCCAATTGGACCATCAACATGGTGTGGTTGAGAATATACTTCATGGTATTTACATGGTACACCATTTGTATCTCATTTTTCTATAAGTAATGATGAAACTTCTAAACTCTAAAGACCAGGATGAGGAAGCTCTTCTAGATGGGAGAATATTTTTTATTTATGTTAAGGAGCATGTGACTATGGTAATACAGGCTATTTTCACAACCCTTGTTTTTTTTTTGAACTATAAAAGAATCAAGGGACCACTCTAGGGTGGTCACATAAAGGACCAGTGTCTTCCCATTGATGAGTGGCATCAGGACTGGAGGACATAGAAAATATTTTTTAATGTGCTTGAAAGTATATTATAAATATTTATCCCACTATTAGATGGTATCCTTAATTATGAGCCTCAATAAGGTCTTAAACTTTCTATCTAAATTTTAAATGAATCAGTAGATATAGGCTAAGTGGCCTTGGAGGCCCTAAATATCTTGTAGGTTGCACGGAGGATGAATATTTTTGATAGATCTAATCTTATCTGGATCAATCTCAATGAATCTATATCTAAAAATGAAATAGATGAATTTCTAAAGGTAACCATGAATGAAAAAAAATTTAGGGTTCATTTTCAAATGGAGGGAGAAGAGGAAGTTGAACACTTTATTAAGGTCCTTGAGATGGTCTTGATGTTGGATAGATTTGAACACCAATTCATCCACTTGGAATTCCACCAAGGTCCCAATAATTATTTTGAATATAAAATGCATGGAAAGTTGGTAAGTATATCCAAAATTATTCAAATAAAACAACATCACATGGTAGCATAATATTCCCTGGGGTGTTATAAAAGTAGTGTCCTCCTCGTCCTCAGGGACTATTTATATTTGGTTATACCCATAGTATCCATCCATGAAGAAGAGGACTTGGAAGCTAGTAGTGGCATCAATCGGAAGTTCTATTACCAAAAGGGGAAAATCATCCTTCAAGAAACGAACATTGAGGTCTTTGAATTCAATGAAAACCCTAATTTTCACATTATTCTTTCTGACTAGGAAAATTTTTTCTATCCACCTAGGGTACTGAACCTCCTTGATGAAGTTGGACTTGATTAGCTTTTCAACTTCAACCTCAACCATGGCATCGTGAGAAGTTTTTATCTTCCCGAGAGTTTGTTTGAACCTATGGTGGCCCACTGGGAGGCCAAGGAAATGAAAATACACTCAGGGATAAATACTTATAATCTTATTGTAACTCTAGGAGAACACATCACGGTGATATTTCAAGAAAGACACATATTGTTGCTCCTCCTTCTGATACATGACTACACTGATTATTTTCATCCTTAGATATTTCTCTATGACAAGATTTAGTCATATCATCTCATTAAACAAGTTGAATACACCTTCCTCAAGTTTTTGAGTGGCATCATCAATATCCTCATCATCATCAGAGATATAAGGGTTAGTAGGAGGTAGAAGCTCTTCTGAAGTTGTAGATATAGTAGCAGTGTTAGCATTTTCTTTGGAAGAAATGAAATCCATGATGAGGGGTTCCTATTTTGTGAATATTTTGGAAAAAAATCTAATCTAATCCCATGAGATTAACATTAGTGGGTCCTACCTTTTATATCAAAAAAATCGATTGGACTTATAGTAAGTCAACCCTGCTTTATGGAACATACAGCGATGTTGTGGATCGGTGGCTATGGGGAAGATCCCTCGATATTCCATAGGAGTTGGTATTTTTTGTATTAGCTGAGCCTACTCTATATAAAAGTATGAGTTAATCTAAGATCACTCTTTATTATTGGATACAATGAAGTGGATTCACATATCCAATATTGTTGGCTCTAATTGATGGATTCAGAGAATGGATATATCACTCAAATCCGCCTAAGGATTTTTTGAATTGTCTAAAAGATCATTGGGGGTTTTGATATGCTAAAAATTATTAGTCTAAAGCTATTTTCCCTCACTTTTTTAATACATTTCATCTATGTAATGGTTCTCATAGGAATTGAAGGGAGAAGCATCACCCTGGAGTACCCCTACTCGACCATTGAGGGATTACTTGTGGCATTAATGGTATAAAGAGGGTACCATTGTGTGAAAATGGAGCCCAGGAATTCCTAATAGGGTGTTTTATTCCTTATCCTATGAGAATACCATAAATTTGGTGCTTACTACCATACTAATGAACTGCGTATTTAGGAAAATATTTCTATTTAGTTTCTAATTTCTCTTATTATACCAATGAGTTTTTAGGTTGGAGGAAGTCATATCTACTTCTATAATACCTAGCTTATAAATCATGTGGTTCGGGATGAGGTTGATCCCAAAGAAAGTATCCATTAGGAAGTGGTGGACTTCCACACCATTAAATTATCCTATGATATAAAATGGTTGAATGTTCCCCCACATGGTGGAACTTTCATCCCTTTTAGTAAAATAAATGATAGCTTGGTATTCACCATACTTAGATTACTCTATATTGTAGGCCTCGATGGAAGATACCTCATTCTCGAATTAGAGAGGTCTCTTAATGGCTTCTATATGGTCCTCCCTATCTATTTTGATAGATGGAGTGTGTTGAGGATCAATATTCTTAGTAGAATATTAGTGAGGTGTTTTAACACATCATATTTCTAGGTCATAGGAATGCTTCTACCTACTAGGGGTCGATCTCTAATGAGAAGTAAAACAAGTGCCACTGGATGAGGAACTGGGGCCTAGATCATACTATCGATATTCTATTGTTGGATAGATGAACTAGCATGAACACTAGATGAATGAGGTTGGGCCTTTATCATTCATTTCTATGAACGATCTTGATGTGGTTGATCGGTCATGGCTAGGAATAATACTGATGTGGTTGAGTCGCACAATTGACCAATATAGTCTGATGGAGTAACCTAGGAGGGTTGTGCCTATAGATCCATGTGCGAGGGTTGTTTCCCAGTCCCAATGGAATGAACAACATATTCTGGATCACTGGCATGGGTTTATTTCCTATTTCCATGATTCACATACCTCCTTTGATGGCATCGGCCAACGGTGCCTGAGGGCGTTTCAAATCATTCCTCATCACTGAGTATGGTGTGGTAGTCTACCAATCTGATAGCATTCACGAAGGTGTACTCTTATTCTTCATCAATGGATTATTCCATGAAGGGATTAATTCTAGGGGGTTATCTCAATTTTGGAGGAATTAAGTAACCGAGGATGCGGACTAGTATTGGCACTGACAGGGGACTCTGGTCAGCCCAGCATCATCGATGCCTATTATTCCAAGAATTGGATGGATGTGATACTGATGAGGTGGATGTAGTGGAAGGGGTTTCCATAAGGGGAGATATCTTACTCAAGTAGGAACATATAAAACTATGGGTGTGAGAAACCATTTTTCAGGCTATCCAATCATTATACTTCTATGTACCCCTGCTCAATACCTGCTTCCATTCATCAGAGTCCTCATCGCCACTATTCAGGTCTGTATAGACATGTGTTGTCTATTCCGAAACATTTCTCAGTGTGACTAATCCATAATTAACCTGGTCTTGGAGTTAGTATTTGAAGATGAATCACTCATTGATGATATGTCTGAGGATACTATGGTATAGGAAAAAGTTGGCATAATCAGTGAGGTTATCTTCCTCGGGATTCTTGCACTCTGGAATCTTTAGGATGTTATTTAACAAGGTATGGATGAAATACCCTAGGTATTGAACATCCTTAAAGAATTATGTATTATAATTAAACTCTAAAAAGGTAATCTCAAGTTCCTGGCCCTAACAGGGGGCTTGGGAATCATTTTCATGGTGAGGTTGTTCCTGATGAAAATTTGGTTGGAGGGGCCTCTTTGGATAAAAAGGCCTATCTAACTGAAGGGGCCTCTATAGAAGAGGTACCTAAAGGTAGAATGACTTTGGGGATTTAATATAGAAAAAAATAGCTATTTTTTACTTCATAATATTTTTCACGGGAGATGGAATAGGTAATGGACACAACCATTTCTTGGTCAGCTACAAGGCTTATTCTAGGCACTAAACTCTTTTGGTGAACTCTCAAAACCTACACGGATGTCTGAGAGAGATGAGGATAGGGAATAAATCTCCTTGCATTATCTACAAATATTTTTAGCAGTTTTTTCCTAGGATAGGTTCATGTCAAGCGAGTACATGAGACCCTTCTACCTGAAAATGAAGTTTGTGAATCACTCATCAAGCATCAACTTACATTTAGAGAGGTCAAAATGATAGTATTGTTCATGGTGGAACTAAACTGGTATAGAAACTACCTGTGTAGAGCTTCCCATCTGATGATATTCACTGGGGGTAGATGACTGTACCAGACAAAATAAGGACCTTCCAAGGTTTGGACAAAGCAGTGAAGCTTGGTAGCATCCTATTTCTCTAGTGTCCCAAGCATCATTATGCACTTGATGTCAAGCAGGGAAAGTGTTGTAGTTGATCACCCATACTATTAAATGAGGTAAAAATTAAATTTTCTAGATCCATAGGTGGGTGAATCTGATCAACCCATGTCAAATATGGATTCCCCTCTGATAGTATTTCATCTTGTTGTGTTTCCATAACTTCAATATGATAAGTAAGGTAGGATGTTATGTCATCTTGGTGATGGTTGGTAGTCACCAATGCTCTTAATAGCTTGATATCTGGTGAGGCATAATGGTCAGAGTCCCAATTAGGAAAATCATGATGTTCTGGCGGGGTAGGCAGGTCATATCTTGGTTTCTTTCCAACACCACTAACCTCCACCCTAATCAGATGTGAAAAATTGTCTTCCTTAGATCTGGGTACATGTCCAAGGATAACCGGATGCTTGGCTATAGGGATAGGGTAACCTATGGCATTGTCTCACCTTGGTTTTTGTTCGATTATAATCTTGGTAGTAAGCCTCTTATATCCCTCAAAATATTATAGAAGAGTGGACAACCAATAGTATAACTTAATTTCTAGAGTGTCCTAAGATGGGAAGATGATTTCAGATTCTCCCTTTCCCTTTTTGATATTTTAATGGATGGTAGCACCTCATTGGAAGGACTCACGAGACCCAACATATGCCTCTGCTGGTGAGTGCAGGAACCCACCAGAGGGTCTGCCTGATAATGTGCCTCCCTTTGGGGTAGGTCTTCTCCATTTCATCCCATGTTTTCATCCTGGATTCTTTGATCATCCACAGTATTGATTGTGACAACATTCATGATATTGGTTATGGGAGGTAAATTTTCACCATCAGTGGGATAGTTGTTTTGAAAATATTATTATTTTTTTGGAAGGGGACTATAGTAGAGGGTATTTTACTTCCTCCATACCTTGATTTTCATATGGAGAAATGTTGGATGAATTATTCACTATAGCACCATAAGTATTGTGATGTTGGTTTGCTAAAATGTCTAGAGGTTTCCATATGAATCCAGGCAATGATCTACTAAAATTATTGTGATGTCAACCCTCTGTCATTGATGATGAATTAATTTTATATTCTCAAGGATACCTAGGTAGAATAATTGAAAATATTAGAGTTATATGAGAGTTTCCAAGATATTCTAGAGTATAAATTAAACCTTAAACTTGGTAAAAGATTTTGAGATGGTAAAACGCGGGGTTGTGGGTGGCCAAAACCTAACCTGTAACTAGTCAATGGCTAAGATCTCCCATAAATTTTCTTCTTGCTCATTATCCATAGGGGATTCTATATCCTGATCACCTGAATCCCCAATTATAATGGTATGAGAACCAGTGGTAGTGGGAATATGGATCTTCTCTACTACTGATTTTCTAGTAGAGGAAGTGTTACACGGTCCAACCATCTTTAAAATGTTTGGGTGTATTCCAAAGGTGAGGACAACTTTATGATAGTGTCTATATGTGATGGGATACCTACTTACCCCTATGAATTGGAAAGAGAGTCATCTACCTATGTCTCAGTGTATTGCTCACTATTGTATGGGGGTTCCAACACTGATCCTAACACCTCTTATAATTATGGATTTGGGATAGAGAAGATGGCGGTTGATAGAGGTAGAGACGGTTGCACTACAAACCCCTGTAAGGAGGCCATAACATCCTACACATGCATGTACCTAGAAAGAGACCTGGGAACCTTGTGAACCTCAGCTTTATAGATCATAATCATCAGTTTACAGGCTTCTTCTCCCATCTTTAATGGTGGGGAGAAGAGGTATTTATGTCGATTAATTATTTTCCTTAGAGTTTGAGAGGTCGATGGTGATTTTCCACTTTCCTCATTCCTAACTCGGATGATGTGGGAGCTCTCTGATTATGATCCCATGGGGTTCACTAAGATCCATTTTTTGTGTGATGTGGTCAATGCCGAGAATAAATCCTCATGATAATTTCTCATCCTCTTTCCCTAAGAAGGATCTTCGAGGTAACGAAAGTCTTTGTCATGGGGAGTAACTTTAAATCATTTTGTGATGTTGGGGTAGGACCTATGTGGTGATGTTCTTCATCACAGGGTGGATTGTGATGGTTTTAGTTGGTACCCATGATCAGGAGAGTAGACCCAAACTTCCTTGTGGGGGGATGGGGTCTCGATCTCAATCAGACAAAGATATGACCTTTCATGGAAGTTTTGAGGTTAGGATAGGTTTTTTCGGTGGTGGTAGGGTCCAATGGAGTTGATAGAGAGGAATCTTATTTGTAAAGGCTTGTGAACAGACCCTGGTGTTGGCACTAGGTGTTCTAGGTCATGGCCCAAGGATCAGGGGTAAGATTGGTCTGCTCTCTGGCCTATGGAATTGGTTAGAACAATCAGTGTGGACAAGTTGGATACCCCCTAGGTGGCTCCCTAGTGGTGGTAGTTATGGGTCTGACCTGAACATCCTCTACCTACTCAGCACAGGGGATTGATTCATCGAACCACTCTGGGTAAAGGATCTAAAAACAATTTATGATGGGAATTGGGGGGGTTCTCTCCCTATATGGACCTTGGAGACGATTATAGTGGAAAGGAACCAATGTTTCCAGGTTATGTTGGGCCGTATACTTGGTTGGGATGATACTACCTATTTGTATCAATGAATTAGATTTTTGATAACCCTATGTTGAATGAATTCAAAGAGGGAGATGGTGGTAGGGTGCATGGTTACTATGGAAGTGGTGGGAGTTCTGGCGGGATCATAGTTGGGCAGGATTTCTGCACCACCAGTTATCCTTCCCCCACCCATTCTATTAGAGGTTCATCGAATGTTTATGATATCTTGAGTCCTATATTGTGCATGAATTCGATCATCAGTACTGGTCTAAGGAAAATGATGTCCAACATGCCCAAAATTATCCATTATTTACAAAATGGTTCCCAAAATGGAGAAAGAATCCATGTTAGTTATTTCTCAGACCATAGATTCCCAAACTCACTCATTTTCCCCTATTTAGAGGAAAACAATATCATGTTGGGCCTTCCATGTTAGTTTGGTGAGCCTAACACTGAATTTATGGATCTAGGGACATCCAAAACTATTGGTTCCCAACATTACTGATCTACTCACGATTGAAGGAGAATAGTTTCACTCCGGGTTTGCCATTTTTTTCTGATGCTTTCCACTAGGGTCACACATCACATGTTTTGGTGATGAATTTTTTTTCCTTGCCTCACTTGAAGTGGTTTGCTTCTATAGAATGGTCATACCTTCTACAAGGTGGCTGGTTGGTTTCCCTGCATTCCTATTTTTCAAAGGAAGGTAGCCTCTACCACTAGGGTTAGTGATTTCGTCTCCTTGATCAAAATGAAATGATGGTTTTTTACTTCCTCCTTCCATGGATTCCTCCTTAGATCTTGTTTCCTAGTCCAAATCTCCCTTATATATTTAATTCATGTTTTTTATGCTCATTCCTAGTACCATATTGAGGTGGATGTTAGTTAATTATGCTTCTTTTATTGCGACAGGGTAGCTACATGTAGTTGAAGTTGATGGTGAAGTTGGACACATCTAGACATTTGTGGACATTGGGTTTCTTAGAAAAATTTAAAGTCTTCCCCATTAGAATTAAAGGTCATATCATGTATGAGGCATCATAAGAATGGAACACAAGGAATCCCATGTATTTGACAAAGTAATTTTCTCAAAGTTCATAATACTTCCATAAATTTTTACCTCATGTATCTCATGTTCATTGCATGAGGTAGAGATTAAAAATCAACTCATAGGGTCACAAGTCTAGGGTCTTGTGGTGAAACGATCATAGGTTTAACATCTTGTGGGGATAGTTTGGTCATAGGTTTAACATCTTATGGGGAAATGTTAGTCACAAATTTAACATCTTATGGTGATAGGTTGGTCACAGATTTAACTTCCCAGGGGGACAGGTTGGTCACAAGTTTAACATCCTGTGGGGATAGGTTGGCCACAAATTTAATGTATTGTAGAGACAGGTTAGTCACAAAATTAATATCATGTGTGGATAGTTTTGTGATATATTTAATATCCTATGGGGATATTTTGGTGGGATTTGATTATGTCCTAAGGGGGAGATGATCACACCTCAGAGTTGTAGCCTTACAAGGGGAAGACATACAGATTTAATAATAGTGTTGAGGGGTTGGGATAAACCTCGAGGAGGTATCCTAGGTGTGTCCATCTTGGAACTAAAGGAATAATCCTATAAACCCTATTAAAATATAGGGATTTAAACCCACATAGTTTGATTACAGGGTTTAATTTCATATGATAGGATCGATCCATGCATTTTAGCACCATGCGGTAAGGAAACTCAGATCAAAAAAGGAGAAAAAACAAGAGATAGTGTGTGGATTATGCATAGAGGAAGACTATGGTAGGTGAATCATCCCATGAAAGTGATATATGGTGTGGTTATTATACATGTGGGATGACCAATATAAGGGTTTCATCCCATGGTGGGGAAGGAGGTGTCATCCCATGATGATCATACATGGGGCATCCCATGTTCATCACACAGAGTAGGAGGCGTGGTGTCATCCCATGCGAGTCATAGACAAGGAATCCTATGTTCACCACATAGGGTAAGGTTACAGTTTAACATTTTGTATTAAGGATATTTTCATGTGGTTTAACTTCATGTGACTAAGACATTATAAATGAGTGGGCCTTATGTAATTGGGATTCCCAGGTGCTGTTATGGATCAATGTTGGTATGAATGGGGATTATGCAATTGGTATACTAGGGTGCCGCTAGGTTAAAAAATGGTATGGTTAGGGATTACATGTGGAATCTATTATGTTATTTATAGGATAATTGATCGTATGATTGGGTCTTATGCATTTGGGATGCCCGAGTGCTACTAGGATAAACGATAATAAGAATGGGTCTTATACATGGGATCTTCCCAGGTGCCACT
Source organism: Viscum album (assembly GCA_963277665.1). Classification (NCBI taxonomy): domain Eukaryota; kingdom Viridiplantae; phylum Streptophyta; class Magnoliopsida; order Santalales; family Viscaceae; genus Viscum; species Viscum album. The sequence goes on along the minus strand of OY728130.1, from coordinate 703,923,141 downwards.
AGGATCAGTGATAATATGATTAGGGATTATGAAACTGAGCTGCTTGGGTGATTCTATGAGTAGTGATGTTATGATTAGGGCTTATGAAAATGGGATGAATGGGTATTACTAGGAGAAATGATGTTATGATTGGGGCTTACGTAGCTGGGTTTCCCAGGTGCTACAATGAAGTAGCGATGGTATAAATGGGTATTAGATAGATGTGATTCCTAGTATATGGTGTATCATCTCATTCATATCATATAAATAATTTTGCACTCATCACACGATGCTTCCTTCACTTTTAACACAGAGCATCCCATATTCGTTACACTTGGTAAGGCCACAGTTTAATGTCATGTGAGAGGATGTGGTGTGCAGGGAAAATGCATTGAGTTTCTCATTCTTTCTTTCTCATGTCAAGTCATGATGGAATCTTGATCTATTGATGGATTGAGGAATATTATTAGGGATTACACCTAAGGAGGATGCCCATGAGGGATTATTAGGAGAAGTAGGGATACATGTGGGGGGGTTACACTCTAGGGATTCCCATTGTATCCTCCTCATTTTGAATCATGAGGGAATATAAATATGTTTATGGATTGAAGAATATGATTGGGGATTACAGCTGAGGAGGTGGCCCGTGTGGACTACTTGGGGTTCATATCGTGATCATTACATGAGGCATCTTACACTTGATATAGAATGCATATTGTGCTTGTCCTAAGAGGCATTATATACTCATCACATATAGTATACTACAATTTAACATAATGTAGTGAGGACTATGGTCCAGTCTCATGATCATGACATGAATCATCTTACACTAGATATGTAAGGAATCTCATTCCTTCCACATGAGGCATCCTATACTTTCCACATATGGTGTCCTAAAGTTTAACATCATGTAGTGAAGACTATAGGGAGAGATATTCCTATAAATGGATGGTATGGTAACTCACACAACTTTGGGCCTATTTTATATAAAATTTCACTCTTGTGCAGAACTTTTAGTGTCATAATGTCCCATGTTTTGGACTGGGTAGAAAATTCCTTGAGTTTTTGAAATTTTCATTTGGTGAATGGGTTGAATCTTTTTCTGAGTCCCAGAATGTAAATATGAGCATTGGATAGATTAAAAGTGATTTTTTTAGATTATTTTTAAGTATTGGGTAGTTTCCCAAGTTTTTTATGAGTTTTTTATGCATTGGACCCTGAAAAGTTGGTTTTTAGAGGAAGTAGTTGTAGGTGTATGGTTGGTGCATGGTTAGTTTAACCGTACAAATCAACTGTGTGGCCCATTTTCTAAAGGTGAATGGTTTTTTTAAACCGTGTAACCTCCTAGGAGTAACTGTTCACCTTGTTTCATGTGTGTAGAGGTGACTTCCATGGGATACACACATTTTTTCTAAACCATGAACCTAGCTCACACCCTTAGTGACACTTAACCAGTAGCTACCCACGGCTAGATTAAACCATGTGGTGAAACTGTATAGGGTGTTTCTTTGGGCAGTGAGGCCCACATGATTGGTTCATGGTTAACCAAACCATGTAGCTCTTAAAATATATGTAAATGACCATTTTCCTCTACTCCCTATTTCTTTCCTCCCCCACTTTTTCTTTCTCCTTCTTGTGCACCAAGGGAAGTCGCTTTAGATCCCTTTCCTCTCCTCTCCTAGGATTTAAGTTGTGATCTCCATCTAGTCTCTATTTCCTTCACTATTGGTTATGATAGATATATAATAGTAATATATTCAATAATATATCTCCTTTTATAGTTTATCTCACTCTCAATGTAGTTTTCTATATGCGAGCTAATTCACCCTATTTTCAGGGCGTTTGTCGATTCTTCCATTTTCTAATCATTTTGGATCAAATAAAAGGATAATAGTGGATGATTAAACCTTCATAATCATGAGTTAGGTGGTTTATATTATTTTACCTAAATTTTTCATTGATTATATTATATTTTCATTATGTTATGTGTGGGACTTTTCAGGCACCACTTTTAGATTTATGGAATTCCTTTAATTAAATTCCGCGGCCAACATGTGATGTATTTTAGACCCCTTTGACATGGTTGGAGGTTATGAACTCAACTTGCACCACCCCATAGGGTGGGTTCTCTAAATATAATAATAATAAAGGATTTTCTTATGGCTAAACCACCCATGGGGTTTGTTAATTAAATGGTTATGCTTATATTAAATGACTCATGTTTTCCTTACATTCTAGATCACCTGTTTTGGTGTTTTAAATTACTCTACTTGAATTAGATTCTTAATTTAAATTAAATTAAATATTTTATAGAAATTTCATTTTTTCTAATAAAACAACCTTTTTAGGTGTGTTGTCGTATAAATAAAAAGTGAATCGATTGATGATGTGCATGGTTCTTTTTCTCATAGGTGGTTTTCATGGCCTTTTTAATTATTGTTGAATGTAATGGACTTATTTTGATTTATAAATGAAATGGGATGCATTTAAAATTTTTAAAGTGGGTTATACTAAAAAGGATCCATTGTTCCTTGAGTAATGTAAGTTTCCTCTTTACGGAACATTGGGCTAAGAGCTCATAGGGAAAGTAGGATTACCTTGCATTTTATTATGAATAGAGGGACCATGGTTAGGGCCATTGATCATGATATATCATTCCACTAGGTGGAGGATTATGGTCATGGTTTCTCACATCACTTGGGTTGTTGGGCATGATGCCACATGCCCCCTCGATTAAGATGTTGATCATGGTGGTCACATCCATGAGTAAGTTGAGGGACTAGATTTCCATATCCCATTTTCAGATATTGGTCTTATAACCCATTTATTATAACAACTTTCTTAATAATTATTAATCTTACCCTAATAATATTATACGATATTTCTTTATTCATTCATTGAGTTATTACGAGCATGATGTCCCTTACAGAGTAGAACACTCAAATGATTATATAAGGATGATTGAGTTACTCCTCAAGTCCTGATAAGTATAATGCATTTATATATATTGATATATACACTTGTATGTATAGATTATATATATATATAAATAGACAAATATATATATAGGGTGACATGTTTAGAGATATCCTGGCTTAGGCCAAAGCCTGTATAATCAGCCAGGTGTCCTTGAGGAACCTGAGCCTGACCTATTTACATTTATTATTACAGTGCTACTATACTTTTTATATACCTTCACAATTATTTATTTTATATTCTCAAACTATATTATGAATTATAAATAGTTGGTGGTGTCCTTATGGGTATATCTCACACCCCATTTAGGTCACCATTACACTAGGATACTCGAACAAATCTCATGTTTATAAGATCAGGTACCTAGATTGTACTTGCTTACTGTTATCCTTCTTAATTAGGATGGAATATTTGAGAAGAGGACCAAGCCTCTACTCATGATTCTATTATATATAGCATGTGTGTCTTTAATTTATTTATTTCCTTTTTCATTCTTTCAATGTACTGTGTGTGCCTGTTTAAATTATGTCAGTTCATGTTCATGCATGATCATTTTTTCATTCATTATTTACTTTCAGTTATTATTATATTCTAATACATTTATGTTTATTTCTTCTACTATATTTGTATCATATTTAGAGGGTATATTCTCCCCACTATACCATATTTATACCCTTTATTCTATTCTATAGTCTCTAGAATATGGGGAGGCATGCTTGAGGCCTAGTGGTCCACTGGCTCAGGGCACTATTTTAGCAGCTCTCAAGTCAGGACACTAAAAATGGTATCAAATTAATTTCTTTCCCTATTTGGTCTTATTATTTTGGTATGGTAGGTAGGAAACTAGTAATGTGTCAACACTTGGTAAATATATTTTGTTTCGGTCCATCCAACCCACACATGAGGGAAATATCAAGCTTCCTGGGAATGGGACTATTATTCCTGATGTTATTATTACAGTTGACTATTGTTTCACCTTTAGTGGTGATTGTCTTAATTTACTTAATTATTTATATATGGATTTATTCTTACCCTTGGACTGTTATGGTAAGAAGGGGTGTTACATGCATCATTTTAGGCACAGAGATATTCACATTCCATGCATATGCCATGCCATATAGGTTGCATTTATAGAATTATTGTTGCTTGTGATAAATATTCCTTGATCGATTTATTTAGCATTATTACCTTGATATTATGTTAATTAATTTTTACCATTTTCATTTATATTCTTGATGTGTGATTTATTAGAATGTTGACCAACGTAACCTGATTTGTGATTTCCTTAGAATTCTTGTTAGTATACCATGTTGTTGTAATTTTTTTAGCATTCTTGTTTTTTATAACATGTTTTGGTTTTTCCCTACTTCCATAGTATCTTTCTAGAATTTTATATTTTTATTAATTTCTAAAATCCTATCTAGTGATAAATTTAATATGTGGGTTATTAAATAAAATGTATGCATCAATCTAAATGGTGTTTTCTCATATATATTGATGGGGGAATTTTATCTAATAAACCTATTATTTTATGTTTGATCCATGAACCATCGGTTACATGGGATGAAACATTTATGGTTTTGATTAAATGGGTGCCAAATTTCAATTTATAAAGTTTATTGGTGAGTTATAAATTAATAAATGGTGACCCATATAATCTAACCATCATGTATAGACTTACTATAGTTTGAACTTAAATGTGGTAATATAGTATCAATTAAATGGGAACTAATGGTCCAATTTATAAAGTGTATGGTCCTTTATAAATTTTAGAATGATGATCCATACAATTAAACCATAATATATAGAATTGTTTATTCTAAAAAAAAGTTGAAAACCTAGTTGCAACTACATGAATTTCATTTGTAACTTATAAAGGGAAGTGACTTTATAACTTGGGAATGATATTTTATCTAACTGAACTATGATGATTATACATATATGGTAAATTATAATTCTTATGAAAAATAATTACTTTTTATAGGATTTTACCTTGATCTTTTGGGCATGAATATCCATGTGGTTATTTCTTAAAATGCACAACCAGACCCAAGTAGGTCAGTTGGGGCATGTTACTCATGATGTAACTAGACTCAACCCAATTAGGTAAATCATGATATTATATGCTTACTTTTTAACCCCATTAAGGGTGTTTGAAATCTAATAAAACAATTATTAGAAGGTTTCATTGAAATAAACCCAAATTGTTTTAATGGGACCCACAAAGGTCAAATTATTTTATTTTCATGCTTTAGTACCTGACCCCATGGGGTTTTTTACATGGTAATGGGATGGTTATTTTAATTTAATGTAGCCACTTATATGTTATTACATATAAATGTATGGTGTAAACTTACTTGACTAGTTTTATTAATTAATAAAAGCTTTATAATCAACTTTTTATCTTTATTATTATAAGGCGATAGTTAATTAAAATTTAAATTACAAACTAAAAGATTCTTTTCCTCTCTAGATTGGAAATTGACATTTTTTTTAATTGATCTAGTTGTGAAGACTCTAGAATATAACAAATAGTAAAAAAGAAAATTATAAGATAATTTTCCTATAATTCTATGTGATATAAGCTAAATAAAGGTATTAGTACAATTTTTTTTAAAACTACTACTTGATATCCCTTGTATAATAGTTTTTTAAATGTTTAATAAATTATCATTGTCTAAATGCATCAAAATAGAAACATGGTATAGGTTTTTATAGTGGAAACCCTTATGTAAGGGTCGATTTTTTTTGTTTCCTTAGAGCGAGAACACAGATGTTTCTCATAGACCCTAGTTGACTTATTCCTAGGCTATTTTAGACCTGGAGGTTAGGTGGTAAGGCCAGGTGATATTTTTATGAATGACCATGTTTTAGGATCAATGACTTATGATTTAGTAAGGGTATATCCCTATAGAGGTATCTCCCTCATACCCTTTAAGAATTTATAAATGATTTTGAAAAAAAAAATTATTAGAGGTGTCGTTCAGGTGATGTTTGTTCCAAGGAGGAATTCTACTATGAGACAACACCCCCAGGTGGATGGGTGGTTGTCTGGTGATTGAACCTCAAGGGGGTATTTCCATATATGTATACCCAATGAATGTCGTCTCTTTTTTACTATGTTAGTGTGGTAACCTTTTAGCGAGCACTCCTTTAGTTGGATTCTCGGTGAGATCAAGTCCTCATAGCCGAATGTTTGGTAGTTGATGTCATTATTCTATTGAAGATATAATCAAACCCTTTTAGTTTGATGATTCCTTACTTGTTTCAACTCAACCTCATCACATGTAGTGTTTTATAAATTTTTGGAACCATGTTTTGATTTCACAAGTGAGTTATGGTTCTCATGTAAGGAAGCTTAGGGCTAGGTGGGAGACCTTGATATCCTTACTTATGGTTTATAACCTAGTAGTTCACTATTCATTTGTTCTAGGAAACATGTGAGAGAGGTTATCTCGAGTTTATTTAATGCCTTAAAGAAAGTGAGCACCATCTGCGTTTATTACAGGATTGATGCAAGGGAGGTGCCCAAGTTTTTTAATACTGACACATTGATGCCCAACCTTCTGAAAATTACCTAGGGTGCTGAATATCCAAAATGGATTAGATAGAAAGGACAATTCAAGTGTCTAACCCAATTTACCAGTAGTTGTGCATTTATTCTTTCTTCTTGGAGATGATTTCTTGAGGTAGGCAATCATCTAACCAATCATGGAACTTGTTGAATTCCCAATTTTGAATAGGATTTACAAGGGAAATCATGATGTATTCAATTATTGATGTTCTATATATCATGTTCAGTTTGAATTTTATTTATATATGACTCTCAAGTCAATTATTTGAGTCTTGAATCGGGTAGTATGGGATATACACCCACTGCGTATGTTGGGTCTAGTTCGCACCATTTGTGTGAAGGGCTATTAAGTATGCGGTGTCAGTGATTGGCTAGGTTCAAGACAAGGACCTAGGTTTTATAAATGTGAAACATGTGGGCAATATGACCTGAACCTTTTTTTAGGTAAATAGAGTGCCCATGATGATGGATATCTTGAACTCAATTGGGAACTTTGAGACAGTTGACCCATGGTTGAACTTGGACACCCATGGTCGGGAGATTTGCTTTCAGGTGTTGGCCAAGGCTATTATATCTTTTTTTTATAAGATCATGGATCAAGAGATATATACATGCCTTTTTTAACATCTCAGTGTACTAATGGTTTTAGGTGAGCATGAACCCTATCTTGAAATTTTCCTAAGTGCAGTGGGAAAGCATCGGCTAAACACCAAGATACCTTGTTAAATGGATGATTGGTTGATGAAAGGGACACCTTGGGATTTATGTTTGGGGAGTCATTTTAAGATAATTCAAATAGTTTGTAGTAAAACATTTATCATTGGGAAGTATTGACCCTATTTCTAACTTGTAATTCAGCATTTTTTGTGGAAACCATTCCGGGAAGCAAGAATGGGTGATGGTTTTGTTTATATTAATTCTCAGGATGAGTAGGTGACTACCATACCAATAGTTGTGTCTAGTGAGGACAGGTCATGGGATATGGTGAGAAGTTTTATTCCTTAAGGTGATGAAAATTATACTCCTAAGTTGGGGATTATGACGTCAGTCACTTGTGAAAAACCCTTAGTTGAGTAGGGTTGTGTTAATTCAAGACTGGTTGTGTGACTATCATTTTGGAACTTTAAGTATGTTTGAAAAAAATAAATAGGAATGGTTTAATTAGGTGACAAAAAAGGAAGTAATTTATGGTCTTTGGTGAATGGTCTAACGAGATCTTAAGATTCCTCCACTTAAAGGATTTGGGATATATCATTTGAAATGTGTTGTCTATCTAAGATGATAATTTTTTAGAATAACCAATTTAAGGTAGTTCATCTAGATTTATTTCAAAGGTATATATATGGTTATTTTTGGAACTATTTTGTGCATGTTGTGGGTTTAGGTGGGTGTTGAGAAAGGGTCTTTTGAAATTTTCAGCATAATCCTAAGCGACCAATTTTGAACCAGTCAATCAGAACTGACCATTGAGATCAGTTTGAGGGATAAGAGTAGTTTCATCACCATAATTGGGTGTATCATTTTGAGAAATGTTTTGGGAGTGTTTTTATAATGCTACAGAAATGATTTAGTGGGAAATTATGATGGTCAAAGTTCTATAACTCAGAATTGGTCATTAAAAGTTTAAGACCTAAGGTGGAAAGCGTCACAGGACTATTGACAAAGGATATGATAATGTGATCATGTATTAGAGTAGAAAGTATCTAGTAAGCATTGTATCAGTATTAAATGGTAGATTATAGTGTTGGGTTGTGTTTTAGCATCTTTCGTATCGCATGTCTAAAGTGATCCCTGGAGGTGTGTTGGGTGTTCTGAGTTGCAACACTACCATTTCAACAGACATTCTAGACCTGAGTAGGTTGGGTGATGTTTTATTCATTTACCCAAGGTTTATTTGGGATGATAAGTTCTAAGTTGGGTAGGTTGTAACATTTTGTGTTTTGGAATGGGTCAAAAAGTCCTTGAGTTTTTGAACTTTTTTGTTTAGTGGATGGGATGAATCTTGGTTTGAGTCATGAAATGTAAATATGAGAATTGTATCACTTAAAATTTATGTTTTTGGATTACTTTTAAGTCTTTGGTGGTTTCCTAAGCATTCAAATGAGTTTTGGATGCATCGGGCCCTAAAAACTCAATTTTAGGTGGAAGCAGATATAGGCACACGGTTGGCACATGGTTAGTTTAACCATGCGGATCAATCGTGCGACCCCTTTTCTTAAGGGAGTGGTTTTTTTGAACTTTGAAACTTCCCAAGAGTAACCATGTTCCTTGTTTCAGGTGTTCATAGGTGACCCACACAATCTATATATGGTTTTCCCAAACTGTTCTCCTAGCCCACACCATTATTTCCACCTAACTTGTAGCTACACATGGTTGGCGTATGGTTAGATTAAACTTTGTGGCCAAACCATGCAGTGTATAGCTTTGGGTAGAAAAGGATGAATGGTTTTCACGCAGTTATAAAAACCATGAGGCTCTTAAAATAGTTTGAAATGACCATTTTCCCCTACTCCCTATTTCTTTCCTCCCCCTCTTTTTCTTTCTCCTTCGTGTGCACCAGGGGCAGCCTATCGAGATCCCTTTCCTCTCCTCTCCTAAGATTTAAGCTAAGATATTTGTCTGGTCACTATTTCCTTCTCCATCAGTTGTGTTAGATAGATAATGATAATATATTTAATCCTCTATATACTTTATCTGTTTATCTCACTCTTCATGGTGTTAATTTCATGAGAGCTAATTCACACTATTTTAAAGGGGTTTGTTGATTCTTCCATTTTCTCTAGTTTTGGCTTGAATCAAAGGTTGGTGGTGGATTAGTAGACCATTTTAAGCATGATTTAGGTGTTCTATATTATTTTCCATAAAATTCATGTTTATTATATTGTATTTTTGTTGTTTCACACACCTTACTTTCTAGGTTCCACTTCTTGATTTATGAAATTCCTTTAATTAAATGCCTATACCACCTTGTGATATGTTTTAGACCCATTTGACATGGTTAGAGGTTATAACCTCAACCTGAACCACCCATTATGTTGGATTTTCTAAATAAAATAATAATTAAGGTTGTCCTCATTGTTAAACCACCCTTGGGGTTTTTTAATTAAATGGTTATGCTTATATCCAACTGTTCATGCTTGTCTTGCATTATAGATCACCTATTTTGGTGTATTAAATTACTCCAATTGAATGATATTAATAATTTAAATTAAATGAACTGTTTGATGTAAATTTTATTTTTTCTAATAAAACCACCTTTTGAGGTGCATTGTCTTATAAATCAAAAGTGAAATGATTGATGATGTGCATAGTTCTTTGTCTCATGGAATGGGTGATTCCCATGGCCTTTTTAATTATTTTTTAATGTAATGGCCTCCTTGTGATTTATAAATTAAATCAATTGTATTTAAAAAATTTAAAGTGGATTATACAAAAAAGGATCCACTATTTCATGAGCGATGTTGGTTTTCTCTTTATAGAATGTTGGGATAAGGGTTCATAGGGAAACTATGATTACCTTACATTTTTTTCATGACTAGAGGGACCTTGGTTAGGGTCATTTAGAATGATGTCTCACACCCCCATGTTAAGGATAATGGGCATGGAATCTTACACTACTTGGGTTGTTGGGAATAACATCTCATGCCTCCTCCATTAGGATGTTTAGCATGGAGATTATATCCATGTGCAAGATGACGTATATGACTTCCATATCTAGTTTTCAGATATTGACCTTATGAACCATTTGTTATAAGAACCTTCTTAATCATTATTAATCTTCCCATGATACTATTGGATCGGATTTCCTTATTTATTAATTGATTTATTATGGGCATGATGTCCCTTACAAAGTATGACACTCATATGATTATGTAAGGATGCCTGAGTTACGCCTCGGGTTCTGACTAGTATAACATATTTATATATATGTCAATATATGATTGTATGTATAGAGTAAATATATATAAAAATACACACTTATATATATACTGGGTGACATGTTCAGGTTTATCTCGGCTTAGGCCAAAGGAGGTAAAGTCATCCAGGTTTCCTTGAGGAAACTAAGCCCAACTTGTTTACATTTATTAGTACAGCACTACTTTACTTTTGATATACCTTCAAACTAGATTATTTTATATTAATGGACTCGATTATTTATTAAAATTTGTGGCCTAATAAGTATATCTCACACCCTGTTCAGGCCACTATTGCACTGGGGTACCTGAATAGATCTTATGTTTGAAAGATCAGTTTTCTAGATTATACTTTCTTGTTGTTATCCTTCTTGGATAGGATGGAGTATGGGAGTAAAGGGCCAAGCCTATTATCATGATTATATTGGAGATATTTTATTTGTCTTTTATTTATTTATTTCCTTTTTCATTCTTGATGTGTAAAGTGTATACCTGTCTTTATTATGTCATATCATGTTCATGCATGATCTTTTATTAATTAATTATTTATTTTCAGTTATTTTTATATTACACTCCCTCTATGTTTATTTATTCTACTATATTTTTATCAAATTTAGAGGTTAAAGTCTTCCCACTATATAACCTTTATACTCTCACTACTAGTCAATATCCTCTGGTGTACGGAGAGGCACACATGAGTCCTAGTGGCCCATCGGATCATGGAACAATTTTAGTGGATCTCATGTTGGGATGTTATAGATGTTATGTCACACTAATTTCGGTGTTGTGTTGTGAAAATAGGAACTATTTCACTTAACTATACACTGTGTCGGTAAACTGGGAGTTTTTTCATGCCACTAGGCACTGTTTCGTGCAATCGGGTGCTCTCTTGTGAAACTTTCGGTGTTGCGTGAATTTAGTTTGTGCAAGGAGTTACCTATGAGCATGTTTTTTGTAAAACATCATGTCATGAAACTTTTAGATTTTTGCACAAATATAGTTGCATGAAAGTTTTTACTTTTCATGAAATTGGATTCCCCATCAAGAAATTTACACAAAAATGTCTCAAGCAAAAGCTTATGCACTGAAGGGCTTTGTGAGGTAATTTCACACAAGTTTGGGATTTTGGGGTTGTGTGAAGTGAAAAACCATGGGTTGTTAAATTGAGAGAACTAGCACTTGAATCCCATAGGTCCTCTAAAAATGAGGGGTTGATTCCATATTTATAGGAATTTTGGTTGTGTCATACAACTTATCCTGTGCGGCACAAATTTTTATTATTTCATGAAAATTAGGTTGTTCCATGCAACTTTTGGCTATGTCATACAACTTAGCCTCTTTTGTAAAAAATTTAGTTGTGTTTGGTAACTTAGCCTATGTCATGCAACTTTATGGGGTTGTATAAAAATACCTTTATTTTTGGAGGTCGGATCACGTATGTGCGGAGATTCTGCATTTGACATTAAATTTTTCACACAACTCGATTGATAAATCATAAAGGGGTTTCTTGTACTTTTGGAAATTTGTTTGAAATTATAAACATTTCTCTATAATTGTCCCAACTGGCCATTTTTTAGAATTCTAACTTTGAATAGCCATAACTTTTTATTTGTTAGACCATTTGGGCTCTACAAAAATTCAAATCAAAGACTTCAAAATGAAATAAAATATTGGATCAAATTATTTATAATTTAGTCCATTCATGGACACATTTTTCAGTGCCAATAGATATATTACATTAGACACTTCTCAAGTAATTATCATCCTCAAGAATTAAAATAGAACCTAGAAATAAAAGGGAAAGGAGGTCTAACCAATCACCCATGAGTTGCCTCTCTAGGATCTCGCTACATCAATAATATAGCCACTCATGGAAGGGAAAGACATATAACTAGGAAACATCATCAACTAGGGAAAGTTTCTATCTTACTATCACTAAAGCAGAACCATATCACTAAGGGAATCAAGGTAAAAACCATGAAACCATCTCCTTGAGGGGACATACCTCTCAAACATGGGAAAAGACATAAATAAGGAATCATGGAAGAGATATCCACATCATAATCCATAAAAATTTCAACATAAAAAATGGATATAAAATAAGATATAAGTATCAAATATCTTAGGTTAATAAGAATGTACATGTAACTCATGTTCACAAGTACTCTCCTCTGCACCACCATGCATCCAAAGAACTCAAATCAAAGGAATAACATGCTCATGAAACACCTTATCCTGATGTTCCTGGATCTATATAGGTAAATACTCTAAGGTCACATCATCATCAACATCAATATCACCACAATCAATGACATGTGAATCATCATAAATATAGAGTAGAAGAAATGAAACATGGAATACATCATTAATCTAGATCATATGTGGGGGAAGTGCTATTAGATATGAAATGGCTCTAATACAAGACAACAACTTAAAAGGCATAAAAAACTGGAAAAAAAAGCTTACTCCAACATCTAAAACTTCAATTCCCATGATGAGTATTCACCTTCAAGAACACATTATCTCCAATAGAAAACTCTAGAGGTTTCCTCTTTTATCCAACATAGGACTTCTGACGATCCTGTACTGCCTTTATCCTCTTTTTAATCACCTGTACCATCTCTATTGTGCTCCACACTAGTTTTAGATTGATAATTTCTGACTCTAAAACCCTAGTCTAACACAAATGAGAATTGAAAGGTTGTTCATGAAAATATTTAAACATTTCCATACCAATGGTGTAGTGAAAAATATTATTGTATGAAAACTCAACCAAAGTCATGTTCCTCATCCATGAACCTCAAAAATATATGAAACAATTATGTAACATGTCTTAAAGAGTCTGAATGGTTTTCTTTATCTAACCATCCTTATATGGATGAAAATTAGTGCTAAGTAATAACTAAGCACCAAAAGAATGATAAATACCTTTACACACTCTTAAGGTAAAAATAAGGATCATGATCGGTGTTAATTATCTTCAGTACTCTATAGAAAATCATCACCACCTCTAGATACTACCTCAACAAAACCTCCACTGATATCAACTCCTTGATTGATAAGAAGTGGGTCAAATTTTTGAACATTCCACCATCAACCATATAGAATCATAGGATCTCTAAGATTTAGTTAAGATGATGATAAAGTCCATCCAAATTTACTTCCCCTTACACTAAGGAATATCTAACGGCTGAAGAAAACCACTAGGAACATGGTGTTCATCCTTCACCTTTTGGCAGACCTAACATCAAGACACAAACCCAGCAACTGAACAATTCAACCTTTCCCACCAAAACTAACCTCTAAAAGCACCACACATCATTTTCAAACCAAGATTTACTGTTAAGGGTAAGTTATGGAACTCATGGAGAACCACCTTACACATCACCCAAGGAATGATAAGCGTCCCCTAGAATAAAACACAGAACTGAACATCCTCAGAGTAACCATCAGGGGAATCACCATGGATAACCCAATCCTTCTAGACCTCCACCTCGGAATCTCCCAACTAGTTATCCTCCACTTACTACACAAAAGAAGACTGCAAAATCATCTAAAAATGAATCCTCTAATACCACATCTCCCATATCAAGATGCATCATTGATACCTATTCCATCACTATCTAATAATCTCCAAATTCATAAATAGCATAACTATGTGACTTCCTACTTAGTACATCATCTAAAAAATTACCCTTTCCCCATGTATATGAAATCCTAGTCATAATATTGCAAGAATTCCATCCACCATCATTTTCTCAAGATTATGTCTCATTAATATAAGTCATACTTCAATCTCTTTTGATTGGTGAAAACTAAAAATCTTTTACCAATGAGGTAATGTCACCAAAAAATCAAGGAAAACACAACTTCCACCAACCCAAGATCAAGGGTGGAATAGTAATGTTCATGGGTATGTAACTATCAAGACTCATAATAAATAACTAATATATACTGCATAAATACAGTTCCTAATATAATACATGAATCATTATAGAAAACCTTAAACTAAACTCTTTATTTTGTAAAATTAAGAACAAGAGTGATGTCTAGATTCTCCTTCAGATACTGAAAAGATATATGACATGGGTTAATACATAAGAATGCATGATTATTTATATTAAAGGATATAATAGGAGTCGTAATCCAATATAAGTTATGTACGAACCTCCTATAGTATCCTGAAAGATCAAATAAACTCCATGCCTCTACAATAGTCTTGGGGGATACTGAAGAAACAACTTCTAGAATCTTTGAAGGATTTAAAGCTACACCACAATGGGAAAGTACATTCCCCAATAATAAAACTTCATAAGCTCATAAATAACACTTTTATAGCTTCATAAATATGTGGTGACAACAAATAACTTCTAAAAATTCCCACAAATTCTCTGTGTGATCCTCCTCAGATGTGAAGTACATAAGAATTTAATTAATGGAAACCACCATAAACCGAACTAGGAACTCCTAGAACATTGAATTTGTAACACCCCGGTTCTGGAAGCCATCTAGAGGCACCCCGTACCCGGTTGGTCACATGGCCTCAAGCGCATTTCCCTGAACTCCAGAGGCTGTCGACTAGCAGCGAGGGCCTTGGGTGTGATAATGCGGAAACTATGCCCTCATTGGTAGAGTAACACAGCGGAAGATAAACAATCATAAAATAGTGGAAGAAGTAAATAACCAACAATAGTAAATAGTGGAATATTGATAAATAAACAACTGGAAAAATATATAAATGATGTATGATGCATATGTGTCTAGGAAAGCAGCCAAACAAGTCACAATGATGAATACAGTACTAAACCCAAGTACAAAAGGAAACAGATAAACAACTCCTCAGCATCGCAAGCCTCAGCTTGGTCTCATGCTCTCCAGTTCCAATGCAATCAAGAACCTGAAGTAGAAGGGCTCTTGCCCTTATCTATACCTACAACAATATAATCTGTTTGGGCCCACAAGCATGACCCAAATAGGGTGTGAGACAAAATCCCAGTAGGCAACCACCTAAAGATCTGTGCCTAACAGTCAGTGAATATATGGTAGGTAAAAGTACAGAAAGCAGTAAACAGGAAAGTACTTAGTAGAAAACAATCCACAGTTCTAGAATATAATTTACAACAAGTAAGCAACCACTCAAGCAAGTAGAACAACAAGGTAGCCCTCTGGGTAGTTCTCATATCCTAACCCCTATGGTTCAACCTACAAGCACTAGCAACCCTCTAGGAGGAACACACAGTCTCACCCCTCTAGTTCAGCTAAAGAATAGACTCTATGGAGAAGCACTCACCGTCAATTCCCCCTATAGTCTCGTATCAAACTAAAGGAGATCTAGGGAAGCACTCAATGTCTCATTCCCCATATGGCCCATTTCTAGGAACTACAAACACTCTTAGGAAGCACTCAACATCAATTCCCCCTATGGTCTCACATCGTATTATAAAGACACTCTGGAGAAGGCCTTATGTCCATTCTCCCTATGGTCTACTACACTAGCTTCTCACAGCCCTGTGTAAAGTCAGAAAGTATCGCATTATGTAACAGCCAAAGTAACCTGAAGAACTACTTGGATACCATTCTACAGAATCTTAGCATGGAAGAACAACAGTCACACTATCCTACAAACTAGGCATGGAACTGGCAATAGCCTAACAGGAAAAACTAGACCAAACGGTCATAAACAGGAAAAAAATGAATGGAAAAAACATCCAAATCACAGTAAAATTGCACTATTCACAAACAATAACCTCTACTCAGGCATATAAGAAAAGCAGGAAAACAAAAAGGGTGAAATAGGAAACACACAATACCCCGTTCAAGGGTATTGGTGGAATTTGCACAAAATACTCAAAGACTTTCCACAAAAAGGCACAAACCACCTACCTTGATGTTAGGAGATTGATATACTTGAACCACGAGGCTTGAATCTCTTTAGAACTTCAAATATCTACAAAAGCTTCTAAAATTTTCAACCCATGATAACTTGGAAAAGAGTATTAATTGGAAAATGAAGCTCTGGGAGAAGGAAGAGCCTACCACTGCAGTTCCAACGCAATCGACGGAGGTCGATTCGGAGAACGAACGGTGGATCAGTGGCTTGTCGAAGATCCACAGTCGTACCCTCGCTCTTGGATAAACCAAAGCTAAAAGAAGAGTGCTATGTCCATCAAACGTGACCCAGTTTCATTTAATGAAAAAAAATACATGGCATGTACATTTGGAGTACACAGCGTGTACTTTTGGAGTACACAGCATGTACTCGCCTTTTTCGTACTCCGCTTTAAGAAGCCTCCACATCACCCCACATGACCGTGTGTGTGGCCATGACACGGACAGCACACGGCCTTTAGTGGTAAAGAAGTACACGGCGTGTACTCATAAAGTACACGGCGTGTACTTCAAAAATTTCAAGAAACTCATCTTTTCTCAAAAACTCTAGAAAAAGGAAAAACATACCTGAAAGAAGGACCAGGTTCTTACAAACTTCCCCCCTTAAAGAAATTCATCCCCGAATTTCCCTAGCGAGGCATAGAAGAAGAAACCCCGAATAGCTCTGGCCACTGCGATCGTACATTGGCCTCCCTCTCCCAAGTCTCGTCATGTACTCGCCCGTGCTGCCATAGCACCCATACCAGAGGAACAGACCGACCACAGAGAACCTTTGTACTGCGATCGAAAATTCTAATAGGATGCTCCTCAAACGATGCATCTACCTTGAGCTCAACCTCCTCAGGTTGAAAGACTTGAGATGGGTCTGAAAAGTAATGTCGGAGCTGAGAAATATGGAAGACGTTGTGCATAGACTGATACCTCTGAGGTACTGCAACCGATAGGCAACCGGCCCAACTCTCTCCAACACCTCAAACGGCCCGACATACCTCGGTGAAAGCTTAACCTGTCTCCTAATCCTCTTGTGTCCCAACCTCAGTGTGACATGCAGGAAATCCTGATCCCAAACCTCGAACTCCAGAGGTTGTCTCCGTTAATCAGCATAAGACTTTTTTCGAGACTGTGCCATAGTTATCCTCTTCTGAATCAACTCTATCTGCTCTGAGGTCTCCTGAACAAGATGAGGTCCCAACAAAAAATGCCTCTCCTACCTCCATCCAACATAAGGGTGATCGGCATGGCCTACCGTACAAAGCCTCATATAGTTCCATTTGAATGGTTGCTTGAAAATTATTATTGTAGGTAAACTCCACAAGAGGTATATGCTTCTCCCAAGAACCTTCAAAATCTAGAATGCAATCTCAGAGCATATTCTCAAGCACCTGAATCGTACGCTCAGACTGGTCATCTGTCTGAGGTTGGTAGGATGTACTCAAAAGCACCTGCGTACCCAAAGCCTTCTATAGCCCCTGCCAGACCTAAGAAGTAAAACATGCATCCATGTCTGAAACGATAGAGTGTGGAACTCCATGCAGATGTACAAACTCTCGGATGTACAACCACCCCAGATCATCAATATTGAAGGTCTCCTTGATTGGAAATAAGTGTGAGACCTTCGTAAGTCTATCAAAGACAACCCAAATAGAATCATTCCCTCGAGGAGACCTCAAAAAATTGGTCATGAAGTCCATCGTGACATCGTTCCACTTCCACTCCAGAATGGGTAGCTACTATAAAATACCTTCTGGTCGCTGATGCTCCACTTTCACCTGCTGACAAGTGGAACACCTCATGATAAAACAAGCAACATCTCTCTTCATACCTGGCCACCAATACTAGTGGTGTAGATCATGATATATCTTGGTGACGCCGGGATGAACTGCCCAAACTGAAAAATTAAAATCCCGCATCAACTCCTCACGTATTTCTGCAGGCACCCACATGCGTCACTGGAAATGAAAGATATCATCCTCACCTACTTTCCATCCAGGAAGAGGGTCCTATCCTGACACACTCTCCCGCAGGACTTGGCCTTCTGAGTCTGATAGCTGCCTCATCTGTACCCGATCAAGAAGATTAGAGGTAACAGCTATAGAATATAGGAAAGTATTCCCCTATATATCGTGCACCTCAAGATGCATCTTAGAGAACAGAGCCATAAGTTTCCACTCCCTTACAGCCTCCTAAACTACCTGTATTTGAGTCCTCCTGCTCAATGCATCAGCCCCTGCGTTGCCCTTTCCCGGCGTATAGGCAAGCTCAAAGTCAAAGGACTGTAGGTACTCAACCCACTTGCGCTGTCTCAAATTTAGATCATGCTGATTAAAGATGTATTTGAGACTCTTGTGGTCGGTGAAAACCACAAAGTACTCTCCCAGAAGATAATGTCTCCAACAGCGTAAGGCATGAACAATCGTCACCAACTCGAGATCGTGTGTCGGGTAGTTCCTCTCATGTGGCCTCAACTGCCAAGACCCGTACGCAATGACTCCATCTCCCTACATAAGCACAGCTCCCAGCCCCACACCTGAGGCATCACATTAGATAGTGTAGCTCTTGCCCAGCTCTGGCAAGACTAGTATCGGTGCTGAAGTCAATCTCCCTTTCAGATCCTGAAAGGATGACTCATAATAATCTGACCATAAGAACTTCGCACCCTTCTTAGTCAGACCCATCAGTGGTGCTGCTAAGCATGAAAAGTATTGTATGAAGCGTCTGTAGTATCCATCCAGCCCCATAAAACTCCGCACCTCAAATACATTCTTTAGCTGCTCCCAGGAATCTATTTCTCTCACTTTCTATGAGTCCACTGATACCCCTGTCTTTAAGATAATGTGGCCCAAGAAGTGAATATGATCCATCCAAAAGTGGAATTTCAAGATCTTAGCATATAACTGATGCTCCCTCAGTGTACTCAAAACGATCTCAAGATGGGTAGCATGGTCGTGTCGAGTGTTAGATTACACCAAGATATCATCCATGAAGACCACCATGAAAGAGTCTAAGTATGGATAGAACACTCAGTTCATCAGTGCCATGAAAACTGCAGGCGCGTTCGTGAGGCCAAACGGCATAACCATATACTCATATAGACCATACCTACTCTGGAAAGGTGTAAGAGGTATATCAGATGGTCTAATGTGCAACTGATGATAACCGGACCTCAAATCAATCTTCGAGAACACACGGGCTCCTCAAATATGATCAAAGAGGTCATCAATACTAGGTAAGGGATATCGGTTCATGACCATCAACTGCTTCAACTTCCGATAATCCACAAAAAGCCTAAGGGTGTCTTCTGCCTTCTTCACAAACAGGACAGGTGAACCCCAGGAAGAAGTACTGGGTCGGATAAAACCCTTTTCCTGCAACTCCTCCAACTGCTTCTTGAGCTCCTACAACTCAGGTGTATCTATCCTATAAGGATTAATTGACATTGGTGTCGCTCCTAGGACGAGATCAATAGAAAGGTCTACCTCACGCTCTGGAGGCAAACCTGAAAAGTCCTCTAGAAAGACATCCCTAAAACGATCCACCATAGGAGGAAAGTCTAACTACGAAGTCCCCTGGTCATCCAGATAGAAACTGGCAATCTGAGCTGTAACTCTGCCTAGACCATGATGCTTGGGTCCTTCTCTACTCGCCTGGACATCCCACTCACCTCAATGAAGAAAAGATCCACCCTCTGGTGATATGAAACTCACCCTTTGGCGATAACAGTCGATGACTACCTGGAAGGGAATGAGCCAGTCCATTCTGAGAATGACATCATAGCCTGTCATCTCTAGGACATAGAGATCCCATAGAAAGTGATACCCAGCCACCTCTAGAGGGAACTCCTTTCACTGACGTTCACTAGCCATCCTAGTCCCCAACGGTGTGTCTAGAGTCGAAGTATTGGTAGAGGAAAAGATGCAGAGCCCAAGGCTCTCCACAACAGAAATAGAGATAAAGCTATAGGAAGCCCCTGTATCGAAAAGATCAGAAGATAAAACCAAGGCAACTAAAATCGTACCTTGAATTGTAGAGGGGTCGGGATCCTGCTCCTAATGGGTCTACTCAACTTCAATAGTCTGGCTAGCTCCGCGGCCCTATGAACCTGCCTGACTACTTTGATTTGATCCACCTTGTTGTTGCTGGTAGCCTGGTGACTAACCACCATAGTCGCGACCTCCACCTTGGCCGGAAGAACTCCAGTT
Organism: Viscum album; assembly: GCA_963277665.1. Classification (NCBI taxonomy): domain Eukaryota; kingdom Viridiplantae; phylum Streptophyta; class Magnoliopsida; order Santalales; family Viscaceae; genus Viscum; species Viscum album. The sequence continues at coordinate 703,902,610 of OY728130.1, read as the reverse complement.
CCCAGACTGGTGAGAAATTGGTGGCGCTGCTCCTAAACGAGGAGTCATGGATGAACCTCTGTTACCAGCTTCTGGTGAGAAAACCTGACAGAAGTGCTGAAGGTGACCCATCTTGCCGCAAGATCGGCACTCCACTAGGTCTCTCTGGCACTATGGCCTCATATGACCAGCTCTTTCACACTGGTATCATACCACCTGGATACCTGAAGATGTGTCTCGCTATCTCGGATCACCGCGCGTAGACTCCCTATGGTGCTTCCTACTGTCAGCTGGTGAAGCACTAACTCTGGAAGCAGAATCTCCCTGGATCTCAGCTCCAGAATCTCTCAGATTGCGATCCGCAATCAGTTCCTAGTTGACGATGGAAGTGATGTAAGTCAGCCTGAATATATTAACCTATGAGTGGATCTCCTTTCTGAGACCATCCTCAAACTTCCTTGCCAAGAACAATCCATCTCCACCCTAGAGGGGTGTGAAATTCTGAAGCTCGGTGAAACGATAGGAATACTCCTTGATAGAAAGAGTACCCTTCTCTAGGAACATGAACTCACAGGCTCGGTCAGCCCTCAGGGTCTCTAGATAGAAGTAGTCATAAAAAATGCACTGAAACTCCTCCCACGCCATAACCTAATGATGAACCGCCTGTGAGATCACGTCCCACCACCTCTTGGCAGAGTCTCGTAGCATGTACGTAGAGATCTTAACCCAACTCTATAGAGGCGTCTTCAGATGCTCGAAAATCATCATCATGGCTTCTATCCATGAATTTGTAGCTTGAGGTCCTCCTTCCCCTGAGAAGGTGTGAGAATGCTGCTGCTGGAAAACCCAAGTCAAGTATGACATAGTTGAGGTAGGAGGCGGAGCTCCCTAGAAGGTATGAATCATCCTCAAAAAGCCTTCCTTAAACTGCGCATTGGCTCCTGTAACCGATATCACTGTTGGTGCCAAGGCTGGCACAACAGGAGGATCTACGGGAAGTCCCTGATCAGCCATATCCAGCGTCTGATCACTGCTTGGAAACTGGCGTGCAACCAGAGGACATCTCAGTGCCATGACTCTGAAAGTTCAATGCACACTTTAGATTCAGGATTAACAAGGATTGAAAAAACTGAAGGCACGAGAAGTAACAGGGAAAAGAAGGCATTCAAGTTATGAAAAACATGACTACACGGCGTGTTCTTTACCTACACGGTGTGTTCCCTTAAGTCATTCACATGGGTGTGTACTTCTACCAAAACTGGTCGTGTAACACCCCAAATACATGGCGTGTTGTCCGAACACACAGCATGTACTTGAATCCTCTTCCCTACCTGAGTCCTTCTACATGGTTAAGCCACACGACTCTCCTAATAAAAAACTACACGGCGTGTTCAAGGTAGACACGGCGTGTACTCAACAAGCTTCACCTGGCCCGTGTTGTTAGTGCCATGGACTATTTTCTTAGGTTACACTACATGGAATGTTCCAGAAGGACATGACATGTACACTGAAGTCCCAACCGACCCGTGTTGTTAACTACACGGTCAGCTACACGGCTGACACTTACATGACGTGTTCCAGGAGAACACGGCATGTATGAGAAGGGATGACATCATCCCGTGTTGTTTGTGACACTGTTGGGTACCTAGGTCAGTCTACACGGTGTGTTCAAGGTGGACACGATGTTTATAAGAAGAGACTTCACTGACCGTGTTGTTAACTACACAGTCGGACTCCTAGGATTACACTACACGGCGTGCACAACTGGGACATGGTGTGTTCTGGAAGATTTTTCATAACCCTATGTCCCTTCCCACACAGTCAGTGACATGGTTAAAAACTACACGGCGTGTATTCATAAAGTACACGCCGTGTATTCTGGTTTTTTCTAGGTAGTAGCCTCAGAACTGCTCTGGAGCCCAGAAAACACGCGTTAAGGTGCCAAATTCCGATCCGTGAGGGCCCATACTCCCCGAGAATCAAAGTTTGGAATCTTATACAAGTTACAAACAAAGTAAATTGGTCAATGATCCACAACATTCCGGTCCATGAGGTCCCATAACACCTCAAGAACCAAAATTTGGTGTTTATTCAGGTAAAACCTTACACAATCAATGATCTAACAAGAATCAGATATTTTTATCAAGCATCTATCACAACAGCATGAATATTATACACAACATCTATCACAACAACATGCAATTGATAATGCATCCTATATGACATGGCAATAATTCATGACATGTGATTTATAGCAAGTGCCTATATGATGCATGAGATGGAATACCCTTATCTCATCAGGTTGTGATAGAAATAGAACCGCAATAACAATAACGGTAACACCACAAAGCATGTGAATCACCCAACGGTGAAATCAAATCAACGATAAAATTGAAAACCAGTAAAATTACAATAAACGAGGTAGTATGGCTTTTCCCTGTACATAGGTTAGCTACTCCTGGGTACAGCTTATTACCAAGTACCTATTCCATCCTATCCCTGACTATCGGCTCCAAACAAGAAGTTAAGAGAAAAGAAACCCCTCTGATACTACTTTGTAATGCCCCAGTTTCATAAGCCACCCAAAGGCGCATCGTACCCGGTTTGTCACATGGCCTCAAGCGCATTTCCCCGAACGCCAGAGGCTTCCAACTAGCAGCGAGGGCCTTGGGTGTGATAATGGGGAAACTATGCCCTCATTGGCAGAGCAACACAGCGAAAGAAAAACAATCATACTATAGCGGAAGCAGTAAATATCCAACAATAGTAAACAGCAGAAGACTGATAAATAAACAATTGGAAAAATATATAAATTATGTATGATGCATATGTGTCTAGGAAAGTAGCCAAACAAGTCACAATGTTGAATATAGTACTAAACCCAAGTACAACAGGAAACAGATAAACAACTCATCAGCATCGCAAGCCTCAGCTTTGTCTCATGCTCTCCTGCTCCAATACAATCAAGAACCTAAAGTAGAAGGGCGCTTGCCCTTATATATACCTGCAACAATATAATCTGTTTGGGACCAAAAGCATGACCCAAACAGGGTGTGAGACAAAATCCCAATAGGAAACCACCCGAAGATCTGTGCCTAACAGTCAGTGAATATATAGTAGGTAAAAGTATAGAAAGTAGTAAACAAGAAAGTACTTAGTAGAAAACAATCCACAGTTCTAGCATATAATTTACAACAAGTAAGTAGTCACTCAAGAAAGTAGAACAACAAGTTAACCCTCTGGGTAGTTCTCACAGCCTAACCCCTATGGTTCAACCTACAAGTACTAGAAACCCTCTGGGAGGCACACACAGTCTCACCCCTCTGGTTCAGCTAAAGAATAGACTCTTTGGGGAATCACTCATCGTCAATTCCCCCTATAGTCTCATATCAAACTAAAGGTGATCTGGGGAATCACTCAATGTATCATTCTCCCTGTGGCCCACGTCGAGGAACTACAGACACCTTGAGGAAGCACTCAATGTCAATTCCCCATGTGGTCGCACATCTTATTATAAAGACACTCTATAGAATACCTTACGTCCATTCTCCTTATGGTCTACTACACTAGGTTCTCACAGCCCTGTGTAAAGTCAGAAAGTATCGCATTGCGTAATGGCCAAAGTAACCTGAAGAACTACTTGGCTAGCATTATACAGCATCTCAGCATGCAAGAACAATAGTCACACCATCCTACAAACTAGGCATGGAATTAGAAATAGCCTAACAGGCAAAACTAGACCAAATGGTCACAAACAGGAAAAACATGCATGGGAAAAACATCCAAAGCACAGTAAAATTACCCTATTCACAAATAATAACCTCTACTCAGGCATATAAGCAAATCAGGAAAACAACAAGGGAAAAATAGGAAACACACAATACCCCGTTCAAGGGTATTGGTGGAATTTTCACAAAATACTCAAAGACTTTCTACAGAAAGTCAAAAACCACCTACCTTGATGTTAGGAGACTGATATAATTGAACCACGAGGCTTGAATCTCTTTATAATGTCGAAGATCTACAAAAATGTCTAAAATGTTCAACCCACGATAACTTGGAAAAGAGAAGGAATTAGAAAACGAAGCTCTAGGAGAAGGAAGATATTACCGATGCGGTTCCAAAGCAATCGACGGCGGTCGATTTGGAGAAAGAACGGAGGCTTGGTGGCTCGTTGAAGATCTGTGGTTGTACCCTTTCTCTCGGATGAACCAAAGCTAAAAGAAGAGTGCTCTGTCCGTCAGACGCGACCCTGGTGCATTTAATGAAAAAAAAGAAAATACATGGCGTGTACTTTTGGAGTAAATGACGTGTACTCGCCTTTTCCGTACTCTGCTTTAAGCGGCCTCCACATCACCCCACATAACCGTGTGTGTGGATATGACACGGCCAGCACACGGCCTTCAGCGACAAGGAAGTACACAGCGTGTGCTCATAAAGTACATGGCGTGTACTTCAGAAATTTCCAGAAACTCCTCTTTTCTCAAAAACTCCAGAAAAAGGAAAAACATACTTGAAAGAAGGTCTGGGTTCTTATAGCATTCATCATACCCATGAACATAGCTAGAGTTTTAATCACACTAAACAACATCAAAAAAAACTTTTAATTACTATAACAACATCAGAAAGTGGTATTTGGAATATCCCCATCCTTTACCCGTATCTGATGATTTCTCGACCATTGATTGATCTTTGATAACTAACTAGATCCTTTCAACTGATAAAATAAGTCATCAATCCATTGAATAGGATAATGGTTCTTCATTGTCACTTGATTCAAGAAATAATAATCAATACACAGTCATAGACTTCCATTGACCATCTTTACTAAAAGAACTGGTGAACCTCAATGTGACATGCTCAGCTAAACAAAACTTCACTACACAAGATCATTGATCTACACCAAAGGATCCCAAAACTTAAAAGGATCCATCCTATATAGAGACATTGGTATTGGAGAAGTTCCCAACTATAGGTGTGCCCCAAACTCGATCTCTCGTCGAGGGGTTAACACCACAACCTCCTTAGAAAATACACAATGGTACACTTCCATAACCCTAGTAAAAATCATTAGATAAACCTACAATAAACTCAATATCAACTCAATCATCAAGGAAGATAAGAGTGTAACATGACTCTAACCTATCTAGGGGCCTCACTTTCTAATGAACATGGAAGACTCACCATCAGTATCATAGAACATGATATGCCTCCTAAAGAAATATATGATATCTTGCACCAAATACATCCACTTCATGTCAAGGATGATGTCATATGGATATACCCAAAAACATAGGAAGTATCCATAAGAGTGGTGCTACCCTATCACTGGATCATAGTCTCTACATACATCATACAAATAAGCTCAACATACAACTAGAATAGTTAATTCTAAAGGCACTAAAAGCCTCTCCACCTCAAGTCCCAAAGCACGAATGAGGGTAGATGATATGAAGAAGTGTATAGATTCTTAGTCAAAAAAATCATGTTCCCAAATATAAAATAAGTAAAGGGTACCACAAACAATGTCTAGATCACATGGTGTTGGAAAATACAAAGCATGCATCTAACCATGACCCGCTTCATGGCCTATCTTACCCTGATGATGGCCACCTTCATGGTTGTGCTCTACTCTCTAAGGGAAAAGATAATCACTGGGTAGTCCTATGACTACCCCATTTTTTCTCTACTGATCAAGGGTTGGAGCACCCTACTAATACTGACTCGGTTATAACTTCCACAATATCAAAACCTGAAGCAGAACACCTATCGCACACTACCTTCTTAGAAAGTTCGGATGCTCTCACAATTGATGTCCTTGGTAACTACATGAAAAAAAAAAGAATTTTATTCCTTGTAAGGGGTATAAGAGCCTCCACATATGGATAAAAGAGAGTAAGAGGGTAGGAACATACCCCCAACCATCCAAAAACTCTTCATTATAGATAATTGGGAAACTCAAACCATAGTTATGCTGCATGGAGAAACCTAAAGACTCCCATATCACAATGATTTAGCCCTAGCCAACATCCTCTTAATAACCTTTTCTCTCTCTAGCACCTCAAGATATGTCAGTATCATAAATAAGGTGACTTGGAACTAGATCTATAGAAACAACGCCTCATCAAAATGTCTCACCCTGGGCTCCTCATTTGGAAATAGGTCTGAATCATATCATAAAAGAGTTATGAAATGGATCCTAAACTCCCACACATTTTAACTCCCCTATAAAAGGGTAAGAAGCTTCTAGAGACTGTTTGCATTCATGGTTTAAGAATGAAACTATGCTAATTACTGAACCTGTAATTTCTCCCATGAACTATCGACTCCTCGTGATCCCTAAGGAAGAAGAACAGCCACTACTTGAATGCTCCATGTTGCATTGTTACCACCAATGAAACTCAGTTCTCCTTCTGAGCACAAATAAAAATTAATTCTTCCAACTATTCCTTTTTCTCTGAATCTAAGAAGGATATATCATACTTCTATAGTCTCTAGCACTTAAATTCTTAGATTTTCCTCCTCCAAGTGTCATTTTCGCCAACCTCTATGATGCAGTGATATGTTGTCACATCCTGTTGAACATATTTGGTGTGTATCGGAAGAAGACATCAACCTAGATCTATTTATGTAAAATAAAAAATGGTTAGGGACTCTTGAACCTATAATATGGAATATTTAATATTAATTAATTAATTAAGGTTCAACCTAATCCCAAGGTCTACCCATTTTAAAAAGGCACAAATAAAAATGAATCACGATCTTTTCTTAGGTCTTAATCCCACAAAAGAAATTACTTTTCTTAGTAGGCTTAGTAAACTTAAAGGTGATCATATCATATTACAGGGGGCCTAAATACCTATGTTCTAGATAGTATCCCTTATTTAAATTTCATACTAAAATGAGATGACATTATTTCCCTACCTACCAATGTAGTCCTCACTTGTGCCTACCTACAAACTCCATCCTATTCCTCAACCTCACCTTTGATACCACTATTTCATGACCCCCTCCTCCCAAAGGTACCTTTCATGGGCTGAAAATGAGAGAAGGGAGATAATGATGCCCAAATACCACCTCTAATAGGCCATAGGTTGGAAAATCATCAGGGTTATATTATACACACAAATGGGTGGAATTTCCCTCTAAGAGAACATGGGGAATGAGAGATATGATAAAACAACCATAAAAATCCTACTCAAGATAAAATAAAATAACCCAAGTACATGCATTAAATTTCATACATATTGAAAAAACTATAAAGGAAACTAATTGTACCAAAAGTAAATCAATGGAAGTGACCACAAAAACCAAATATCTCTTGAACAACTCCATGAGATAGTAATGTCCAACCCGATTATCAACTAGATCCTGTAGACCTTAAAATAGTTTATATAAACATAGGGTGATAAAAACATATATACTCGATAGAATAGCTCCTAAATCCTCTCATGAAAAAGATAAATAAATCATAATGAATCCTAGTCAACAACTAGTTAAACTAACTTGTCACCGAAAAAGGTATGTTAATCCCCCAGCCTCACCATGGCTATCTATCACCAAGTATCTCATATAAGTAATCATATAATAACCATCATATATCAAAGAAGGTACCCCACTTCCACTTCCCCACTATTTTTTCACTTTTCCTAAAGATCGCACCTTCTGATCCATCTCTCTCTACAAGTAAGCCAACCTAAAGACACCTATACTACTATATAATATCATGAACCATGCACATCATAATAGCTTACCATCACATCCAAATATCTAAATATTAACTTACTATTTTCTGGGATCCACCCTAACCTATATGTCATGTATTATACCTCAATCCATCATAAACCATACACATCATACCTATAATAATCCTTAGGATACTATATCGAGATATACATGTGTGTAAAATAGATATAATCCATCACAACTCTCTATAAACATATATGTGAAAGATAACCACCATGCATACCAGAACATGTACTACTAGGATAAGAGACCAGGGCAAGGGGTAGCGAGCCATCTGTTCCTCTCCAGGTTGGATATTGGGGAAAACACCCTCTCGAATTCCATTGGGTGTCATTCACCCCACCAATATGGGTGGGGTAATGTATGAAATTACAAAACATACAAGATATAAATATAATACATAACCACACTATGGGAAATAACATAGCCTTAGACTCAACTATAGTTATTGTATCTCAGACACCTGTCTACCACTACTAAGAACTGATATCCTATAAGGACACAAGTATTCAAGGAACATCATTTAACAAATTCTTTCCTTTAAACATTTACTATTTCATAAATTACCATCCAAGCCCATGCCCTATATACATAACCTAAATGATTCCATAGTTCCTTGTGAGTTATCCTTTGGAATTCCATTCAAGCACCAACCCCATGGCTTAAAATATTTATTATTCACTATCATTCCATAATTCTAGGTACTTTAAGATTTTTTCTAAGATTATGTAAAAGATATTCATAAACCAAGCATAACCAATTGCCTCGAACAGTGGGGAAATGAATGAAAAATAATAATAAACTCACATATATATATATATTAAAGTAGATTCATTAACATAAAAGCATCCTATATTTCAATAAAATAATAGGAAATCCTATCTTCGAACAATTCCATTAGTCCCAGTTCCATCCTTGACACCACCATGCATATCACTATGCATACCACCATCTTAGGTTCCAACTATTACTACAAATTTGGGCATCCTTTCCCATATCTCTTCAACCATTAACCCTCTAGGTTCACATAATTTTACATAGAAAGAATAATATCTATAGAAATCATATGTGGTAGAAATTAACAATAAAAAGAGTTAGTAGTGTATCTAAGCCCTAAAAATAAGGCATTTATTCTTCACAAACAAATGGGCTCACTCGTCCCTAAACATTGATCTTTATCTATCATCTGGTTAATTTACATCTTAAATTAACCAATTCATTTATCATAGATTGCAACCATAGGAAACCTAAGGAATTAGATATCAAAAACTATTAATTATTTAAACATGATTCATGCATAAATTCCAGTTTTATTTAACTTTATAGAAAAACAATTTCATTTAAACATGCATCATTATTATTTAGACAACCAGCATTACCAACTTTAAATAGTTTAACGTTACTTTTTATTATTTATCAAACAATAATTACCAAATTTAAATTCTTTATCCATTTTCAAGCATAAAAAAATGTTAAACCATAGCATAAACATAGATAACACACTATCTTCAAAAATAAGATACAAATTGTTCACATTATATAAACACATGTGATTGCTACAAAAAAACTAATTCTTTGTTTAATTCAGTTAAATATTAATTAAGGTTAATTCCACCATTACCTATAAACATAAATCATGGTAACTTTATTATTTCCCTTAAAATAATAGAATCCATGAATCCACTACCTAGAAATAAAGCTCCCAAACATGAAATAGTGAAAATAGGGGAAAGATAAGATGATGTGAACACCTAGATGTCCCAAAGATATAGGATTTAAAAACCATTAAAAAAATTAGAGAAGGATGAAAAGGTGAAAAAAATATCCTACATCAAATATGAATCATTACTGTACAAAATAGATTTTGAAAAAAGTTGTTAAAATTACCATAAAACAGAAACAGAGCGATTACTAGTGGATATAGACAACTATTCAAGGGTCAAGAACAAAATCTAGTTTATTCATACTCAAATAAAGAAAGAAAATATTTGAATAAAGGTAGGATACTCATTTTAGAGTTAAGGATATGAGATAATCAATATTTCCATTATGTCAAAAATTAATGTGGATCTTGTTTAATTCATGTGGAAGAGATATATTAAAAGTTTTAGCCTTTTATTAAATTAAGGGTATAAATATATTCTTTGAAATGACCCTTAATTTTCCTAATTTGAGGATTTAAAAACATTTTTTTACATTAAAATTTCATATTTATGACATTCTGGGGAAATTTGAAATTTTTGAAAACTAAATAGAATCTACTTCTATTAGCTATTATGCTACTGTTAAAACAATCTTCTATCGTTATCCAATCTACTAATGTTAGACCAATCTACTACTTTTATCCAATTATCTACAATTTGACTAATATTCTACCATTATCCAATCTGATACCATTATACCAATATGATACCATTATATAATCTTTGATTATTAACCAATATGCTCATGTCAAACCAATCTACTACTATTAGACCAATCTGCTATAGTTAGACAATCTGCTATCATCAGACCAATTTTCTACTATTATACAATTTTCTACCATAAATCAAATCTCATGATATTATTTATTCTACTATTGTTAGACCAATCTGGTACTATTATCCAATTTTTTATAGTTATACCACTTTCCTACTATTATTCAATCTTCTACCATTAGTGTAAGAAAAAACTATGTAATTTTAGGGAAAAGAAGACCCCAAATAGCCCCTTGGAACCTCCAGGAGTAGGGAACACAAAAGGGAAGTTTTTTAGGATCTAGGTCATTGTACTATAGGATATATTATATTCCTTATTTTATGAGATGATATGTGTTGTTACATGAGAGTATAGATGAGTACTAGGTCTAGATGTGTTTATATAGTGATCTGTGTGATGGGGTGAAACCCTAAAAGTTTGTGTGACCATGTTCTAATTATATTGTGGTTATCCATTAATGATATGGTTGAGTCATGGGATGTTTACATGCATCTTTATTCTGGTTATATGGAAGTTATCTGTAGAGACCCCGACCCCGGATAACCATAGGAGTCGGTGCCTTCTGAACATGATGTGTTATCTTTAAAATAATTACACTTTGTTAACAACACATCATGTTCCATACAGAGGATCGTGTGCGGTTCGGGTTCTGGGAAACCGGAAACTTCTGAAACCATCCATCTTACAAAAGTTGACACCTGAAAATTTTAAACCAAAACATAGGGTGAGCATTGAAATACTCAGTAAGGGGGTTTTAAAAAGAATTTAAAATACTGTAACATTTGAAAACATTCTTTTAAAAGAGTTTGAACATCCACTAAGAAGATTTTAACACACCAAACATAACAATGCTTTAATCAAAGTTTTCAATAAAAACATGAAACGAATACGTCAATTCTTGAAGGTGTGGTAATGGTTGTTATAAACAAGTACTACATGTGATTTACTTGAGCATAAATTTAAACAGTTAAAAGTAATTCATAATCAGATTTGCGCACAAGGAAACAACTAGATGTTCATATGCTGGTTACTATTCTATTAAGTGATAACACTAGGCATGCTTCAAGCTTAAAACTAGGGAATTGTGAACTTTATACAAACTTTAAAGGCATCAGTCATGAATGAACTTTATCTTGGAAAAACTTGTTATATGACTTGAATTATGTGGCCTCAACATTTAATATCGACAATCGTTTTGTTTCACCAAGGTCCATCCCCAAGGTGTCATTTGAAAATTACCAAGGTTATTCACCAAGGTATCGTGAAAATTGTAATCTCTAGTGGTTACATCATTACCCAATGCATTGGAGCGCTATCAGGGCGCACCCTTAAATTTTCCTTTATTATCATGTGAGCCACATCGTTCATGCTTTACTGAAATGGTTATGTAATTCAAGATGTCCCATACCACCTTGAACATCTCATTCATTTTAATTTTACCCAAGGTGTCCCATACCACTTTGGGTAATCCAATTTCTTAGTCCATTTAGTGATATGTCATAAAAATGCATTATGTAAATAATAACTAACATAATTAATGAATCATTACACCCTTTACATGATGTGACAGTTCTCACAAAAAAAAGGGGCAAGGACAAATTAATGACATACATAGTTTAGTACAACATCCTTTTCACTAAGGCATATAAAACAACAATATACTAAATGATGAATCTTTGTCATTATAAATCTTTGGAAAAAGGGGGAAATCTTAAGAAAAACACATGAAATCAATTACGGTGGTAAATGGGCCCTTGAACCCAAAATACATTTTCTATCATAAAAATTCAACAGGGCAATGTTAGATGAGCCTTTTTAATAAGACATGCCCATTTGTGTGTAAAAAGAAAGAAACATGTTGGTTTAGAAATCACACAATTCATAGCTTAATAAAATCATCCCAGCATCCAAGAATAGTTTAAGTCCTGCTATAAAAGGAAATATTCTTATAAGTATATACACACGTGCACATATATATATACCCGAAGTGTATATATGGGTTTTACACAATTAAAAACAAGTTTATTAAATTCCTTAGGTAACTCAAAGTTTCCAACCATAATTCAATTACATGGTTGAAACTAAATTCATATAAGGTTTGTTATAAATGTATCTATGTATAAAAATTAAGGTTTTACAAACATAACTTCACTTAAACCAAAAGAGCATAGTTTGCAATTATATTTCTAAAAATTTCATTTAAATATCGATGCCAATACAGGTCGGGTTAGGAGAAAACATTCACGAACTATATATATATATACATACCCTATACATTAAAAACGAGGTTGAGATATATTTAGTTATTATTTTTTTTTTGAAAACCGAACTATAAAATCGTAAAATAAACAACCTGGGAAATTTGTAAACGTGCTTGTACAAAGTTTATATACATATATATGAAACCGTATATACACAATGTATAATAACCGGTACACATGTGAGCAGTATATACAGGTTTCGAAAGAAAACTGGAAAACAAGGTATATACGTACCCTCACATATACAACCACTGGAAACCCGAAGGCCGACTTCTTGAAGGCAGAACCGAGGGGTATTTATACATCGAGTGTATATAGGTAAATATGAGTTGTTTTTAATCCAAATGTTCCTTTTAAAGGAAGATAAGCATGCAGGAACAACCCATTAAAATTACGAAGGCCAAGATCTTTGAAGGCAAAGCAACCCGAGAGGGTTATATTTAAGTATATATATATATATAACTATATATATATATACACCGTGAGTATATAAAATGGAGGTTGTTCCGAAACAGTTCAAGAATGCAAGAAAACCCTTACTGTGCTTGAGGAGGAAGCTCGGAACCGGCTGCTGGGTGTCCGTGGAGAAGGAGGAGGATGAGAGGAAGGGGCTGCCTCGGGCTTCAACGAAGCAGGGGGGTTTTATAATGGCCTCGGTGCCTCGTTGGTGTCCCGACCCAGGTGTAGGCCGACGTGGGGAAGACGGGAGAACAGGGACCTAGGAGGGGGTGTGCTCGGAAGTCAAGGAGTAGTGCGAGGGAGGGAGGGGCCTGGCGTCCTTGGTGCAGGTCTACAGGCGCAGGGCCGCGGTGCTAGGAAGAAGACGGGGGGAGGCACGGTCTGCTTGGCGCGAAAAGAAACGGACGGCGCTGATTCGTCCTTGGTGCGATCGAACGGTTGGGGCGTGGAGATGTGATGATCGCTTAAGAGGAATCAGAGGGTCGAGATCAAATCTCGGAAGAGATCGGGCGGCTTCGGAGACGCGGGGGAGGTATCGCGTTTAAAAACAGGCTGGACGGCTGAGATCGACGCGGAAGTCGATCGGACGGCTCTGGTCGCGCGGAGCGCGTCCCACATCGAAAACGAAAGGTTTTGAGGCGCGGTATAAATATCAAGCCGTCCGGGCACCGGTGCAATAGCACAACACACACGCACACGGGACCTTATACACGGGTCCCTCCCCACCCCTGCGGGCCTTGGCCCACCGTCACGCAGCGCGAGCCGCGGCCTTACACACGGGCCCGCACGCGACCTGGGTAACCTATGCACGGTCCTGCCCGAGCCTCCAGCCTGGCTGGCTCCCGAAACGCGCACGCACACACCTGGGGAGCCCGATGGCGGTACCTCGGGTCCCTATGGGGTCTCGGCCTTGGCCTGAGGGCTTGTCCCCTGAGGATGCCCTTGGCTGGCTGGGACCCACTCCATTTTTTATAAGAAATTAGTTTTATTATATTCTTAGCTCAAAATATAGTGAAATGTAGGAATTTAGTAAAACAAACAGTTTTAACTCAAAATGTTAGAACCAATTTCAAGTTTAGATAAAATATTTTAACTCTTGATCTAAATTTTTAAAAGATATACCTTTTATACAATACTAATAAAATCATTAGTATTTTTAAAATACTCTACTATTTGTTTTATAAAATTCTTTTAAAGACCAAAAGTTTTCCCAAAATTTTTCATAATTTAAGAGATAAAAATATATAATTATTACGAATTCCCTCTAAACATATAAAACCAAGTTTCCAACTACCTAGGTATTCATCGGGATTTTGTAAAAACGAGGAAATTTACTTTTAAGAATAAAAACGAAGAATCTTCTATGAAAGAATGTTTTTAAGAATAAGGTTATGAGGGAATAAAACCGAGTTCTCTTTTAAAGTAAATTTTATTAGTGGGAACACAATGGTCGTTTTTGAAAACCCAACGGATATATAAACATAACGGTCATAACTCAAAGAACTAATATAAATACAGGGGTGTGGGGTACCTCTTAAAACAGAACACTTGAACAGGAAGGATGGATCTCCTCATACCATTGGCGTTGAGCATGTGTGCCGTGGCCCTGGCGATTATACTTTTCACGCTGATGGACCCTAAAGATGATGACTATCCGATTGCCCGTGTTGTGGTCCTTTGTAGTCTTGCGGTGGCCGTGTTAGGTCTTGTGCATGGTACACTCAACTAGTTGGGTCTCGTTGTAAAGTAATGTTTTAATAAATGTCAGTTTACCTTATTTTCTATGTTTTATTTCATTTAAAATTCCTTATTAGCAAAACAAATAAAACAAGAGGCATTAATAAAGGCATAACACTTCTTACATAAACCAGTTCATAAAACCTGGGGCGTCACATTATCCCCCCCTTTAGACAATTGCGTCCTCGCAATTTATTTCACGACACCACAAGGTTCAGAAACGTTCCTACCACCTCCACTAACGAAAAGGGTCAACATGTGTATTTAGAGGGATCCCCGTAGCGAAGCTCACTTCTTCCAGCTCCCTAATCCACACACACCTAAGACAGGAGGGGTAGCACTTATGTTCCGGGCTTTCAGGCCTCCAAAGGGAAGCTCGAACCGTACAAAGTTCTGAAATGTCTTTGCAGACCAATGTACGAAGAACTTTCCGAATTATGTCTCGGTCGAGGATATCGAAGCCATAGATATGGTCAAATAGGCTAAAGTTGAGAAGTTGGAGCATATAAGCTGCATAAAGATTTCCCTCTAACGCAGCCTCCTGGAATTTCACTCTGGCCATGAAGTTTCGGCCTAGGGTGAAACAAAGAAAGAGCCCTTCGTGGTAACTTCCTCGTCGTTCACGTCCGGCTAGCTGAGCAGAGCCAATGCGGTAATAGATGAAGGCATTCCCCTGGCAGGTGCGGAGAATCTCCGGACCGTTTGTTATCTCAAACCATTGCTTGCACGTTCTTCGCAAATTTGCGAAGGGGTCATACTCGTCCTCACACGTTTTGATCGCAATGATTTCCAAAATCTCGGTGGGAAGAGATAACAGGTGGGTTTGTCCTTCCATCTGAAAGTTTTAAGACAGGAGTTCCATTACTTGAAAATCATACAAGGACAAAAACCAAGTAAGGACAAGGAAATGAGAAAGATAACATTTCAATAAACATACGTTCATTATTATTAGTTCTCGAGTTCCCCTTACTCATTGACTAAACGAACTCCACACAGAGAAGCAAAACTCCCTAACTCCTCGAACCAAACACAGGCCGAGCATTCAGGGAAAAACTCATGAGGACACCTATGACGTCTTATGAGTCTAGCATGGGGGGCGTGAAGTTGAGAGACATCTTCATACACTTGTCGTCTGTAAGACAAACGGGTGGACTCGTCTTCTAACCTTCCGAAGTCCAACAACTGACCCCAGAAGCCATAGTTTAAAATCTGACAAAGGTAGCCCGCTCGGAGGTCTCCGTCAGCAGCAGCTTCTTGAAAGGGGTTATCAAGCATAGTGCCGAAGTTCTCACCCGCCGTGAAAATCTGGAAAAGTCCCTCGTAGTACCTTCCTCGACGTACATAGGAGGGAAATTGGGTTATTATCATAAGGAGGTAATCCAATCCCAACCCTTGGTGCAGACTAAGCACTCGAGGTGAGTTAGATACATCGTAAAGGTATTTGCATGTCATACGGATATGGGCATAGTTTAGAAAGTCCTCACGGCTTGCTAAAGACACAATGGTCTCTAGGGCCTCGGTGGGGAGAGATAAGAGATTTGTGCCTTCATTTTCCATCTGAAAATTAAGAAAACCCAGTTTTTAATAAAATTGAAATACATATACATATATATTTTTGTTTCAGTTTCTGGCTTTCCAGAGTTATCCAAACCGAACCTCTGATACCAACTGTAGAGACCCCGACCCCGGATAACCATAGGAGTCGGTGCCTTCTGAACATGATGTTTTATCTTTAAAATAATTACACTTTGTTAACAACACATCATGTTCCATACAGAGGATCGTGTGCGGTTCGGGTTCTGGGAAACCGGAAACTTTTGAAACCATCCATCTTACAAAAGTTGACACCTGAAAATTTTAAACCAAAACATAGGGTGAGCATTGAAATACTCAGTAAGGGGGTTTTAAAAAGAATTTAAAATACTGTAACATTTGAAAACATTCTTTTAAAATAGTTTGAACATACACTAAGAAGATTTTAACACAGCAAATATAACAATGCTTTAATCAAAGTTTTCAATAAAAACATGAAACGAATACGTCAATTCTTGAAGGTGTGGTAATGGTTGTTATAAACAAGTACTACATGTGATTTACTTGAGCATAAATTTAAACAGTTAAAAGTAATGCATAATCAGAGTTGCGCACAAGGAAACAACTAGATGTTCATATGCTGGTTACTATTCTATTAAGTGATAACACTAGGCATGCTTCAAGGTTAAAACTAGGGAATTATGAACTTTATACAAACTTTAAAGGCATCAGTCATGAATGAACTTTATCTTGGAAAAACTTGTTATATGACTTGAATTATGTGGCCTCAACATTTAATATCGACAATCGTTTCGTTTCACCAAGGTCCATCCCCAAGGTGTCATTTGAAAATTACCAAGGTTATTCACCAATGTATCGTGAAAATTGTAATCTCTAGTGGTTACATCATTACCCAATGCATTGGAGCGCTATCAGGGCGCACCCTTAAATTTGCCTTTATTATCATGTGAGCCACATCGTTCATGCTTTACTGAAATGGTTATGTAATTCAAGATGTCCCATACCACCTTGAACATCTCATTCATTTTAATTTTACCCAAGGTGTCCCATACCACTTTGGGTAATCCAATTTCTTAGTCCATTTAGTGATATGTCATAAAAATGCATTATGTAAATAATAACTAACATAATTAATGAATCATTACACCCTTTACATGATGTGACAGTTCTCACAAAAAAAAAGGGGCAAGGACAAATTAATGACATACATAGTTTAGTACAACATCCTTTTCACTAAGGCATATAAAACAGAAATATACTAAATGATGAATCTTTGTCATTATAAATCTTTGGAAAATGGGGGAAATATTAAGAAAAACACATGAAATCAATTACGGTGGTAAACGGGCCCTTGAACCCAAAATACATATTCTATCATAAAAATTCAACAGGGCAATGTTAGATGAGCCTTTTTAATAAGACATGCCCATTTGTGTGTAAAAAGAAAGAAACATGTTGGTTTAGAAATCACACAATTCATAGCTTAATAAAATCATCCCAGCATCCAAGAATAGTTTAAGTCCTGCTATAAAAGGAAATATTCTTATAAGTATATACACACGTGCACATATATATATACCCGAAGTGTATATATGGGTTTTACACAATTAAAAACAAGTTTATTAAATTCCTTAGGTAACTCAAAGTTTCCAACCATAATTCAATTACATGGTTGAAACTAAATTCATATAAGGTTTGTTATAAATGTATCTATGTATAAAAATTAAGGTTTTACAAACATAACTTCACTTAAACCAAAAGAGCATAGTTTGCAATTATATTTCTAAAAATTTCATTTAAATATCGATGCCAATACAGGTCGGGTTAGGAGAAAACATTCACGAACTATATATATATATATACATACCCTATACATTAAAAATGAGGTTGAGATATATCTAGTTATTATTTTTTTTTTTGAAAACCGAACTATAAAATCGTAAAATAAACAACCTGGGAAATTTGTAAACGTGCTTGTACAAAGTTTATATACATATATATGAAACCGTATATACACAATGTATAATAACCGGTACACATGTGAGCAGTATATACAGGTTTCGAAAGAAAACTAGAAAACAAGGTATATACGTACCCTCACATATACAACCACTGGAAACCCGAAGGCCGACTTCTTGAAGGCAGAACCGAGGGGTATTTATACATCGAGTGTATATAGGTAAATATGAGTTGTGTTTAATCCGAAAGTTCCTTTTAAAGGAAGATAAGCATGCAGGAACAACCCATTAAAATTACGAAGGCCAAGATCTTTGAAGGCAAAGCAACCCGAGAGGGTTATATTTAAGTATATATATATATATATAACTATATATATATATATACACCATGAGTATATAAAATGGAGGTTGTTCCGAAATAGTTCAAGAATGCAAGAAAACCCTTACTGTGCTTGAGGAGGAAGCTCGGAACCGGCTGCTGGGTGTCCGTGGAGAAGGAGGAGGATGAGAGGAAGGGGCTGCCTCGGGCTTCAACGAAGCAGGGGGGTTTTATAATGGCCTCGGTGCCTCATTGGTGTCCCGACCCAGGTGTAGGCCGATGTGGGGAAGACGGGAGAACAGGGACCTAGGAGGGGGTGTGCTCGGAAGTCAAGGAGTAGTGCGAGGGAGGGAGGGGCCTGGCGTCCTTGGTGCAGGTCTACAGGCGCAGGGCCGCGGTGCTAGGAAGAAGACAGGGGGAGGCACGGTCTGCTTGGCGTGAAAAGAAACGGACGGCACCGATTCGTCCTTGGTGCGATCGAACGGTTGGGGCGTGGAGATGTGATGATGGCTTAAGAGGAATCAGAGGGTCGAGATCAAATCTCGGAAGAGATCGGGCGGCTTCGGAGACGCGGGGGAGGTATCGCGTTTAAAAGCAGGTTGGACGGCTGAGATCGATGCGGAAGTCGATCGGACGGCTCTGGTCGCGCGGAGCGCGTCCCACATCGAAACCGAAAGGTTTTGAGGCGCGGTATAAATATCAAGCCGTCCGGGTACCGGTGCAATAGCACAACACACACGCACACGGGACCTTATACACGGGTCCCTCCCCACCCCCGCGGGCCTTGGCCCACCGTCACGCAGCGCGAGCCGCGGCCTTACATACGGGCCCGCACGCGACCTGGGTAACCTATGCACGGTCCTGCCCGAGCCTCCAGCCTGGCTGGCTCCCGAAACGCGCACGCACACACCTGGGGAGCCCGATGGCGGTACCTCGGGTCCCTATGGGGTCTCGGCCTTGGCCTGAGGGCTTGTCCCCTGAGGATGCCCTTGGTTGGCCGGGACCCACTCCATTTTTTATAAGAAATTAGTTTTATTATATTCTTAGCTCAAAATATAGTGAAATGTAGGAATTTAGTAAAACAAACAGTTTTAACTCAAAATGTTAGAACCAATTTCAAGTTTAGATAAAATATTTTAACTCTTGATCTAAATTTTTAAATGATATACCTTTTATACAATACTAATAAAATCATTAGTATTTTTAAAATACTCTACTATTTGTTTTATAAAATTCTTTTAAAGACCAAAAGTTTTCCCAAAATTTTTCATAATTTAAGAGATAAAAAGATATAATTATTATGAATTCCCTCTAAACATATAAAACCAAGTTTCCAACTACCTAGGTATTCATCGGGATTTTGTAAAAACGAGGAAATTTAATTTTAAGAATAAAAACGAAGAATCTTCTATGAAAGAATGTTTTTAAGAATAAGGTTATGAGGGAATAAAACCGAGTTCTCTTTTAAAGTAAATTTTATTAGTGGGAACACAACGGTCATTTTTGAAAACCCAACGGATATATAAACATAACGGTCATAACTCAAAGAACTAATATAAATACAGGGGTGTGGGGTACCTCTTAAAACAGAACACTTGAACAGGAAGGATGGCTCTCCTCATACCATTGGCGTTGAGCATGTGTGTCGTGGCCCTGGCGATTATACTTTTCACACTGATGGACCCTGAAGATGACGACTATCCGATTGCCCGTGTTGTGGTCCTTTGTAGTCTTGCGGTGGCCGTGTTAGGTCTTGTGCATGGTACACTCAACTAGTTGGGTCTCGTTGTAAAGTAATGTTTTAATAAATGTCAGTTTACCTTATTTTCTATGTTTTATTTCATTTCAAATTCCTTATTAGCAAAACAAATAAAACAAGAGGCATTAATAAAGGCATAACACTTCTTATATAAACCAGTTCATAAAACCTGGGGCGTCAAATTATCCATCGATGATATGGTTGAGTTGTGTAATTTTTATATTCAACTTGGTTCTAATTGTATAATGGTTATCCATTAGTGAGACTATAGAGTCATGGATGAAAGTGTAACCTTGTTATGATTTTGTACATCCTTGTTCAGGAAGTGTTATGGTTATCCATTAGTGATATGGTTGAGTTGGAAGTTTGACTTGGGATTGGATGGTATCAATTGTGGTATTAGACTTCATGAGTGGGTCCTTTCTCAAGTGATGTGGTGGAGGTTGATCATTGGATGTGTGACCTTTCTAGTGAGAGGGTTTGGTCGAGATGCTTTTTACATGACCCTAATCTAAGAGATTAGATTTTGGGACTTATTCTGATGCCCTATCCTTATTATTTTTGTACGGTCTTGGAATTGGTGTGATATAATGGGACAAATTAGGTGAAAAGTTTGAATTCCAACATGGTTTTGAAGTAGGTATAATTGAGTTTTATGGTGGCCTGGTTATCACATGGTGACTAGAAGCACAGAAAGTTATGGTGGCCTAGTTAGAACACAACATCCAAGGAACTTGTGTGAAATTTTTATTTACATCATCATTCATACATTTATATGATGGTGCATATAAGGAGAACTTGTTGAGACCCTATTGGGATGTGTTTCTCATACCCTATATAGTCACCCTGGGGCACGTGCAGACATTATGTCTTCTTTAAGGTTCATCATAAGATGTGTATTAGATTGGGTTAGTGAAACTCGATGGTATTTAGAGATAGGGTGTGTGAGGCCTAGGAATGGAATTATGTCAAGTGTGTGTATTGTATTTTTTTTGTTTATTTTTTATTTTTTATTGACATATAGGGCGATCATTTGTTGTATGAATGTATGCTTCTGCATGGTAAATTTTTCATAGCATTTATTTTAGTATAATCTAATTATACGATGGATGTTTTGGTTATTTTTTCACTTTTTTAAATTTGATTTGAGTGCATAGTCTCCTCCCTATATGGATTATTCCCTCACTTCTAATTAACAATATTTAATGTATGGGGAGGCACACCTAAGTTCATGTGGCCCTCTAGCCCAAACTCAATGATTTAGTTCAAGGGAGTTATAAAGTGGTATCAAAGATATTTTTTATGATTTATGGATATGGTGGAAATGTGGTCTAGGAGTGCGTCAGAGCTTGTGATAGACCTCATACTAGTGAGTTATGAACACTTTTTCGGTGGTAAGTCTTGGTTACCTTGGTAATGGGATTGATATTCTTAGTTTTCACTATTATAATTGAAATTTTTATTGAAAATGATATGTTATTGGAGATATGATTTTTTTGTGGTTTGGCATGACTCATTGGTAATATGATAGGGTTCATGCATCATACTAGGTATGTAGGACTCACTTGGAATGTGTCTGATTTTGTGTGATTTTTTTTATTTTCTTCTGATGGTAGGTCACATGGATCTTATAGCATGTGGTTTTTTTGTGGTGGATATATAGTTCCTTTTTCAAGGGATGTATGGAGACCCTTATTGGGTTGATTTGGAATTAATTCTTCCATGATATATTGATTAGGGAATGGATTCTTGATAGTTGATTGTATTAGGAATGAGTTTCCCTGTGAAAACCATGTGAGGGATGAGGAAAGGCATGAGTGATATTGTTTGGGCTCGTGATGTGGACTGCATGGGAACTTTTGTCATCATGGTCAGGATTCAAGGGAAGGATCAGTGGATATATGGCACATCAATTTTGAGATGAAGTTTTTTTTTTGAATGGTGAGTTAGAATCCTAGGTTGTTGAGTCTAGAAGGGATAAATTGTGGGTAGACACTCGGTGGTTTTGAATCAACACCCATTTGGCAGGTGATCATGAAAAAGAATCTTGGAATTAGGATGATGCTTAAATTTTGAAGAGGAGTGGAAAGGGTGATTTTAGTTGGATGAGACTGACATGCATGGGAGCATAGTTAGTGGTTTTGTCTCATGATCCTAGGTTTTGTGAGATGTGACTCAGGGTAACATGAGTTTATTTACGTGATCGGGTTTCACGGGAGTGTGTAGTCATTGGGTTCGGGTGAGATCAAGTAGCATCATGGGAGAGGACCAATGAGAGGGTTCTTAAAAAACACTCTACCTTTAAAAAGGGTATTGATCTTTGATGTGGTTTTTTTATGATAATTTTCTCAGTGATCAAGGTAAAGTGTGCGTCGGTTATGTGCAGTGCACATTTGGGTCATATGTGGGTTCGTTGAGAATGGTTCATGTTGTGGATGAACTCAAAAGTTTCTAAAATGGTAGTATAACAGTAGTGTTTCAGTTTAGGTCCACTCTCAATGTGAAGTAACTGGTAAACTTAGTGAGGTGGTTGTGTCCATAATATCTAGGAGTTCGATGAGAATTAAGAATTATACTATAATAAGAGGTGGCATCAGTGATGGTTAGGGTGTAATGGTATGGTTAACCTGATTGCATTCATTAAAATAATATGTTAGTGAGGAATATAATTGGGACCCTTTTTTTGATTCCCAAGGATTGGTGTAATGGAATTTATATGGCGAGGAGAGCACCATTGGCCTGCTGGAGGGAGTGACCCTCATTTTTTATGAATTTTGGAAACACTAAGGATAGCATTCCTAGTGGGCCGGGAATGATCGATGGTCTATGTTTTAGTGTTATCACTCTAGTGAGAGTGGGTTGGACCTAATCAGTCATTTCATTTAGTAACAAATAGAGCATGGGACATAGATATATGGTGTTTGGTTTGGTGGATGATGATAAAGAAACTCCTTTGGTGGAGATCATTGTATCAGTCATGTGTAAAAAAACTTCATATCAGAAGGGTTATAGATTTATTGATACTAGTAATTAAATTTTTGAGGTGATGTCAGGGTACAGACATGTGGTAAGATCTACTAATATTTGTTTCCTTGGAAAATACCAAATTCAGGATACAGATGTGGTGTTGGTTAGATTCAGTGCTTCAACATCGAGTCTAGAGCAGTTTTAGTAGAATCCAAGGGTGATTCATGAGATGAATCATGGTTTTTGATGTGGTTCAGGGGGTATAACCATTATTTGTCATGTGATTCAAGGTTTTATCCATGTGGTAAATTTTTTTATAGTGTCAGTTGGGGGAAAATTCTTGAGGAAGCTAGGGAAGTTGGTTTCATTATTTGGACATAATGTTGGGTTGATTCAGTGCATTGGAATTAGGCTTCTGGTTGTCTGAGGTGATCCAAGTGTGTGTCATATCATTAGTACGTCAGTGCTCAAGGTTAGATAATAATTACCATAGTAGGAAAGTGGTTATATAATCATGAGAAGACATTATGAGTTGGGTACAAACTTCAATGTTGATGCCTATGTAATGTTATGATGCCCCTAGGTATTAAGGCATAATGATCATGAATTGAGGCATTGTGATTGAGAATTAAGGAATTGTGATCAGGTGGGTGTGGCCAAGAGATTTGGTAAAAGTGGAATAGAGGTCTGAATGGTGGTTTGGATGCAGGTGAGCTAGCTTTGGGATCAAAAAAAACTTTTTTGGAAGAAAGTTGGTGAATCTGGGTTTGAAGTATAGAGTTGCATAGTGGAATCACGGTTGGAATCTAAGGATGGAAAACAAAAAATTCTCAGTGATTTTATGAATGATGTAGGTTGGGGGATGTGGTTCAAGGATTACCAGGAATTATCAAGGATGAGAATCATTATAGGATGGAAATTACCAATGGAATTTGAATTTTCCATTTGGTGGGTAGCTCTTTTTGAGAATTGAGACTCTGACTGGGGTTCCAAGTTTTTGAAAATCCATAAGAGATATTATTTGATGTGGTTTTGAGGTTTTGTGGATTCCTCAAGGAATTTGCACTACAAAATATTTATTTTTTTCCAACATAGACATATCTATTGGTAAAAGTACATTTTCTATTGGTAAAACATTTTACCAACACATATGTCCCTGTCACTAAACTGTTTGTAAAAACTCTGTCACTAAATGTTTTTGCGACAGATAAGATATTTCTGTTACAATTATAATAATACCAACAGATAATATATATGTTAGTTAAAGTGTTTAGCAACAGATTTTTATGAAAATTTTTTCTGTTGGTAATAATATTACCGCCATATAATATATATTTATAAATTACATTTGAATAAAAATTATAAATTTTTATTACTAGTAAAATTTCATATTATATTTATTAATTTATCATATCTAATTCATAAATTTTAATTATTAAACTGAATAATATTTACAAGAATTTTCAAACTTAGAAAAAAAAATTTATATTAATTATGAAATTCAAAACAAAATAAAATACAAAAACACAGGATCCATCCCCCAACAATACAAAATAAAATACAAAAACACAGGATCCATCCCCCAACAGAACCCCCCCCCCCCAAGTACGAGTGACCCATCCTGCCCTAGACCCTTTCATTCCCCAATACCAGCGATCCAGCTCCAGGACCAGCGATCCATCCACGCCCCATGACCAACGAGCCAGCTCCATCACCTGTAAGAAACCTCAAGTAGGTGTTATACCACAGCATCCAACTCCAAGATCTTCACCACAAACAACCAAAGAGCATACCAAAAAACGATTTAGCTCTGGTACTAGAGAGAGACCTCAATTCACTGATATGCCACACCCTTTAGCTTCAATATCTACATCACAAACAACCAAAAAGTATATCCACAAATCAGTAAAAAATATCTACACAAATTAAAACCAAAATAGAAATAAATAGAAGTACGAAAAAAAATGATTTGCATAATGTGCATTTTTCATCATCTCTATTCACATCTCAAAAATTTTAGAAAAGGATAGAACTTATGTAAAGTGGTACTCAAATAGTGAATTAGATAGATATTATGCATGTTCAATGAAACAAAAAAAAACTGAACAATTGAAAGCTCATAATAACTAAGATTAAAACACAAAAACTCACATTTTCCTCATACTTTTTTTTAAACTATGACATGAATCAGCCACCCAATCTATGACCCAATGAAATTTATTAAAGAAACAAACCGTTACAATACATGCATGAGGTGTAACAATATTACACCATAGTTAATTGAGAGATACATGTTGAGATTACAAAAAAACACATACTAAAACTCACATTGCATAAAACCTTCCCGAAGTCATTACTGCTCCAGTAGTAAAAGTAATTATGTTATGATACTCCATAAACTGTTTGAAAATCTGCTTTTCTCCTAGTTTGGTAGGATTTCAGGATTGACCTATTTGGATTCAGCTAACCATGCCCAAAACTCAGGCCTCTTGTTCCACAAATATGTTTCTCTGAAAAAACTGAACGCACTGAGATACATCAATGGGGTCAACAATATTTTCAACTCCATGAATTTTACATCTTATTCAGAATGGATAGAAATCATCACAAGTGACAGCACTTCCCAGAAAAAAATACTGCATGCGCCTGTAAATATCTAACACACATAAAGTAAAAGGCTTGCTGGAATATATAAATCTACTATTTAGTGTGAAGGAAGGTGCAGTTAATGATTAGAATCACCTGGATGATGGTTGTATTTGACTAAGACTGAATTTGGAATTAATGGATTAGTGAAGTTTTATTAAAATAGAGAAACCTAAGTATTTAAATACTATTAGGCTATGAGATTGGAGTTGATTTGTTTTGGGAATACTAAGGTAATTTCAAAATTCAGAAATAAAGGTTACAGGTTTTTGGTGATTCGACTATTACTATAAATGTGTTTGGTTTTTCATTGAAAGAGGGAAAAATCGAAAAATTCAAAGACCTTATTCAATACTTATGTTTTTATATTTGAGTATCCTAGAGTTAGAGAATTAGAAAAGGGAAGAACTCTATTATGATGTGTAATATATTTGTTATACTGTTTAGGATATTCTTCTCTCAAAATAGTGTAAATTAACAATGGAAAGGCATGCATATATTTGTTGGAGTACATATAATATATTTCTTTGAGTCATGATAGTTTAACTAATAAAGGAATTCAATGAGTAATAACTTCTTAAGATAAGAAGGAAGTCTGACATTATTGCTACTGTAAAATATTTCTGTGTCGAAAAATTTGAAAAATATTGAGGTGGAATACAACATGGAGTATGAAGACATATACTTTTGATTATCATTCTGATATTGAGTTGAAGAAGAAAGATGATTTCTAGTGTTGTTGAGTATATTCTGGTATCCAAAGGCATATTCATTGAGATAAAAAATATTATTCTATTGATGTTGTGACATTCAAAGAAAAACTAATATCCTTTTCAGGAGATCATAAGGGGACCATTGATGACCAGAGGCAACTAGTTTAATCGAGGACTAACCATTCAAGACATTGATGAGTTGTTCCAAGATAGTTATTGTTTCTTTATAAAGACTCAAGGATGTACACTACGCTAAACTTCTACTTTTATGGAAAACATTACAGGAGATGAGGAAGAAAACTGCCCTCATCTTTTTATATTCATTTACATTTTGATACAAGCACATCAAGTATTATGTACCTAAATTGGGACCGAACAATGTATAAATCCTATATGCTCCTATTTATTATTTACTTTCTGTATTGTATGTGGTATTTTCTGTTAAGAGTGCATTAATAGACACTTAGAGGGAATGGACATGGCTCAACTAGATTTGTAATTCAACCATTAGCACATGTAAATGCATCTATTGACAACATTAGGGAAGAAATCCAGGGGGCTTAGTGGGAAGAGACATGGGTTCCACAAGTCCTGGCCATCTAGCAGGTCTACCTGCAATCAAACACTCTTTTCCTTCGTCGTTACCGGTAATTTTGTTTATGCTTCTTTTCCACGTGTCTTGATCTTCTTTATGTATTGTCTAGGATCCTGTTTGTTTATCCTTATTTGTTCCTAGAAATGTTGGGTCTTGCTACCAGATTATGATTTTTTTTGTGGGATTTGTTTTATTTGGTGTCCAGGTGTTATATTCGGTTTCACTGTGTTTTTTTACCCCTTTAGTTAGGATGATTGACTTATTTGGTGTTCTGTTTATGTATTGGGTTGTTATAGAAATATACAGCTTTGATTATTGAGCAATGATAACTTTGTACAAAAAATTATCAAAAAGAAAATAAGAACATACTAAAGCCATGTGTTCTTTAACTAGATAAGAAAACCTATATGCTGGAGTATTTAGTTCCATGAGGAAGAGCTATATTGCTGAAGATCTAGAGGGAGTTTCAAAACAAGAGGATATGTTCTTCGGTATTCACAAATCGGGGTAATACTATACATGGGTAGACCAGTTTATCTAATCTGTCCATGGTGGTATATCTACATAATCTTGCATCGATGATTGAGGAATGAGAACTTTGTACAAAAAATTATTGAAAAGAAAATAAGAACATACTAAATCCATGTGTTCTTTAACTAGAGAATAAAACATGTATGCCCCAGTATTCAGTTTCATAAGGAAGAGCTATATTGCTGAAGATCTGGAGGGGGTTTCAAAACTAGAGGATCTATTCTTCGGCTTTCACAAATCACGATGATACTATACATGGGTATACCAGTTGATCTAGTCTATCCATGGAGGGATATCAACATAAGCTAGAATAGGAGCATCCAAGAGCAGTGGGTGATCATTCCTTATTTTGGGTCATAAAATTGTAGTGGGGCAGTGCGAAGCTACTATATCTCCTGGGGAACTCAATATCCAGATCTTAGTGGGGCTCTAAACAGGTTGGACTAGGATGGTCCCTAGTGTAATCACATGCGCCTGTAGCATAGGAGACTGAACAATCATTACATGGAGTAGGATTTTACCTGCAACCTTGTAAATTCTATTGTATCTATTCTATTTATATTCTACTACAATTGGGTGAGGTTGAGTTAAATAATAAAGAGGTGATCATTGTTTTAACCAGGCATAGAGTCTGAATATTAAAAGAATATTTTTCCAAATATACCACTTATTCACTCCCCCCCCCCAACTCAGTGATACGACCGAGCTCTACTGAAGATTATTTTTTAGCACCTATATCAAGCCTCTACATGATTACTTATCATTGGTCAATTTCTATTCAGTTTATCATTTGTTAAAATTTTATTAACAATGGTTAGATCAATTACCTTTATATCATTCAATTTTGACACTAAATAGAGTATTGGGAGGTTAAATCATTGAGGGAGTCAGAATAAGAGTATATCATTCATATGGTATAAGGAGAAGAAGAAAGAAGACTAAAATATGATATGAGGGATCTATTACCCTTTCAATTAGAGACTTGAAGGTTACAACCGTTGTTTCTCCCACCGGAGTTTAGTGGATTCCCAAAGCATCGGGTGGGAGCCTACTGTAACCCACCAATTTTAGTCAGCCTCCCTGCATCCATTTTTCCCTCATCAACACCTATTAATTCATGAACATGGTAAATTATATAAAAATACAAATGAAAAACTTGTTTTTTCATTAAAATAATTTTTTATAATACATAGGGAATCACACAAAAAATTTCATAGTTGAACTACATCTTAAAAATGTTGTTATATTATTGAGTTAGAACTCAACAAACCGAGAAATGAACTTCATTATTTTTTTGTGGTTTTAAATGAATATGGAATGATGAAGTTATTTTCCCCGTTAAAAGAAAATATAGAACACTGAATATGGACTGATACCGATCTTCAATAAGTAATATAGTTCTTTCTGTCAAGATATTTGACTGAGTGAAAAAAACATTTTATCAGTAAAGAATAAGCATCAATGGTAATTAAAAAATAGAAATTGTAAGTATCCCTTTGAGTAAGATAATATTCTGAATTGTTTACCTGGATTTTCAGTAAAAATAAAATTATGACTTTGCTATGATAAAACTCATTTCAATCATATTAATACAAGATAACATGAAATTACTAACAAGTATTACATGTCGCCCTACTATTAAACCAAGCAATTATTTAATATGTGAAGTATGGACATTTAATGTGTATGTCAAACAAAATAGGCATTACTAAATCAATATTTTGAAATACAGGTACCAGGGTGACTAAACCATGGTCCCTCGGATTCCATGTAAAGCATTTCTAATTATCTAAGATAGCTTTTAACTATGAAATATAAAACCACCCCAAAAATTGCACCATTGGGAATTGAAAAAATGATGGTAACTCCGCCAGACGAAATACAATGAACTTATAAAGTGCAGCTATGAAAAATCGAAGCATCAAAATAATTAAACCTAAGCAACCATTTCCACCACATAGTACCAAAATGGAGAAAAAAAACATAGTAAGGATGAAAATTACCAGATCAATATAGAATGTATTCCTAACACAAAAACAATAAAGATTTATAAACATGAAGAAACAAAATGAAATTAGATATTGAAAATGCTACTAGAGGGTGATTGAGGAACCGAAGTAGAGAAGTGAGATGCGAGAGATAACTGATGAAAAACCGATGTCAGCATGGGGATATTGCGTATCCTACTGTAGGGTGATTCCGACAAAAGGATTTAGTGTGAGGATGCCGATCGGGAACAGTGAGGCGGTTCGTGCGATGATGTCTGAGGGTGACACCATCCGGGAATAGAGAGGGGGTGTTCTTGCAAATTTTTCAACATTGAACGCCGGCTGGGAATAGTAAAGGAGTTCCTGTGACGAGGTCCATGAGAAACTCTGGCCTTAAGGAATCCTGACCGCCAGGGACTTCGACGGGGAATAGAGAGGTAGGGTTGGGGGATGGGGTTCGTGGGGAATGAGGGGTGTGGGGGTTGTTTTGTGGAACTTTTTTTCTTTTTTTTTCAAATATATAAATATATATAATGAAAAAAGTTATGAATTTATAAAAAAAATTATCTTGTATAAGGATTATGTATGTATGTATGTATGTATACATACATACATATATATATATATATATTATCAATAAATATTACTAAATTATATTATAATGGGTAATATATATATATTCAATTATTTGTAAAATATTTGATATTATTGAATAATTTACTGATTGTTTTAATAGTAATAGATATTGTTGGTAACAATTACTAATAACAACAGATTCATTATCAGTAAATCTAT
Source organism: Viscum album (assembly GCA_963277665.1). Taxonomy (NCBI): domain Eukaryota; kingdom Viridiplantae; phylum Streptophyta; class Magnoliopsida; order Santalales; family Viscaceae; genus Viscum; species Viscum album. The sequence goes on along the minus strand of OY728130.1, from coordinate 703,872,125 downwards.
TGTTGGTATTCCTATAATAAGACAACAGATTTAAATGTTGGTAAAAAATTTCTTGGTATTGAACTACTAATATAAACAGATATATCTGTTGGTAAGAATAATTGTTGGTACATATAGTTAATATCAACAAAATTTATTATCTGTTGGAATTAATCATTTTTACCAACAAAAATATTATCTGTCAGTAATTTTCTGTTGGTAATGGTCACTTTTTTTGTAGTGTGGGAGAGTATTGGAGGAAAATGATAGGTTGGGTGTTGTTAAAAAGAAACAGTATCCACCATGTAGTTTGTGGAAAAAGTAGGGGCTCAAGACCCTTCATGGACTCACCGGTCGGCCAGTGATCCATCGGATCACTAGTGAGGCCCAAAGACAGGCCGATAGGGGGATGTTGAATTTTTTAGCTGGGGAAGTTTCATCCTTTTGGTTTTGAGGTGCTTCAGGTTTTAGATAGGGAAGGGTATTGGGAGATTTCATATCTTAGATGAATCTCCCTCCCTTTACCTCCCCTTTAATCCCCCTTTATGGGTGATGAATTGTGGTATTTTGTGCCGATGATTCATGGTAGGATGGTCTGTTTTTTTCCATTATTGTTTTACCCTTCACTACCCTATAATTTCATATGATTATATTTAGAGACTCAGTTTTGACTCTATCAAATCATGGTATAATCGACCAAGATTGATGGAGTTTTACCCAGCTTACATAGATGATGTCCTAAGATGCTATTTTCCAACCGTATGTCATTGTTTTTGTAGTGGTAAGTCGTTTCCCTAAATTATTTATGGTTTTTAGTGCAAAATTGATAGATGGTTGGGTGTCAAGTGATGGGTATTTTTCTTGGGATGGTGTCATATATTATCCAAGAAATTTTTGGGTATATTTTTTTGAGGTTCCAATGAATCAGTGATTCCTAGTGAGTATTTAGGAAATTATTCCTAATTAAATTAGATTAAATAATCATTTATAAAAGTTTATAATTAATTATTTTTGTTGATTTACCTGAGATATGTGTCTAGGAGCATGGATCGGATTGGCCAAGGATTTATAGATCTTGGATGAGTTTTGACTGATCTTGGTATGGAAGGTAACATCTTGATGGAGGTAGGTGGTCCCTTCAATACAAGATCGTATACTTGTTTATGTATGAGTGTTCTTTCCTACATGAATTTCATGGGACCGGGTAGATAGATAGGAACCGATACGGTCTTGAACAGAAGAGATAGGTTGGTGTTCAACCTCCTTTTCTTGGGTTAAGTGATTTGTACCACATTGGTGATATGGAATCTCATAAATAATGTGTTTCCAAGGGGGGAGAGAATTACTTTTGGGCTGACAAGATACCTTAGGTGGTCTCGAGATATGAGATGTGACATAAGTATCCTAGGATGGTTTTTCCTATAGATAATTGGATGGGTATGAGAGGATTGGTCCTAGTGATAATTGGTGATATGGTCATTCATCGTACGCTTGTGAGAGTCACCCTCTTGAGGGTGTTCTGGGGATCAGTGGGCATTGTGAGGGAGATGAGTCCTTTGGGACTAGACAGGTGTCACGGAGCGGGGTTTCATTTATGTGATGGGATAAGATATATCCCTTTGGATATGTGTAATGGTACCCTAGTGTGGGTCATGGATAAATTTAGAACTTGGCATAAGATAATAATTAGCTTGGAGTGTAGTGTATTAGGATAATCCCAATGTAGCAGGATCAAGTGAAATATGATACCTTAATAGGGTGGACTAAAGATTGAGTTCTCGGTTGAGATGAGCCTACAGGTTGTGTTTTCACCATGTGGTAAAGAATATAAGCTAGTATCAAGGAGATGAGATAGTGGTGGGTCTAGAGGAACCAGTGGATGCCTTACTAGGAAAGATGAGATGTTCTGTGATATGAGAGGATAGTTAGGGACTAGACCTAGATATTTTGAGTTGGTGATCAATATAAAGGGTTGTGACCCTAATTGTTTGTATGACCTTATTTTTATTATATGGTGGATATACATCAATGTGATGGTTGATTCATGGGATGTTTACATATATATTTGTTCTGGATACACTACAAAAAAAGGTTTAGTAGTGGCAGTTTATTAGCGGTGGTTCTAGTAACTGTTGTAAATTAAACATGGTTAAAAAATATTATATAGTAGTGTTTTAATCAAACCACCGCTATATTTTTATTATTTTAACGATTATAGATAGTTTTAATTAAATCAGCGCTAATTTTTTTTAAAAAACAATTCCTCTCCCTCCCCTGATCCCTCTATGTGACCTCGACCCCTTTCCACCCCCGACCTCCTCCTCTCCCTTCCCCAATGGCAATCGTGACCCTACGATCCTCATTCACCCCAACTCTACAACCTCCCTAACTCCCTCTGGAGACCCCGACCCCCATGACCCCCCACCCCGATCTCCCTCTCTCGGATTGCGGTTCCCCTCCTCACTAGCAATGGTGACCCCCTCTGACCTCTCTTCCCATGCTCGGTTCCCCTCCTTAGTAGAAATGTAGACCCCCCCCCTCCTTAAAGGTTGCATCATCCTCACCCTAAATCTATTATTGAGTATCATTAGATGGAAAATCATGGGTGATAAAAAGAGTATAGAATTTGTTTTTCATTCATTCAATGATAATTTATATATGTAATTTTGGTTTATAATGTGTTATTTTCATTTTGTAGTTATTTTTTGGGAGTTATAATAATCATTAATTTTGGTTATGTTGTATTATATTAAAAAAATAAATTCGTTTATGATATAAGTCAGTTATGTAATCTATATCGTTCATAATTTCATGGTTTGTATTTGATATTAATGAATTCCACTTTGTAATATATATGTTAATGCCTCCAATTTTTAACATATATATAATTGAGACTATTTTCCAACTCATGAACAATTGGTGGTAGGGTTTGGGGTCACACATGGTTTCATCACCAACCCTATAAAGGTCTCTAAGGATAAAGGCCTTGAAAATTAGATATTAAAACCTTTTTAAATTTATCAGAATGCTTCATTTTTATGCATATGTGTGGAATCATTTTTTAAGGATTCATCCTTAAACATTATGTAATCTTTAATTAAGTTAATAATTCACATTGAGTATCTTTTCAGGTTTATAGATTTATAAAATTAGGTCATAACGTATACATAACAACTTGAATATTACATAAAGACACTTCTACTCAGTATCCATCTTTTCATAAAATAAAAATAAAAAAAGAAACAAGTTTAGTTTCATGTTTTAAATAGCATGACTTTTCCTTGATCCCATCCTTGACCCTGTTCCACTTTAAGACCTATGAAAAAAATTTCAAAAACATGGGATAAACATAAAAAGCTTGGTAAGGGTTATAAAATAAATAAAGAAAACATTAGTCCATCAATACATACAAAACAAAATCTCTTTAACATACCTCATAAAATCATAAGATTTATGAATAACACATAGAAATCATAAATCATAAAGGTAACTTGTGGCATCCATAATATACCTACATTGTAGCTTTCACAACTACATAGGGAGTTAAGTTTGGAATACCCATCACATCATATTCCCTAAATATCTTAGGAGAAACATTAACATTTACCTCTAACACGTTACCCAATGCATTGGAGAGCTATCTCGGGATCACCCGCCCTAGGTTTATCAAGGAACCACCCGTATACGTAAACAATGCCCAAAAACCATAACATATTCATAACACATAAAATAATGATAAAATAAAGATAAAATTTCCACATTTCAATCACAATATATCATTTCAATATATTTACATAATTAATTCTTTATCAAAACCATTTTCAAAACCATTTAAATCATTTAATAAAGAAATTTTTGAATGAAAGTGACCCATACCACTTTGAATATTTTAAAGGAATTAACATTTTAAAACATTAATATTCATATAAATAAATACTTAAAACCATTTTGAAAATGTGTAAATTATTGAGAAAGATTTAGAAGATTAAATCATTAAAACATTTAAAACAATTTTTAAGTTAAAGAGTCCCTTACCACTTGAGAAAATACTTGAATAAAAATAATTAAAGAATAACATTAAAAGAAACCTATAATATCATGATAATAATTATATTCATGATATAATATTTCAAAGGGTTTTATATACACCTTATAGGATAATAAAGGTTCAAAATATCAAGATTTACCACAATTAAAGGATATTGAGATGAAGTCCCTTACGAAAATTTGGCAGCCTGACGGCGTCACTTTAAAATTCAGAAAATGAGTTGATGGAAGAGAAAAGGGTATCTCATCACTTGGAAATAAAATTTTAAAAAATAAGGATATATAATAACATATCTCAACATAATAAAATGGAAATTAAATACAGGACATAAAATAAGTCTTCGACTAAAAGAGGAGGGTGAAAGGTTCCCTTACCTTGAGTCCGACTTGTCACTTATGTTCCTTGTTCTTCATAAATAAAAAAAATTAAGTTAATTTATACTTTATTAAGAACCTTTTTAAATTTTATTATTCATTTTATATAACTTATTACCTTGCTATAACAATCATATAATTATTCAAGTTCATATTGGTCGTTTTCTCGATGTTCGGAACTTGAGTCGAAAATGAACTTGTCATAATTATAAATTGTCCATGTGGTCAAAATTCTATTATCTCCATTATGTTATTAATGATTTAAATATAATATATATCATATATATTCATTATATATGTATTTGGAATAGTTCATAACATTTGGATATAAGAAATGAAATGCACTGTTCATGGAGACGGTAAGTCGTACGTACGCATGAATGCTACTTTCATTTCTTTTTCATATTCAAAGGAATAAAAACTAAATGATACATAAGTATATTATAATTAAATTATAATATATATGTTATATATTTTACATAATTTCATTAAGTTCATCCTTTATATGTTCCACGTATAGCATTAACGAGTCATATCACTTTGAGGAGGTTGTAGTCTCCACTTCCTCAAATGAAATTATCGTATTTATAAAACATGAAAATCATAAAGGTATGTTATAAATGAGAATTACCATAGTATATAGATAAAATAAATATCATATATATAATATATAATTATATTTCCATCATAATGGCCACTATCATAGGTGGTAGGGAAAATTTGAACAATCATCATTTTGTGAGGCAGTAGTTCATCGTACACAGAAACAGTATGTTTGTATCCATTAAATGGAGGTGTGTGCAAGTGTAGTATGAATCCTTCTCATAAAAAAACTAGTATATTGAGGATACTAGTTTTTTTATGTAAACAAATAATAATAAGATTTTAGTGATTGGAGAAGTAAAATAAAAGAAAAGAACTTGAGAGAAGACGTTACCTTTAAATCGGGTAAATCCCTTTGGTTTGAAGAAAAAGACTTTCTTGAATTTCCTTATGCCTAGGGGAAGGCTTCTAGGAAGAATAGAGAGATTTTTGGAACATATTAGATAAGAGTTTTGACAATACAATAGGCTTGAGATTTTTTATTAATGAGTTAGAGGTGATTCCCTTTTATAAGAGGGAGGAGGGGCGCTTTAAGAATGTTTGAAAGTATTATTTTATTATAAACTGAATTTTGATTTAAAAAGTTCCAAAAATAATTTAATTAGAATATAAGGTGATTATTGTTATATATACTCACATTAAATTGATTTTAGACAAGTTTAGGGCATAAAATTAACCTTATCTTTTAGCTTTAACCCTTAGTTAACTAAGTTAACTTTTACCATGTCCTCATGTATATTCATAGTATATGGTTAATATATTTACTATAAAATTCCAAGCGACCCAAAATGGATCCCTAATAAAATTTTTAACATCATATATGTCATTTGGACAAATATTATATTTTCAGGATTATTTTATCATTTAATAAAATATTAATTTTTTTAAAAACTCATTTATGTCAATTTATAAACTATTCATACCAAGACTTTTAAAAAATCTATAACAACTTGATTATTTTGAAAAACCTTCATTAATTAAAATATAAAAAGTCTTTATTATCCATAAAATTAATTTATGGAATAAAAATTTTCAAAATAAATTTATTTTAATATTTATAATCTCATTTATTTAAAACATTCATTAAAAAGGTAATCACTACATCATCATTGTGTCATAAATTTATTTATTTATTTGATTTATAAAAATTATAAATAAAATACCATGATTTAGGAAATATTTTTATCTTTCTAATGAATATTTATAGTCGAAAATATCACTTATATTACCCCATATAAAAAAATTTACTAAAAGATATATGTTAATGTTACATTTTTCTTAACGTTAAATTAATTTTTATAAAATTCCATTTTCACTCACAAGTGGATTCATGGGGTCTCAAAATCAACCGAAGGATGCCCATTTTTGGACATGTATCGTCCAATAGGGTTATGACACATGTTAGGGTAATTTAATATTATTATAATATTATTTTTTTACCCTTATTTTCCAGATTTACCCTTTAACCATTGTAAATAAAATATTTACTGAAGTTACTATTCATAATGTCTAAAAACAAAAGTTACCTATTTACACAATTTGGACTTCCTGATTCCAAATATTGAATCCATTTTTCCAAATTCAAAATACAGAATTTGCAGAAATTAATTTAAAATTAATTCTCATTGTCAAAACCAAAAAGCATGTTTTTAAGAAGTAAAAACTACCAAAAGATTGACATGTGTTTATGTCTAATTTAAAAGTGAAATTACTTACAATGACCAAACTTGGATTAAAATATAAAAATATAATCCAATTACACGTTAAAACCAATTAAAATTACAATATAATTGTATAAATAAATTATATTAAATGACGGTTTTGACTTAAAATGCAGTATTTTTCACTATTCATTAAAAAATGAACTTTATCAGAAAAATATCAAAAATTTACCCAAAGTAAATTTTGATGTCCCGCTTCTAGATAAAAGTTTTATTTTATCAAATGGAACATATAAAAGTAACAAAAACTAGATTTAAAAGGGGTCTTCCATCAAAAGGTGGTAAAACTGCATTTTTAGAAAAATACTTCTTTTATCCAAAAAAAAGAATTTATTCATATATCATATCTAGAAAACATATAATATGAATTTAAAAAATTTCATTGAATATATATCATATATTTTTCATTAAATAAAAATCAATAAAGAGTGATATGAAAACACAATTATTCTCTTTTAAATAGGTTTTCATAAAAACACATCTATAATATTCAATTTGTTTTTTATTTCCATTTATAATAAATTTGGTAATCAATGAATCGTCATTTAAACATGTGTAAATCATATTTCAAAATTCATTTGATACTATTCATTCCCTCTATTCCAATAGTTAGGTGTTAACTACCATTTAAAATAATAATACTATTATTATTCTATTATTTTTCGGTATAACACAAAGTTGTGTGCAACGTAAGATTTCAAAGAAACCTATTGTTGCGTGTTGAGTACGCTATTGAACATAGAATCCCCTTTAAAGTAAAATTAATATTTAATTCACAAATATTAATAAATTTGAAATTTTCATATTCTTTATTTACCTGGGATGTTACATCCTTCCCCCTTTTTGGGAATTGCGTCCTCGCAATTTTAAAATTGAGCTCAGAAACTTCATTGAAAGTCCCACATCACAAAAAGGGTCAATGAAAATATAACTTTAAAAGAAATAAATAGAAATAAAAAGGTCACCAAAGATAACCCATACTAGGATTCCATGTAGGAAAACATGGATATGGAAGAAAAACTAACCATCAAGTTCTGATGGAGAGTGATAGAAAACATGATTGGGAGAAAGTTAACCACCAGAAAACCACAAACTTGTGATAGGTTAAACGGTTTTTGATTCCCCAGTAGGAAAATTAAACGGACAATATTTTTGTTTTAAGTTCATTTTCATAAAGTTAAGGAATTTATTTATGATTTTGACTAAGAATATAAGGAAATATACTTACTTTTCAAGTAAAGTATCATCCTTTAATAAGTTTCTACCAAAAACTCATATTTTCTCCAAATGATGAGTATTCAAGATGACTTGGTCACACCTGAAGTGCTAGAATAAACTTCTCAAGAGTCACATAAACCAAAAAAGATGAAATATATATTTCCTCTATCTTTAGACATTAACCAAAACCAAAATGGTTAATAAAAGATCAAATAATCCCCAAAACGGATAATTTGTTATAAAAAGAAATACTACTCTTAATCTCCAAAATCAATACCCAAAGATCGACAAAGACCATTCAATGCACAATTGTCCTAAAAATTATTAAAAATAATCCAAACTAAGTTTGAAACACAAAATTTAGAAGAATTTGATCACATAGTCTTCCACAAAAATCTTAACATTTATCTCCAAATAACATCGGCTACTCTTAAAGTCTCATACTAAAAAGTAATTAACCAAATAACATATTTTCTATGATAGGTTAATCATTTCCATAAATAACCCAAATATCCATATGTCCACAATAAAAACATAGATTCTTCCAAAATAAAATTTCAACCATTACTCCATAAATAAAATCTCATAGTATTCTATTTTCCTTAGGCATATAGTGTTTCCCCAAAAGAGAGAACATATTCCAAAATAACCTTTATCACTTAATCACTAAATCATTTTCCTATAATAAGGATATCCATTTGATAAAATATGGATCAACTTATTCTTGATCAATAAAATAATTTAACTAAAAATAATAAGTCATACTAACCAGGGAATTCACGTAGGCCAGTGGTAGGTGATGCGCCCTTGTCTCCCTTTAGTTGTGGGTTTGATTCCCATGGCCTTGCTGGATGTGATGGGTTTTCACCCATCCTGTGCGTTTTCCTTTTTCTAGAACCATAACATTCTTATAACATTCTCAAAAATAAGATAAATTCCTAAAAAATAGCCATAACATATTTTAACCACAAAGGTTATCTAATACATTTAATTTTTCATCCCAAAATGTAATAACCATTTATCACCTCAAAAACAAATGATCATATGAAACCCTAAGGTTATCCATTATTTCCACACAAGAAAAGATAATTCTTTCTTGAATAAAATTTTCACATGTCAAACGTCAGAGTTACACATACTAGAAAAAGTCTTCTAAAGTAATCCCATCATCAAAAGATCCTTAATAATTTTAAGCATTTAATCATCCTAAAATATACCATAACTCTTGAATACCTTATATGTAGACTTATTACTCATTCAACATTATTCATGATCCATTAACCATTCTTTTATAACTTATTCTGTAATACTTATTTCCTACAAACAAAATCATGAATCATATACTAAGATTTAATAATGTCAAAACATCAGCTAAGAAATAATTCATACCTTTCATTGGTCATTGTTAGTTTCCTCATCCTCAATTGGAATGGAATTAGGTATTGTTAAAAATATATTTTTACGGACCCACTAATATGATTCCCGAACCTTCTTTGTAGGACATCTATTTGAGTAATGACCATGCACACCACATTTAAAACATTCAATTGATCCCTCAGAAAAAAATTTCTTTCCCTTTCCTGGAGTCAACTGGATGCTTCCTTTTTCAATGGTAGGTTATTTCTTTATGACTTTCATTACCACATCTATATCATCTTCCCATCCCTTTGAAGCATTTTCCTAGGTGTTTCTTTCCACATACTTGAAACATAGGTTTTCAAATGTACTTACCTTTATGATTATTACCTGAACTTCTGTAGGGATTTGTTTCTCTCATATACGATGCCTTATAAAAATCACCATGGTTCAAGTGGTCAATCAAGAATCCAGATAGTTGGTTGATAATAAACACAATATTTCTCATTAAATCTCCCATTTCATTCGGTTTCTTATTCAAAAAACCACCACAGTTTATTTCACATCCATTGTTACTTGGGTGCCTACTAGATCCAGCCATTTACTAAAACCAAAAGGGTCAATGTTGGTATATCATTAAAATCATCATATAATGTCTTATGAGGAGGGTAAACACTAAGATATGTTTATTCATGTTATCTTAAACTCATTATATTTATGTAAAATAACTATGAATCTTTCTGATATGCTAACCAATATGGTTATGTCACTTATGCTTAAATAACACCCTAACCTCTAAAGTTATCTAAACCAACCTCTGATACCAACTATAAGGACCCAAACTTAAACATTACGTAATATTGAATTAAGTTAATAATTCAAATTGATGGATCTTTTCAGGTTTAGATATTTAGAAAATTAGGTCATAACTTATACATAACAACTTGAATGTTACATGTAGACATTTCTACTCAGCATCCATTTTTTCATTAAATAAACTCTTAAAAAACATGTTTAGTTCTATATTTTAAACAGCATGACTTTTCCTTGATCTCATCCTTAACCAAATTCTACTTTAAGTCCTGTGAAAAAAAATTCAAAACTTTGGGATGAGCATAAAAAAGCTTAGTAAGGGTTATAAAATAAAGAAAGAAAACATTAGTCCATCAATACAAACAAAACATAAGCTCTTTAACATAACTCATGAAATCATAAGATTTATGAATAACACATAGAAATCATAAATCACAAAGGAAACTTATGGCATCCATAACATACTTACATTATAGCTTTCGTAGCTACATAGGGAGTTACGTTTGGAATACCCATCATGTTATATTCCCTAAATATCTTAGGAGAAACATTAACATTTAACTCCATCGCGTTACCCAATGCATTAGAGAGTTATCTCGTGCTCACCCACTATAGGTTTATCATGGAACCACTCATATACGTAAAAAATTCCCAAGAACCATAACATATTCATAACACATAAAATAATCATAAAGGAAAGATATAATTTTCACATTGCAATCACAATATATCATTTCAAGATATTGATATAATTAATGCTTTATCAAAACCATTTTCAAAACCATTTAAAACATTTAATAAAGATATTTTTTAATCAAATTTTCCCATATCACTTTAAATATTTTAAAGGAATTAACATTTTAAAACATTAATTTCCATAAAAATAAATCCTTAAAACTATTTTGAAAACATAGAAATTAATGATAAGGATTTAGAATATTAAATCTTTAAAATAATTTTTTAGTTAAAGAGTCTCTTACCACTTGAGAAAATACTTGAATAAAAATAATTAAAGAATAACATTAAAAGAAACCTTTAATTTCATGAGAATAAGGATATTCATGATATAATATTTGAAAGGGTAGGATATATACCTTAGATTATATTAAAGGTGAACAATATCAATATATGTCTCAATGAAAGGAGATTGAGATGAAGTCCCTCATGAAAATTTGGCAGCCTGACAGCGTCACTTTAAAATTCAGAAAATGAGTTGATAGAAGAGAAAATGGTATCTCATCACATGGAAATAAAATATACATAAATAAGGATATATAAGAACATATCCCAAGATAATAAAATTTAAATTAAATACATGACATAAAAGAAGTCTTTGACTAAAAGAGGAGGGTGAAAGGTTCCCTTACCTTGAGTCTGACTTGTCATGTATGTTCCTTGTTCTTCCTGAATAATAAACTTAAGTTAATTTCTACTTTCTTCAGAACCTTTTTAAAGTTTATTATTCCTTTTATATCACTTATTACCTTTCTATAACAATCATATAATTATTCAAGTTCATATTGGTCGTTTTCTCGATGTTCGGAACTTGAGTCAAAAATGAACTTGTCATAATTATAAATTGTCCATGTGGTCAAAATTACATTATCTCTAGTATGGTATTCATGATTTAAATATCACATATATCATATATATTTATTATATATTTATTTATAATATTCCATAACATTTGGATATAATAAATGAAATGCATCGTTCATGGAGGCGGTAAGTCGTACGTACTCATGAACACTGCTTTCATTTCTTTTTCATATTCAAAGGAATGAAAAATAAATAATACATAGGTATATTATAATTCCAGTATAATATCTATGTTATAAATGTTACATAAGTTCATTAATTCCATCCTTACAAGTCATATCACTTTGAGGGGCGGTAGTCAGCATTTCCTCAAATGAAATTATTGTATTTATACAATGTGAAAAGCATAAAGGTATTTTATTATTTATAATTACAGTATAATAGAGATAAAATAAATATAATATATATCATATATAATTATAGTGTCATCATAATTTCCACCATGATAGGTGGTAGAGTAAATCGATCAATCATCGTTTCGTGAGGCAGTAGTTCACCGTACAGAGAAATAGTATGTCCGTATCCATTAGATGGAGGTGTGTGAAAGTGTAGTTATAATACTTCTCATAAAAACAACCTAGTATATTGAGTATAATAGTGTTTTTATTTAAACAAAGAATAATAAGATCATAGGGAGTGGATAAGGAAAATAAAAGAAAATAACTTGAGAGAAGATGTTACATTTAAATCAGGTAACTCCATTTGGTTTGAACCAAAAGGATTTATTGAATTTCCTTATGCCTAGTAAAATACTTCTAATAGGAAGAGATGAATTTTTGGAGCTTATTTTAGTAGATTTTGGATGATCCAAGAGGCTTGAGAGTTGTGAGTAATGGGTTAGAGGTGATGCCCTTTTATAAGAGGGGGGAGGGGCACTTTAGGAAAGTTCGAAAGTATTATTTTATTATAAACTGAATTTCGATTTCAAAAGGTCTAAAACTCATTTAGTTATAAGAAAAGGTAATTATTGTTCTAAATCCTCTCAGCCAATGTGTTTTAGAAAATTTTAGGGCATAAAATTAATCTTATCATTTAGCTTTAACCCTTAGTTAACTAATTTAACTTTTACCATGTCCTCTTGTATATTCATACTATATGGTTAATATATTTATTATAAAATGCCAAGAGACCAAAAATGTATCATTAATGTAATTTTTAACATCATATATTTCATTTTTCAAAATCTTAGTTTTTTAGGATTATTTTATCACTTAATAAAATATTAATTTTTTTAAAAACTCATTTATGTCAATTTATAAACTATTCAAATCAAGACTTTTAAAAAATCTATAACAACTTGATTATTTTGAAAAACCTTCATTAATTAAAATATAAAAGTAATTATTATCCCTAAAATTCATTTATGGCATAAAAAGTTTCAAAATAAATTTATTTTAATATTTATAATCTCATTTATTTAAAACATTCATTAAAAAGGTAATCACTACATCATCATTGGGTCATAAATAAATTTATTTATTTTATTTATAAAAATTATATATAAAATACCATGATGTAGTAAATATTTATAGATTTATAATTACTATTTATAGTCTAAAATATCACTTATATAATCCCATATAAAAAAATTTAACTAAAAGATATATGTTAATGTTACATTTTCTTTAACTTTAAATTAATTTTTATAAAATGTCATTTTCACTTACAAGTGGATCCATGGGGTCCCAAAATCGACCCAAGGATACCCACGGTCATACATGTAGAATCCAATAGGGTTAGGAAACCTATTAGGGTAATTTAATATTATTATAATATTATTTTTTACCCTTATTTACTAGATTTACCCTTTAACCATGGTAAATAAATTATTCAATGAAGTTACTATGCATAATGTCTAAAAATAAAAGTTACCTATTTACACAATTTGGAACTCCTGATTCAAATTATGGAATCCAATTTTCCAAATTCAAAACACATATGTTGTATAAATTAATTTCAAATTAATTATTGTTGTCAAACCCAAAAAGCGTGTTTTAAAGAAGTAAAAACTACCAAAAGATTGACATGTGTTTATGTCTAATTTCAAAGTGAAATTACTTAAAATGACCAAAATTTGATTAAAATGTAAAGATATAATCCAATTACACTTTAATACCAATTAAAATTACAATATAACTATTTAAATAAATTAGATTAAAAGACAGTTTTGACTTAAAATGCAGTATTTTTCACTATTCATTAAAAATGAACTTTATGGAAAAAATAAAAAAAATTTACCCAAAGTAAATTTTGATATCCTAATTCTAAAGAAAAAGTTTATTTTTTCAAATATAACATATAAAAGTGACAAAAACTAGATTTAAAAGGGGTCCGCCATCAAAAGGCGGTAAAACTGTATTTTTTTAAAAATACTTCTTTTATCCGAAAAAAAAAATTCTTCTTATATCATATCTATAAAACATATAAGATGAATTTAAAGAATTATATTGAATATATATCATATATTTTTCATTAAATAAAAATCCATAAATAGTAATATGAAAACACAATTATTCTCTTTTAAATAGGTTTTCATAAAAACACATCCATTATATTCAATTGGTTTTTATTTCCATTTATAATAAATTTTTTAATCAATGAATCATCATTTAAACATGTGTAAACCAAATTTTAAAATTCAATTAATACTATGCATTCCCTCCATTTCAATGTCTAGGCATTAACTACCACTTAAAATAATATTATTATTATTATTGTATTAGTTTTTGGTATAACTCAACTTTGTGTGCAACGTAAGATTTCAAAGAAACTCATTGTTGTGTGTTGAGTACGCTATCGGACATAGCATCCCCTTTAAATTAAAATTAATATTTAATTCACAAATATTAATAAATATGAAATTTTCATATTCTTTATTTACCTGGGATGTTACACATTTAGTTTAATAAAATATATTTAATAATGATAGAGTAGTTAGGGTTAAGTTTTACATGCATGATAATAAATTATTTGTTATGGTAACGGGAACAACCAATATAGTTTCATTCGTTTTATTTTAACTAACATGTTTTTTAAGATAACTAATTATAATGTGTATTTGGTTTGTTTTTTGATCCAAATGACTAATTTTTACCATTTTATTTGAAAATCGCAATACACATTATTCAAATTTATGATAACATCATGTTTTTTATGTTTAGCTAAAATTGAAGTAACATCTGATTCGATGTTATGTGAGAATATTTGATTTATATAATTCATGGAACAACATGAAGTCAGAATAAACTAGTTCAATATAATATAGTCATATATAGTTGAATATTTTGGGTAGGTATGACATATCATGATATCCAAATAAAGTATACTTTGCATTCATATTTTTAAAGGGGTACTATTGGTCTTAGTTAGATCATGGGAAATGGTTTGGACATTTCTCAATGTACCTAATTTTTCAATGGAATGAACTCTCCTTAGTTATAACACTAGGGTAGAATACACCATTATATTTTTCTCTTATAAAAAAAATATCATCTACATATAAAATATAAAAAATTGATACATCTTTATCATCTTTAATGTATAGGATATTTTCTAGACTTCCATTATTAGAAATTAATTGTTTCAAGAATGTATCTTACTTAAAATACCATGCTCTTGAGTATTAACCTAACCTGTATAGATCCTTATTTAACCTAAAAAACTAATTTTTTATTTACCGAGAAAGTCACTTCATCTTCCAACTCTTAAATTAGGAAGAAATATTTGATATCTTTTGGAACTTTCATGGGTTTACTTTATGCAAAAAATTGGTGGTCATATAATTTATTTCATTATTCATCTCTATTTGTGAGAAATAATAATCTATTTGATTCATGTATTTATATTATAAGTTTATTAAAAAAATATCTTTATTTGATTCACCCCATTTTCCTTCATAGTTGTTATGAAAGAGTCAATGGTGAAGTTGGGTGATATTTAATTTTGATTATACCTATTTGATTAAACATTTATATCTAAATTTATAGGGATAATAAAATCCAATACCTATGGATAAAATTTGAATTAATTTACCTCAAAACACACATCGATGTGACAAGGGTTTGGAATAATTTTTAGATTATGCAATTGCAAACCGATCAGTGGATGGTAGAATAAAATATCTATTTCCTAATTCTAAATTCAAGCAATGGTTGAATTGAAACTAAGTATATGAGAATTTTATAATTAAATAGTTTCTTGATTGATATGTATGTTGGATTTGGCATAGTGAATCAAATGTTATGGAAAGTAAAAATATTGAGAATACTGTCAATGAAATAAAAAGTGACCCAAAAAAAGATAATTCAGTTTGAATTTTTTTAAATTACACATTTGGTTTTGTAGAATACAATGTTCAAGATTTTAATAGATCAATAGAACCTTCAGTTGATCTTAAGCAGGTTAATCTTACTTAGAACTTCAGTGACCAAAAAATTGATTTTTATGAATTAGTTTGAGATGGATAGAAAGAATTGTATGAATGGTGTGCCAAGTATTCAAAGTTTTATTTTCTAATTAAGTTGTATCATATCAAGTGTCTTTGTGGAATTAATAAAAAAATCAATTTCCATGATTTTAGAGTTGCTTCATAATGCATTTAGTGAATATAATATCCCTACATCATTATATGATATGAATAAAGTCATCAAAAAACTTGGACTTGATTATAAAAAGATACATGAATGCCCTAATGATTTCATTCTTTACTAGGGAGAATATTATGATAAAAAATAATGCACAATATTTCATACAAGAATATGGAAGTCAATGAACAACAATGGAAATATAAATCAATGCAACCCTAGGAAGAAACAAAAGAAGAAAACTCCTGGAAAGTTTTTGCATTTCTTTCCTATGAAACCACACTTGAAAAGATTATTCAGGTCATCTAAGACTGCATACTACATGAATTGGCATGATCAGGATAGTAATGATGTCTTTATGAGATGTAGGAACTGACGGCATATCATTCTGAATTATGGTTTGACTATTATGGTCGTAAACACATTTTTATTGCTTTAAAACACTAAAACAAGCATGGAATAGTTAAAATCATAGAAAATGACCTTATATTGATGTGAAATCATGGTAAACCCACTGTTGAGTTGTTTTTTATGTGTATGCGTAGACAACACATCAATCTGATGTGTAGTGTGGTCGTAATTACTCATTATACACTTCTGAAAGGTACAAAAAGCCTTTAAAAACAAGTGTATGGGATCAAAACTAGGAAAATGGTGTTAGATTTATTTGAAATAATAGTACAGTGATCGTAGATTTAATTTTGAAATGTAGGAATTGACATCGCATCATTCTGAATTACAGTTTTCTCGTTATGGTCGTAAAGTTGTTTTTAGTGTTTTAAAACACTAAAACATGCGTGGAATGGTAAAAAAACAAATAAAATGACCTCATATTAATGTGAAATCAGGGGAAAAACACCACTGAGTTGTTTTTTGATGTGTATGCATAGACAAAACATCAATATGACATGTTTTGTGGTTATAATTACATGGTATACACTTCTAAAAGGTACAAAATCCTTTAAAAACAAGTGTTAGGGGGTCAAAACCAAGAAAACAACATCATATTACCCTGAAATCATGGTACAATAACTATACATTTAATTTTAAAATATAGGAACTGATGGCATGATATTCCAAATTATGGTTTTCCTGTTATGTCCATAAATGCATTTTTAGTTTTTTAAAACACTAAAACATGTGTGAAATGATCAAAACCATAGTAAATGACCTCGTATTGATGTTAAAACATGGTAAAACCACTGATGAGTTGTTTTTGATGTGTACATGCAGACAACATGTCAATCTGACATGCGGTGTGCTCAGAATTACTCGGTATACACTTCTGAAATGTATAAAATTCTTTAGAAAAAATTGTCAGGGGGTCAAAACTAGGAAAACAATGTCAGATTAACCGAAAATAATGGGATAAAAACTATAAATTTAATTTTAAAATGTAGAAACTAATGTCACATCACAACGAATTACAGTTTTCCCATTATGGTATTAAACACATTTTTAGTGTTTTAAAGCACTAAAACATGCGTGGAACAGTCAAAACCATAGCACATGACCTCATATTAATGTGAAAACATGGGAAAACTACTTTTGAGTTGCTTTTAATGTGTATGCATAGACAAAATGTCAATCTGACATGTGGTGTGGTCATTATTCCTTGATATAGACTTCTAAAAGGTATAAAATCCTTTAGAAACAAGTGTTGGGGGTCAAACTAGGAAAACAATGTCATATTAACCTAAAATATTGGGAAAAACCTTACATTTAATTATTAAATTTAGGAACCAATGTCATGTCATTCTGAATTATAGTTTTCCCATTATGGCTGTAAATGGGTTTTTCATGTTTGAAAACACTAAAACATGTATAGAATGGTCAAAACCATAGAAAACAACCTCAGATTGATGTGAAAACATGGGAAAACCACTATTGAGTTGTTTTTTGATGTGTATGTGTAGACAAAACATCAATATAATGTGCAATGTGGTCAAAATTACTTGGTATACACTACTAAAAGGTACAAAAGCCTTTAAAAACAAGTGTCAGAGGTTCAAAACTAGTAAAATGACATTAGATTGCCCTAAAATCATAGGAAAAAAACACGATATTTAATTGTGAAATGTAGGAACCAACGACATGTCATTCCAAATTATGGTTTTCCTGTTATGGATATAAACATGTTTTTAGTGTTTTAAAACACTAAAATGTGTGTGGAACATCCAAAACCATAGAAAACGACCTCAGATTGATGTAAAATCAGGGGACAGCTACCACTAAGTTGTTTTTGAAATATAGGAAATTCTTGGATATCAATATAATGTGCATATTTCTGAATATATTTTGTGTCTTTTCTATTTCGCATTTCTTTTCTTAAATATCTTTGTTTTCATTGTAGGTGATAGATGCTGGTATTAGTTAGGATGTTGACCATTCTAATCCATGAAATTATTCATAATTCATTCGTGATGATTCTTAATTTTCATGGTATGTTAATTTTTTTCAATTATTCTACTGTAATTCTGATTTATTATGTGTAGTTTTAATTTTTATTTTCTTTTTTGTTACAGTTGGTGAGATGGTGTGGTCAGTTTCGGTTGATGACATGATGTGGAGGTAGACATATGAAGTGGGGATCATGATATGTATGTATATTAGGCATGGGTTGTTGTTGTACATATTGTATATGTATATTGACATATGTATGGGTTGACTTAGATTGAGGTTATGATGACTGGATGTTTATATATAACTTTGTATGTATGATATATGTATGATGGGTTTATTATATATTTATGTTTTATTTTATTATATATCATTTTTTATATTAATAGTTTGTTATTAATTTTTTAAAAAAAATCTTATTTAGCAGCAGTTTTAAGTAACTACCGCTAAATACAGTTTATATAATATGGTTAGTGGAGGTTACTCTTAACCGTCTCTAATATGTTCCATGACAGTTTCTTTTATTTTATATATATTTTTTCCAGATATTTTTTGTATAAAAAATCCACCGCTAAATAAACAAGTAACCACTATTAAATGCTCCAAAAATGACACTTAACAAAACCCCTGCTAAATTAAAAAAAACCACTGTTAAATGACTAGCGACCTTGCAATGCATGATGGTTTTAATAACTGACATTACACTATTAGGAGGTGGTTTAAACCACCACTAGTTCACAAAAAACCACCACTACTGACCCTTTTTGTAGTGATATATATTGGTTATCCATTGTTGAGATGGTTGAGTCTTGGAATGTTTATATTCTACTTGGTTCTGATTGTATGGTGGTTATCCATTAGTGAGATGGTTGAGTCATGGATGAATTTCTAACCTTGTTATGATTTTGTGCATCCTTTTTCAGGTAGTGTGGTGTCTAGATATCAATGATATGGTTGAGTAATAGGTTTAACTTGGTATTGTATGGTATGACTTGTGGTATTGGACTTTATGGGTAGATCCTATGCGTGACCTTCCCAATGAGAGGGGTTGGTCGAGATACTTTGTACATGAACATACTCTATAGGAGTAGCGGTTAAGACTTAGTGTGGCGTTCTACCCTATGTCTTTAGGTATGAGCTACGAATCAATGTTATGGCATGGGACAGACAAGGTGATGATGTGGAATTCCGACATGGTGCCGAAGCAGGTAAAATTAGGTGTCGTAGTGGTCCTATTAGCACATGGTGACTAGATGCATAGGGATTCATGGTGACCTGTTTAGCACATGACATCCAATTCAATTGTGTGACATGTTTATTTACTTCCTCATGAATACACATATATGATCACATATACTAGGGGAATTTGGTGAGACCCTAATGGAATGTATTTATCACAATCTATAGGGAACCCTGACGCACATGAAAACCTTCTGTTTTCTTCCATATTTAGCACATGACATGTAGTGGATTGGGATGGTAAAACTCAAGGGTATTTGGAGATAGGGTGCATGAGTCCCATGGATGGAAATAGGTCTAGTGTGTGTGTGTGTGTGTGTATTATTTTTGGTTTATTTTGTATATGTGGTCAAGCTAGTGGGTGACCAGTCATTGAATAATTATATAATTTTGTATGCAATATTTTTTATAGCATTTTTTTTATTTATTTCAACGTACTCTAATTATGTGATGGATGTTTTGGTTATTTTTTTTGTTGTATGAATCTGATTCAAGGACATAATCACCCTAATGTATGGATTGTCCCCTCATCACTAGTAATCAACTTCTAGTATATGGGGAGGCATGCCTGAGGTCATCTAAACCTATGGCCTGGACCCAGTGATTTAGGTCGTATCATTATAGGATTGTCTCATGAAGTTAGTGTATTTATTTCCTATAAAAAAATTCATTGATGAACTAGAGAATTTTTATGTGAAAGATATTATTACAATTCATGAGGTTTCAAAGTATGTAGTCTCTAGTAGAGACCCTTGATTTTAATAACAATTTTATAAAGAAATATAGAGTTCCATAGGGACACAGTTGAGGATAATCATGGAATATCATTTGTATACAGATGGTCAGATGGAGCACATTTTCAAATTTTAGAAGATATGCTTTGAGATTATTTCCTTAATTTTGGAAGATATTGGGAGTATCATCTTTTATCAGTCTAGTTCATGTATAATAATAGTTATAAATAATTTATTAATATGGAATAATTTGATGCATTGTATAATAAGGTATTCTAGTCTATATTGTGATGGGTTGAGACTGTCAAGAATACTCTTGTGAGACCCAATTTGGTGAAATAAATGACTAAATGAGTTGAGTTGATTTATAAAAGTATGATTTTATTAAAAAATTGGTAGACATATTATTCTAATTATCTATTAATACCTTGATATTTAATGTTGGGGATTATATTTTCTTGAAAGTGAATCCTATATTAGGGGAAAATGACTTGTAAAATAAGGGAAGTCAATGCCATGGTATATGGGGTCATTTGTGATAATTGAGTCGATTAATTAAGTAGCTTATAGATTGTATTTTTCACCATGTTGTGTAGTAATTCATAATGTTTTTCTTGTATATAAATTGAATAAGTATCAACTGGACCCCTCTCACATCTTGAGATTGGATTTAGTTGAGTTAGAACATGATACTTCTAATCTAGATAAACTGATTCGGGTTATGGATCATGGAAAGAAGATTCTTAGAGGAAGTAGGATTCCTTTGGTGTAGTTATTTTGGTATCATGGGGTGATGCAAGAAGATTAATGGGAGTTATTGGTTGAGATAAAAATATAGTGATTAGATTTATTCATAGAGAGATAAGACCCATGATTTTTCAAGGATGAATGGCCTTGTATTGGAGAGAATTGTAACGTCTTCTTTTTAATAGGAAATACTTATTTAAGATTTTGAGGATTTATAAGTTAAATTTTGGATTTTGGGGAAAATATGGATATATGAATAGTTAATAACATGGTTATACTAATTATTCCTATAAACCATGCATGGATGAGCGATTTTAAATTATCATCACACGGTTAGCTCACATAGTTAGTCTAACCATTCATATTGAGGATTATTATGTGTATTTGTGTTTTGAACCTCATTTTGACACCCATTAAATCATATAATCCCCCCATCAAATATTGGATGATTATAGAGAATTTTAGAGGGAAATTTTTTGTATTATTTACCCATGAACAATGGATTTCTTATGATGATTGATCATTTCATCACGAAATAAAAGGTTAAAGTTCACATATCTCCTTGTTTCTTAAACCTGTCTATCTAAGTCTTCCATTATTATTGAATATAGAGTTATTATGTTATATTTTTGAATTTATTATACATTTAATTGAGGATTTTTATTCACCATATTTATATATTTAAGGATTATTTCTTTTTTTTTGTAATTCATGGTTTAGTGATTTTGGGAATTTCAAAAACAGTGTGATTAAGTAAGTGGCTCTAATCTCTTCTATGAATTGGATAATATTTTTTTCTATTGATTTTTTTTCTATAGAGGAATAATTTTATTAAATTATTTTGAAATTATTATTTTATAAAAAATATTAATTTTAGCATAACCAGTTTTGATAGAAATTGAGGGTTTTAAATAATCATTACAGTTTTAAAATAATTTGAGAAATTGAGAATGGGGTTTTATTAATTAAATATATGAGATTAATTTTGTAATTAAAAATGGATTTTTCAATGGAAGATTTTTGGTTTTTAAAATTGGATTGATTTTATGAAAATTTTGGAATTTTTTGTTAAATTGATTTACATAAATTGACTTGAATGGATTGAAATGTGATATATGGATTTAAACTTGGATTTTGGTATTTGTTTTCATTGGGTGTGTATGTGTGTGTTAAAAATGTTTTAATGAAACTTATAAGCTTCATCCATGGGGATGAGTGGATTAATGAGTATGAATTAAGGAAAGCAATGGTTGTGATAACTAGGGTCAAAAGGTGACACTCACAATAGTGTAAGTTTTGGATACATAACTGAGGATTCATACCTTCATAAAATTATCTAGTGACGGAATATAGAGATTTTCCATTTGGTGATTCTCAAAAATAGTTAGGATGGAGGATTGATTTTAGAAAATTTTTAAATTCTATTGAATAATGGAAAATTTATATTTTATAATGGTTTTTGGAAAATGGGGATTTTCAATTGGTTGGGAACCTATGAGTTTTCTTGTAATTTAGTAAAAATAATATTTTTTCAGAATGTGTGTTTTTAAAAAGAAAACATAGTTTTAGTAAATTAATTAATTGGGGTCTAATTATGTTATTTTTGGTAAAATGTGTAATTATATGAAAAGGAATTGTTTGGTTTTAAAATTGGAATTAATCAAATGTTTTTATTTTAAAACTATTTTGGATTTATCATGGTTTATTCGCATTGAATTTAAAATTTTATTTTCATGGACGTGTATTAGAGTATTGGGAAAATATTATTGATTTTATAATCACCCCTAACATGTTCACCTATGTGGACATGTAGATATTATCGGGAATGATATAGGTAATGGGAATACAACATTCTTTATTGGTAGATAGTGGTAGTTCCTTGTTAGAGTTATGGTATAGGTGACTATATCTCATGGTTCGAGTATTTTTTTATTTTGTTTTATTGTTCCATTTTACTTTATTTCATACACTAGGTGTATTTTTTTTTATAAAAAAAATCCATGGTTAAAGTTTATTTTATGTGTTTTAATTAAATGGTTTTATATGACCATGCATTGTTAATGGTTTTATACTTAATAAAAAATCATTCACCATAGTTTTTGTTTTATCCCTCACCACTTGTCTTCATCCTATGGTGATCAGCAAATGAACTTGAGTCCATGTGGCATCCTAAGTTGGGTCTCAGGATTCAGGCTCCTGATTTATGGTGTTAAAATAGTTGATTTAGAAATAGAGGCCAACTAAGAAATCTTAAAACCAATATCCACCACTTAAGCACCCTCTAGATCAGCTGCTCCAATTGGTATATTTTGAGAATCCTCTTAAACACCAACACATGATACTAGTTCCAGGTGAACTCATTTCCTAGCATGCATACACAGATGCACGCGCATGCATGCACATACATTCACACACACACATACACCCACCCACACACACACATGCACATCAACCCACACACATATGCACACACACACATAATCATGTTCACACACACACACACAAAACCACACATGTGAATGAGCACATATACAGACACACACATGAACCCACCAACCCACACACATGCACACATGTAAACCTACCCACATGCTTGAAAAATCATGCGTACATGCCCACACCCATAAACCCACCCACACCCACACCTAAAATAATTTCAATTAAGTAAATCTTTGTCTAGACTATTATTGGATGATGAATATGCTTTTATAGCTATATGGGGTATTATAACTCCTATATAATCATAATATGAGACATGGGAGTTATACATATGTATGTGATTTCCATTCTATGTCTTTCCTCATGTTTTCTTGGCTCAAATTGGGCTCAAGATTCGTTTTTTATAAATTTGGGTGAGTTTTCATAGGCCTTTGATCTTATCTTTTTAAGAAAAAAACATTAAAATTTTATTCTACCAACTTTTAACAACTATAAAGTATATAAAAATAAGTATCACATTAGTTATCATAAAGTAAAATTAAATCATACTCATTAGTTGTAATAAAATAAAAATAAAACAAATCTACTACTTGAGATAAATAAAGTGATTAACTCCCCCTTCATGGGTGAAAACCCCAAGGTTTTTTCCTAGATTTTCAAAAATATAAAGAAAATTCTGAAGGGATATATTATCTATTTAACTAATTCATATCTAGGTTGTATTATCTTATAATTTGGAGTGATAAGACTCATCATAACATAGGTGGTATAATAACTTATTCAAGGAAAGTTGATCTTAATCGATTATTAAGTCAAGAAATTTCATCTATAAGTATTCATTAATAATAATGTTTTATATTTTTATATTTTATAAAGTTTATTTTCATAACCTATATCATCAACAATTCTATACAATGTGATCAGTCTATTTAGATTTATCTATACATTAACATACTTTTCACTGTGTGATTTTCCAAAAATCTCAAAGATGGTATTTATGATTAATCTATCACAAACTATTATTATCAAAATAAAAAATTCAAGTTCAAGAATTATGGTTGTTGATAAAGTAGATATGTCTAGACTACCTAAACAATTTATTAGAAAATGTTTCATATTTTGGAATCAATATATGAAAATTTGGTTTATAATTAGGTGTTGTTTTCCTGTGATTCAATCATGAAATCTTGAACCAACCAAGAATGATCCCAAAATTTATGAAATTACTATGTGGAATGAAAGGGACCAATTAGGTGGAGATATTATTCTCTCTATATTATGAAATGTTCTATTTCATGTATACTTTTTTGAGTCATATACTGGAAAATCACTATCAGATAAACTAAATAATAAATATAATGTTGATGACTTAGGTCTGGAAAATTCGTCTATTTTTAAATCCATAAAATTAAAAATAGTTTAAGGAAAATTGGTGATTGAAAAAATGCATGAAATTATTCATATCATAGATTTACTATTTTATATAGAAATTGATCTTTTAGATAAGTTTCAAGTTATGCCAATTATAAATAAACTTCCTCGGTTTTTTGAGGGTTTCTATATAACTCTCAAGTATCAGAAAGGTAAATTATATATTGAAGATATTATGGATGTAATTTATAAAAAACAAAAACATAAGTTTGAAAAAAATCAGGTACTGTTTAAATTAATTACTAATATTATAACAGGTCATAATAATAAAAGGTTTGGTCATGAATTGTAAAATTTGAACCCCAGTTTGAAACTAATAAATATTGAGAAAGGAAAGTCAAATAAACCAGATAAAAACAAACTATGATGGAATTATGGATAGGTTGGGTATTGGGATAAGTATTTTCATAGAAATAAAACCAAGATTAAATAATGATGTGTATTTCCTTCTCAAGTTAACATGGTTGTGGAATTCGATAAGGATGGCATGATTTCTATCATGACCAATGTTCTCAAAATCATTTATTAGTATATTACAAAAACCTTTAAATTTATTATTGTATATGACCCACTTGAGTGGTTAGTTGATACTGAGGAAAGTAAACATGTTTGTATTGATAAATTGAATTTTATATCCTACCATTCTATAGATGAAAATTATATAAAGATGAAAAAAATAGTGCTTCCAAGGTATATGTATTAGGACACATGGTGCCAACGAGCCTGTACCTAAGTGGTACAGGCTCCTTATTGGCATCCAAAAGGCCCAAGATCGAATCTGGGTAGGGATGAATTTCCGAGGTACTGTAGCAGCACTGTAGTGAGACACTGTAGCAGTACTTTAGTAGTGGGGGGACTATAGCATCAGTGACATTATAGTGGAAGAGTCATTGTAGCGGGAAATGTAGCGACGGTGGTACTATATTATCCCTGGTACTGTAGCAATACTATTCACTGAAGGGTCCTTTGGCCCAAAAAATGGGATTTCAAGCCTTGTATTCAGGCCACTTGGCCTTGGGTCTTCAGGCTATGTAATGGGTCTCCCTCCACCCAGTTAAAAGTGGTATTTTCTTTAAAAATAAAATGAGTTTTTGGCCCCAACCTTTAAAAAAATAGTACACATGGACTTGAAGTTTCTTTTAGGGTGAATTTTTTCTTTTCATAGGGTATAACATGTACTAGAAATTCATAGAAATGTTATAAGTGCTTCATGTTTAGTTAGAGAGGGTTTTATATTTTCATTATAATGTAATAGAGTTTTTATTTTTCAGATAGGTTATTTTATTGGAAAAGGATGTTTCTAATAGCCAAATTAAACTTATGGCTAAACTTTTTGGTATTTCTAATCTAAATAATATTGTTCATAAAATTCTTATTTTGAATTAACTTGGTTGTTTTGGTATTTGTAACACACGTATTCATCACCTAAATGTTGGAAATATTGAATGGATTATGAATTATAGATTAATACAAAATCATGACATTGATAAGAAATCAAAATGTAAAATGTGTTTTTGTATAGGCTATGTAAGCTAGGAAACCATATCTTTTAGTTGAAAGGGATTCATAGTTTCTTGAATTGATACACACACAAAAAAAAATTAATTCGATTTATTATTAAATAGAGACCATAATAAATACTTTATCACCTTCATTGATGATTATGGTATATATTTTCATTTTTATTTATTAAATAGTAAAGATGGGGTAATTGAAAAAAAAATTACATGAATGAAGAAGAACTTAAAATTGGAAAGAAACTTAAATGGTTAAGATCTTATAGGGTTAAGGAATATGTTTCCAATCCATTTTTTGAATATTTACAAAGAAGCATCATCATTTCTGAGGATACACCTCCTTATTCTCTTTAGTGTAATGGCATATCTATATGAAAGAATAAAACATTCAAAACATGACAAGATGTATTATTTTGACTTCTAGATTGCCAAAATATATGTGGGGAGAGACTTTGAATATGGCATTGAAGTCTAGAAATGAGTAAATCTAATCTTATGATATTTATGAACCTAGGGTTATATTTATAAAGTGTTAGTCCCATAACACAAAAATAAAATGCTAAGACCTAAAACAATTGATGTTTTATTTGATTAATATTTAAAGAATCTTATTAATTAAGGTTAGTAGTTGTTAAATCTAATATTCCTAGCATATATGAGTACCACTATTGATTTTTTTGAAGTAGTATTCATTAAGGATATTTTCACATGAAAATTGGATTACCCCAACATGTTTTTATTTTATATTCAACCTCCACATCTAGTCCCATTTCTCAACATGCATAGATTTTAAAAAATGTAAGGAAAAATAAAATAACAATTCAAGGCATGATGGGTCTGATGAAGTGAATGGACCCAGGAGGAGTAAAAATAAAAAAAAATCAAAAAATTTGGATGTGATTTCATTACTAAAAAAATCACAAATGAATACACCACATTTTGAAAATTTATTATTTCATCTAACTCAAGGATTTAGAAAGGTATGGTTGAAATTGAAATTGATTTATGTAACATCCCCATCCTGAGACCACTCACCAATTCTTGGACTGGGTCACCACCAGACATTAAGCATGAATCCCCATATGCCAATTTTTTTCAACTAGAACGAGGGTCTATTGGGTGATGATGGGGGTGACTATACCCTCTAGTAATAAAAATAATTTCAATACAAAAACAAAAACTTAAATAACATGAAAAATAATACAAAATAACATATGATTACTTTAAAAAATATTTTCCATGAAATGATAGTCATACAAAAGTGAATGGGATTGCCTGTGGGATAATAACATGCACACAAGTACAAAATAACCAAAAGAAACCATTATCTCATTATTGAAGAACCACTTGGTCCATCTACAAATTTCTATATCAAACCCATGCACCATTTGCACATCCCTTTCCACCAGGTTCCATACATTGAACCATTTTGATTACTTATACCATGAACCATGGGGTTTTCATGAATCCCAGAGGTCCCATGAAGGTGTGATTATAAAATCAGTAGTCCACTACCAATGGTTCCCCTAACTAATATCCATACATATACTAGTGTATATAAAAATAAAATAAATAGTAGCCTAACACATCTCACACAACACACTCACTCATTCCCAACCAGCCTCGAGTGAGCCTGTACTTGCTTTGGCCAGTTATGGAATAGAATGGTACATCCATGGTCTATTATACCAAAAGATCCCTCAATCTTACAACCAAATCCATATTACCTAGATTCATATTCCAACATAAGCATATAATCATTTTGAGTCATCATGAAACCCTAAAGGAACATACACAGCCCCTGTCATAAGACCCATGTTCTTATGGACCCATTTACAACTTTCTTATCAAAAACCTGATGATCCCAATGCACAAAAATAAATGGAATTAAAAATATAGACCATTAGCCTCAGTATATATGGTGAGCCTCATGCCCCTATATGATGGTATTACACACCACCAACTGTGGACAACTACAATGTATCCCCTCTTTTATACAGATGGTCAACACTATCTCCCTATGCCTCTTAATATATAGTGTTTACACCCATAATGAATGGAAAATTCCACCTCACATGACATACTCTATGTACACATGATTCCAATTACCACATTGGACACCCATGGTGAGTGGCATCACCAATATCCTATGACTACACCACAAAAAACCATTTTCGTTACCTGCAAAAATGGTCAAAACCATCCACATCATATCACAACCTCATTTACACATTCTTGATGATCACCACCACTCATAAATCCACAATCAACCACCACATTCCTAAGGAACTACATTTTGAAATGAAAAACCAACAACTGATTCCATCACACCCAACAATCCATGAAACCATACAACCAAGAAACTATTCCATACCAGGACCAAACTCTTCATTTACAACAAGATATCATACCTTGGTATCTCTTATAGGAAATAGAAACCCCACATAGTTTCATTTCTGGTCACATACCCATGACTTAACCCACACCTATTTATTATGTGATGCATAAAAGACGTATAAATAGGAAATAACTAGGGACCACTAACCTAGAGTTATTTGGACTCCACTTTGAAAGTAATTATAAATTATTCATCTTTAATTGAAAGATTCATCAAAATTTGAAAAAAGACCTAAAATTAGGATTAATCTATGAGGGGTGAAGAAATAGTAGGGAATCTAGAAAACATATGCATATAGATGGGTAGTCATACACATAACTCCTCCCTTATTCATACAACATAAGATTATGATAAGGAATGACTATATTCTCACTCATAGAATAAGAGAAGAAAAAAAATGTTTTTTAGAATATTTTTTTGATTTTTGGTCATAAAATACTCTAATTCCCCCCTTTATGGTTTTTTCCCATCTTAAATAATCATTTCGATCAATTTTGGGAAAATCTAGAAAAAAAATCATCATAGACAAAATTTAGAAAACACTAGGATTACTATTAATGCATATATAATTACTCTTAGTAAGTCTATAATTACTCTTACTAAGTCCATACTTACTTTTACTAAGTACAAAATTACTCTTATGAAATTTTCCTTTTCTAAATTTCAAAAAATCAACTCCCAAAAACCTTGAAAACTCAAAAAAATAATTTTAGCCCTTCCAAATATTTACAAACCCATGAATAATAGTATATTCATGCTAGAAACACATGTAAAAACATGTTAATGAAATTTAAACCCTTGATATTGGTCCAAACCTTAAGGATCATTCCGCGACCTATATCAACACCCTTGGCACCTCTACAGGGTCAAAAGTCACATAGTCGATCCAAGATCTAACCCAGATTACTATTCCAAATACCAAAGACCTTACAAAATCCCCACCATATTATGGTGTTTTTTTTATTATCTAGAGTCAAGGATACACATTAGTTGTGATAGTGCACTTTTCCTTCCTTACCTCTCTTGAAGTTAGTTTCTTCCATGGACTGGTCACACCTTCTCCAAGGTGGCTGGTTGGTTGCCCCACATTCCTATTTTTTAAAGGTGGGAGGCCTCCAATTTCATGGTTGGTTATGTCATCTCCTTGATCAAAATAGGATTATGGTATATTGGTTCCTCCTTTTATGGATTCCTCCTTGGATATCATTTCTTAGTTCGGGTCTCTCTTATAGTTTTGAGTAATGTTCATGAATCTCATTCTTGATGTCATCTCGAGGTGGAATCTAGTTAGTTACACTAATTCTATCATGATAAGGAATCTACCTATGATCGGAGCTGATGGTGACATTAGAAACATATGGAAATCTGTATACATTGTGTGTTTTTGTCACCTACAAATTATTTATCTTTCTATGTAGAGGTCATCTCATGTATGAGGAATCTTATGTATAGAATCCAAGGCATCCCATGTCGACCATGGGGTAGTTTAATCTAGGGAAGTAAAGCACCTAAGAATCTCCACCCTGGGAATCCCACATTTATCAAATTAGATAGGGTTTCTATTTCATCTGATGGGGGTCATAGGTTTAAGTTATTGTGGGGACATAGTCACTGGTTTAAAGTCTTGTGGGGATAGGTGGGCCACAGGTTTAATGACTTATGGGGAAGGTTGGTCACAGGTTTAATGTCTCATGGGGATAGGCTGGTCATAGATTTAACATCTTTTGGTGATAGGTTGTTCACAAGTTTAACATCTTTTGGGGATATGTTGGTCACATGTTTAGATTATTATGGGGATAGGTTGGTGAGTTTGAGTGTGTCCCAGGGGAGATGATCACACTTTAGATTTTCTGCATTTCAAGGTGAATACATGTAGATTTAATTGTGTTATTGGGGTATGGGATTAAACTATGGGGTATTTTCCTAGAAATTTCGGAATTAAACCTCATAGAGACATCCTACATACCCTATTATGAGATAGGGATCAAAATCCACATATTTTGAGTGCATAGTTTAAGGTTTCATTACATGACCAGTACATGTAGTTTAACATCATGTGGTGAGGATGCTCATGTCATGGAAGGAGTGAAAATAATAGATAGTGTGGGTCTTACACATATGGGATTCCTGATGTATAATTATCATCTCATGATGGTGTGGGGTTTACAAATATGGGCTACATGGTGTATTAGGATCATTACATGATGGCATGGGGCTTATGCATATGAGCTACCTGGTGTAATAGGATTATCCCATGATGATGTGGACGTGTCATCCCATGCAAGTCATGCATGGGGAATCCTATGTTTATTGAATAGGGTAGGGATACAGTTTAACTTCATGTGCTAAGGACATCATGTGCAGGGATTACACATTGAGCTCCTCATTCTTCATTCCTCATGTTGGGTCATGAGGGATTCTCAGATTGTTGATGGGTTGGGGGATATGATTTGGGATTAAACCTAAGGAGGAGGCTTATGGTGTCTGTTTGGGATAAATAGGGATACATGTGGGAATTTCCCTCTAGGAATCCCTATTCTTATTCCACATATCATGTCATGAAGGAATCTCAACCCACTAATGGATCGAGGAATATGATTGTGTCTTAAACCTGAGGAGTAGGGACATGGTGGTTGTTTGGTGGTCATCTCATGATCATTACATGTGGTATCTTATGCTTGACACACATGGAATATTGTGTTTTTCAAAGAAGGAATCTTATTCTCATCACATATGGTATGATATAGTTTAACATCATGTAGTGAGGACTAATAGGTATGATGTTCTTAGCAATGGTTGGTGTGAGACTTATACCAAATTCTCCCTTACTTGTTCATCATGGAGTATGAGTCAGGTGATGAGTTTTTAGAAATTTCTTGATGAGTATTTAGAATAAAGGTTTTCAAGGATACCAAGAGGAGAATCTCAACTCATGGAATGTGAAAGGGGCCAAGAAGAGTATGTAGACTCAAGGTATTTCAGGAAGTATCTATAAGTATCTCAAATCATGGTATTATATGGGGTTGACATTGGGGATATATATGTCTCAGTCGAAAGTGTCCTCGACCCAACCCAAAAAGCTCATGGTGTGACTCTCTGATTTTCATGGGGGCTAGTGATAGTAGTTAAGGGACTAGGCTAAGGTCTCAAGACCAAATACCTCATGGTATAGACTAGTAGGTGTGAGGGTAAGAGACTTAGGTAAAGGGTTTTTTGAAATATAGAAATTTCAAAAAGGTTCTCAACTTTTGAAAAAGTATATTTAATGAAAGGAAGAATCCAAATGGATATGGATAACATTATTTCATTAAAAATTTAACGTTCATGAGGCATGGACATCTTATGCAAACAGTCCTCTTCATCGATGAAATCTTTGTGAAACAACCTCAAACACTCATCCATACATAGAAGGCCTTGCATGATGGAATTTTTTGAAAGATTATCCCATGGGGAAATGAGTTTTGAAAATTCATGAACCTCTTTAGAGTTTCATAATTTGAGAGCATAATGTTACATCTCGGTATGTCCCTCTAAAAATGATGAGTTAAGGGGTTATTTTTAGGGTCTAGGGTTTTCAAAAGATATTTTTTTTGAAAGTTTCCATTTTTATGAAATATTTATTTTCATGGAGCTCTAAATTCCATTCATTAAATATTGAGTTTCACAAAATATTGAGTTTCATGGTGATACATTGAAAATAGAATTACCATCTTCAAGAAAGTTTGAGTTTCACAAAATATTTAATTTCATGAAATATTGAGTTTCATAAAATTTCAAGTTTTGTTAAATTATATACTTTGTTCCAAAATCACTCTTGTTGTCCATTTTCATAAGTCTAAATTTGGACAACCATAACTTTTGATCCATAAGTCTATTTGGGCTCCATGACTAGTCAAATAAAAGCATGTGAAATAAAATATATTGATGGATAAGTTTCTTCAGCATTAGTTTCATTCTTAGATTCATTTTTCATCACTAACTGATGGATTGTACCTAAGATATCTTAACCACTTATTGACCAACTCTTAGAAATAACCAACCATCCCTCTCTGATAATTATTACAACATTGAGATGAAGATGAACTCCTCTATATATTATTTACATACTTAAACTATCTTGGTTACCCAACATAATAAATTGGTTCCTTATGTGGGAACTCCCCACTATAGGAATTGACTACCTAGTTTCATCTTGACCCAATTAACCAACATGATGATGAAATCACACCCATGCATCCCACGCAAAAAAATCTATCTACATAGCTACTAGTAATCATCCATTTTCACCCTATATCATTCTGATTCCCACATCACATACTACATCATAATCGTTGCCCAATTTTATCCTACATCATACTCAATGCGTGCTATTAAACCTAATGTTAATGCATTTAACATTTTCCATGCATCATATTTTATTCTCACCCATTAACCAACACTTATTTCCATTTATCATATATTCACCTCATGTAATTACATCCATAATAAAATACCAAAAACCATCATCACGTGCTCATGGTGTACCTCTAACTATCCTCAGCTCTCTGGACTACTTTGAATATGTGGGGGCAATCATATATAGTTATCCCAAAGCCTGACTACCCAATTCGTGTCCTCCCTTGGGAGTTGTACTCACTAAGAACTACTATACCCATAGTTGGGGATCTCTCCCACTACTATGTCCTGTAGTGTAGTTGTATCTCAGTTACCAACTCCCGATATCACTCTTGGTCCTACCTTGGATTCCCTAGTTTTCCCAGATCCATGACTCCCAACTATCTATGAGGTCCTCTAACAAAACCTCTCCAGATGCCCCATTTGGCTACATGCCTGACACTCCTTTGGTGGTCGGTCGCACTGAGTCTAAACATGTCCCACTTACCCATGATGAAAACATGACTTTTATGATCCAATCCAAGGTGGCATCATCTTACCCCTACTATGACTACCTGTTTGGGTCTCCCTATGACCCCACATCTAGCTACCTATAGCACCACTATATGCCTCACCAAACCCAATTGTATAGATTGATATGGTCTCAAACATAATTTTCTACTCAACTATCAATGCATTATTCACTTCCTCCAAGAATGAGGTTAACCTAGAGGTGTTTACTTACACCCTGATAGTGTTTTGTAAACCATCCTCAAACCATCGCATCACGGAGATCTCATATCCTTCCATCGTTATTAAAAATTGAAAAAAAAACTATGAACCTCTCAGTGTAATCTGTGACTGAGGACTATCCCTAATAAAAATGTATAAACTCGCAAGATTCGTATACCCTTGGTGTCGTGAGAAAGAAGTTATCGAAAAACATAGCCTCAAAATCCCTCAATTAAAAAATCTCATATCTTTTTTAACTCACATATACATCCCACTTTGTTGGTCCCCTAAGCATGTATGTGGCCAGATTCACCCTCTTCCTTGGTAGCATCTCAATATAGTCAAATATATATCCACATGAACTCTATTCAATAATTCCCTACCTATGGTCTTCCCTCTCTCTAGAATAAAGGAGGATATTGTGATTGGAACTCCCAGGTTAGGTACTCCATAGATGACTTAGCTCCCTGATCTACCCCATCAATACTCTAGATAAATCTCACCAAGCTCATCCTAAGTTGATCATCTAATCATTTACAAAAATCCTCTACTTATTGTGGCTACACTACCTACCTCAAATCCTCTACCATTGTCTCATGCTCACCCCCACCCTTGGGGCCTCATCCCGTGCATGCCCCAGTGGCACCACATCTCTATCCTCCTAATGTTGCAATGAAGTCTGTCTAGATGAAATATCACTGAGAACCAAATACTATAATAAACATAAATATAATAGACTAGATATAGCAAGTTGGAAAAGATTTAATAGTCATCATGACTCACTAGACCCTACACTTCCATAACGCACCCAAGTCATGTATCATCCAACCTTATATCCCCTGCCTACCTATATCAGGGTTAGGCACCTCACACACTGTACACATATGATCACATACCTGGGATGGATGAATAAAATTCTGCCAAAAATATATATAAGAAAATTATGTATAGATTGTTATTGAAACTTTAAATATCCAAACCCTTTTTTATTTCCAAATACACTACCATTATTGGGTTTGATAATTTTAATGACACTAAGATAATATATAGGAAATCACTATTTATCATGTTATTGACACATTAAATAGCTAAACCATTCCTTTTCATTCTAGGTTACTAACTACAATCACAAGTAACATACATATGTCATGTGAGCCCTACATACCTAATATAATGAAATAGTGCTTCCTATTGCCTCTTGGGGCCAAGAGTCCAAAAATATAATTGATATAAAAAAAGTTTAATCTATTAAAAATAACTCAACAATAACCATAAAAACCAAAATAACAATCCCATTTCCCCTGGTAACTTGAACACCATCTTAGTGGGTGTTGGCCAGACACACAACATGAAATTCATCCTATGTTCTAAGACTTTACTAAATCTCTAGTCTACAAAATACCAAATAATAACCTACTTTTAAAAACCTATCTTTGATATCACTTAGTGATACCACTTTGGAACCATCCCACTTTAATACCACTTTGTTACATCCACATCCCAAGACCACTCACCAGTGTCTGGACTAAGTCTCCATTAGACCTTGGGAGTGCCTCCCTATACACTAAAGTTTATCGACTAGTAGTAAGGGTATATTAGGTGATGGTGGTGTGACTATACATTTTAGTAATAATAATAAAAATAATAATATCAATATAGTATAATTAACATAAATAACACACAAAAACAAGAAAAAATAATATATGGATACTTTAAAAAATATTTATCATGCCATGAGAGTCATACAAAAGTTAATGGGATTTCCCATGGGATGAATATATACATAAAAGTATAAAATAACCAAAAGAAATCATTATCACAACATTGAGGAACCACTCAACCCATCTACAAAATCCTACATCTTGACCATACACCATTTTCACATCCCTATCCACTAAGTTCCAGACATCGAACCTTTTCCTTCACCAACACTAGGAGATATGAGGTCTGAATACATCCTAGAGGGCCCATGTAGGGTGTGAGTATGAACTCAGTAGTCTTCCACTAATATTGTCCCTAATTTATATCAATACATATACCAATGTATGAAAAAATGAAATAAATAGCATCCCAACATGTCTCACACAACCTACCCACTCATTCCCAACCAGTCCTAGGTGATCCTTTACCTACTTTAGCTAATGATGGAGTGTAATGATTCATCCATGGTCTTTCATATCAAATGATCCATCAACATTCTAAAAAATTCAATATTACATGACATCATATTCCAATTTAACCATCTAAACATTCTGAGTCATCATAAAACCCCAAAAGCACATCCTCAACCCCTATCATAAGACCCATAGTCTTCAATGAGTGGCATTACCAACATCCTATGGATCCACCTCAGTATAGTCCAATGAATAATACTTAGGTTTTGGTCAAGGATCTATTTTTTAGATTTGGTGGCCTAGAACCAACTACTTTGTACTTTATTCATTAATAAATACCATATCACATCTTGATTGTTCTTCTGCGTGACAATTCATATGATAATGTCCTAAGGATAGTTGTAGCATTAAAGGGTTGTAGAGGATCTCTACTATGATGAGAAATCAGAAGTTCCATAACACTGTTCTTGAATATATGTTCTATGGCCGAATGATGTTATTTGAGGGACACGAATAATACAGGTAATTAGGGGTGAGGACTCATAAAACTTTGAGGCACCTTCTCATGGTGTGCGCCCTTGGTAATGTCCAGGAGGATATTATGAGAATGAGACCCGTTAGTAGGAAATACACATTTCATAGTGTCATTGGATGTTCCTATTTTCGGATGTGTGTATTGGTCCTTATACTTTAATATTATTATTAATGGGTATTAAAACTTGTGCACTTAGATGTATTGAAAAAAACTGTGACGACACACTGTTCGTAGCGAGGTAGGATACGTTGGGTGCGTCATGAGTGATATTGCATTAATAGATAATGTGAGAAAGGATTTGTCCCTTCTATTCCATAACAGAAGTAGATATCCCAGGCCCTTTGATAGAATTGATATATCCTAAATAAATCCATGGACATGGTGAGGAATGGGAAAGTTCAATTCTAGAAATTCAAAGAAAGAATAATCGATCACATGGGTTGATGGAACTAGCATGAAACCCGCTTGATTCGAGATATCATGACAAAGGGATTACATTACACTGTAAGATTTTGTAGGAGGTGACACATCATTGTGGTGTTAAGCTCTTTCTTTATGGGTGCCTTGGCGTGTTTCTAGACACTGACCTTGGACTTTAGGCAGGCTCCACCTAATGCCACTGAGAAAGAGGCCTAGAGGGTCACACACTAAGTGTGTCCAAGTATCTCAGTTAAATATTGATTTAACAAGTTAAATAAAGTTTATTCCTGAATGTGGTTTAATAATTATTCAAGTATGCTTGATCTCATTTATTTCGACACTAGTTATTCAAGAGAATATATTGTGGGTGAAATAATATATTTATTAGCGAGTAATGTAGTGATATTTATTTGAGAAATAAATAGTCATTATTCAAGGTCTAATAAATGTGGTGGAGGAAATTAAGAAAAATGGAAAAATAAAATTACATGCCATGTATATTAATATATACACAACATGTAGTTTTTCTAGGAATTTATGAGAAATAATATTATTTATTTAATTATATAATATTAGGTGTAATTCTCTGGGCGCATGTCAAGTAATAATAATAGTCAACTGTTATTATTAGACATGGGGTATTACTAAGAATTAAATGAAATGAATAAATGATTTCAAGTAATTAATTCATTTTATTATTCTATGTAATTAAAAAATACCTATTATATATTTCTCATTAGCCTAGCCATTTTGAGTGGTTGTGCACAATGGATTTGGAAAATCTCACAAGCCAAGAGAGAATTCTTTTTCCACCAAGAACACTCTCAAGCTACGAGAGAGAGATCCACCTCCACCAGATCAAGGCAATCGAAGGCGGACATCGCAAGTGAAGGATCTTATGCGCTAGCACCCAAAGATCTCTTCAGCGACATCCAGAGATATATGGAGCACGTGTGGATCACCGCTAGAGTAATACTACACTTAGATTCTACGACGTAATGACGGATCACATCGGATTGTGACCGGAGACATCAACGAAGAAATAATTTCATCAAGGTAATTCTTTTAAATTAATTAAATTAATTATAACCAACATATGATGATCCTCTATATGGTTCTGGGACTCCTCTATTTATTTTTCGTTCTTCATTCTATTCTGAAGATCCGGCGTTTTATTAGATGGATCTCGGATTGATCATTGTTAACGCTAAAATTAAAGTCGGGTACACCCACCAACGCGCTTCTGCTGTGCCCAGAACCTATAAGTGGTATCAGAGGGATTCATATTGTTGGCTATAATTATTTAGTTTTTCATTGGTGATTTACGCATTTAATAATTTAGTTGTTTTAATTAAATTTAATTGTTCTTTAAATCTGAATCTCGATATTTGTTCCTCCTATCTCGTTTCTCATTCACCTTACAGAAATGAATTTTTCTTTTAATTTTATTAAAATAAAATAGAGGATCTCATATAGAGGTTCCAACCATTCTTGGTCATACAAAACTAGAATACATGGCGTGTATTCGGAAGTACACGTCATGTAGTCTAGGTTCAATGCATTGGACTGGTCCGCCAAATCAGGTCGTGTAAATGGATCCTATCTAAGTCTTCAAGACTCCGTGTGTTGACCAGGAATAGGTGGCACATGGTTTTCGGATTACACATCGTGTGTCCCATGGAACACGGCGTGTAGTCCCTTCAGGTTAGGGTTGGACCGTATACCCCATACATGGCTTTCCCGGCTGGAAACCGTGTAACGCAGATACTACACGGTGTGTGTCCCATTGAACATGTCATGTACTCTGAAAATTTTCGAAGTACATATACACGCCATGTCCCTGGGTGTGTACTTAGGATGGACGGTGAACAAAATTACACGCCGTGTAGTCAGAACTACACACCGTGTACTCATCCAAATTACGCAGATTTATTAAAATTTATTATTATATTATACAAACACTTGAGACATGTACCATAGTGCAGGTGTAAATCTGAGACACAACACGTGATAGTTGTTTTATATATATGTGTTTAATTTAACATCTATGTAATGTTCATTTATACTCATTGTGTAGTTATGAACAATAATTCACCGGGTTGCCTCTAAGGTACAAGTTACATACAAAGATAATTTTAAATAAATTTATTTGTTTAAAATTATGATGGATGAGAATCTCAAGGAAATTCAAAAAAGGTTTTAAGATAAAAGAATTAATTAATTAAAGATAATTAATTAATTCGAGCGTGATTTATCTTAAGCAAGAATGATTAAATAATTTAATGATAGTTTTATTTATGCATAAATATCATTGCATGCATGGATGATCATGAGCTAGACCAAAACCTTTGTATGTGAATGGTTTCTTTTAATTTATTTATTTACTTTAAATTTGTTGGTCTGCGAGCCTTCTCCTCATTAATATGTAGGGAATAAACGCTCAAGGTTTCTTTTATGTAAAACCCCATTTTACCCCTCACATGTGTTTGAGATAAAATCATATGTAATGGATAGAGCTCCCAAGCTAGCGGAGGTGGCTCAAGTTAGGAGCCAAGGTGAAACCAATCCAAGAAGATACAAAGGTGGAAAGGTGGAAAGCTGTAAACATGAAACCAAAAGGTTCAAGGTGTTTCTCCCTTAGGTCTTGGGTTAGTTTATCAACTGCTAGATAAACTAATCAATAGAATAATCTCATGATCATACCATTTATTTTATTTCTGTCAGTTACATGGTTTATTTATTTTGTGTGTGTTGTCACGATCACACAATTAATTAATTAAACAAGCATGCAAGATGGAACTAAAATAAGATCATTTTATGCGTAAAATATTATCTTAGACGTGGTTAATCACTTAAGTATATCCCATTTAATATTAATAAGCATGTAATCAAAGATAATAAAATGGAAATTTACATATAAGGATAAAATCCCTCAAAGAAATATTAAGTTGGTATAGCCTTCTATAATCTTAGTTAGAATTGAACCATTGTTTAAAGTGATTGACCAACCCTCATTGGGGTGATTTCAATTATCAGGGAATTCTAATTAAAATTTTTGGGTTGAATTGACTTGGTTTTCATCAAGGGTTGACTGCCACAGTAGGACTTGGTGTGACCAAGAGGAAAAGGTTGAGGAAATCCAAAATAAAAGGATTTTAGGATTGGGGAGTCCACTCAACGGATCAAGGAGCTGTGAGTTAATGCAGTTGGCATTTGGAATGCCTACCTAAAACCCTTCAATTTGCTTGACCAACCTTATTTGGGGTAATGCGAAGGGCAATATGAATCTTTTCCACTAGAATATTCAGGCAACAGAACATTCCAAAGTCAATGGTGACGGCTATTGGATTTCGATAAAATAGTGGGAGACTAATAAGTATTAATTTATTTATTTGTCTCAATTTTATCATAATAAAGTAATAAACCTTTTTTCATCTTAATTTGTAGAAATGTAAAGAAAATTACTTCAAACATATCATTGTGAACCATACTAAAGAAAGAAAACCTTCTCACTGGCACCAATTTCCAAGAGTGGCAGAGGCGTTTATGCGTCATCCTTCACCACGAGAGGAAATTGTATGTGCTGGAAGAGCCTGTTCCAGTTGCACCTGGGAAAGAGGCCAGTGATGAGGAACTATCTCTCTATATGAAACATATGGATGATGTCACATGTGTCCAATGTTTCATATTATCGGCCATATCTAATGAGATCTTGAAGCAACATGAAAAACATGGACCTTTATAGCATGATGTCTCACCTTAAGGATCTCTACCAAGAGAAGGTGAGACAGGAGAGATATGAGATCTCCAACGCTTTGTTTACAACTAAGCTTGGAGAGTCTGTGCCAGCTGGGCCTCATGTAGTCAAGCTTATTGGCTACATTGAATGCCTGGACATCTTAGGGATTAATTTCCTGGATGAGTTGCTTACAGATCTCATCCTATCATCACTACCCAAGACCTTCTCTAGCTTTATTATCAACTATAACATGAGCAACAATGAGAAGAGTCTATCAGAACTTCTGACCTTAATTTTCTTGGTAGATAAGGACATGGGGCGTGACAAACCCACATTCCTTATGATGAATAAGAAAAGTAAGGACAAGGAAAAGGGGCCAAGGACTTATAAATGGTCTGAAGCCCCTGGGCACCGTCCCTCCAAGAAGGGGAAGATCCGAAGGCAGGGCAAGGAATAGGAGGCTATATGTTTTGGATGTGGCAAGCAAGGCCACTGGAAGAAGAACTCCACCCATAAGCGTGGGGACTCTAAAGGTGTGTTCGTTATCGAGTGTAATCTTTCCATTTCTACACATTGGGTATCAGATATAGCTTGTGGGGCTCACATTTTTATTCAAATGCAAGAATCAATTAGATTTATAAATATTTCTAGAGGAGAGGTGGATCTTTGAGCTACCAATGGCGCGAGGCTGGCTGTGTTAGCCATTGGTGATTACCACCTCTCATTGCCAAATGGGATGATTTTGGTTTTACATAACTGTTATTATGTTCCTAGTGTTACCAAAAACATAATTTATGTATCATGTTTGGATATGGATGGATTTATTTTCAAGTTTGGAAATAAGGTTTTCTTCTTTTATAAGAACAATGTATGTTATGGTATGGCGCATTTAAATAATGGTTTGTATGTATTAAGAAAACCAAGTGTTGGAAATCGATAACGAAACAAACTCACATGAATCATACATCACCCAGTTGTGGCATCACCGTCTCGGTCATGTAAATGAGAAGCGCTTGACAAAGCTCTTCCACGATGGATATTTAGACTCTACTGAGCTAAAACCACTTGATAGATGTCACGCTTGTTTACAAGGTAAAATGACCAAGTTGTCTTTCGGTGGACAGGGTGAAAGGGCCATAGAGATTCTAGGATTAGTGCACACAGATGTGTGTGGACCATTTCCAGTAGAATCTATAGGTGGATATTCTTACTTCATTACTTTTACTGATGATTTAAGTAGATATGGTTATATCTACTTAATGAGGTATAAGTAAGAATCCTTAGATAAATTTAAGGAATTAAAGAATGAAGTAGAGAATAATCTTGGTAAGAAGATAAAGAATCTTTGATCGGATCTAGGTGGATAATATCTGAACCAAGAGTTCATCGATCTTCTACGGGAGTATGGGATTCTATCTCAGATCACTCCTCTTTATACACCATAGTGGAATGGTGTTAGTGAAAGGAGAAACCACACCTTTTTGGACATGGTGAGGTCGATGATGAGTCATGAAAATCTTCCATTATCCTTTTGGGGATATGAATTACAAACTGCAGCATACACATTAAACCGAGTACCAACTAAGGCAGAAAATCGAATTCCCTCCGAGTTATAGAATGGAAAGAAACCCATTTTGTCGCACACACATGTATGGGGATTCAAGGAATTTTTTAAGGCCTTATCAGGCAACAAACTATCACCCCTAGGTACGAAGTGTATCTTTATAGGATATCCCAAGGAAACGAATGGATATTACCTATATAACCCTTCAGACAAGAAAGTGATTATCACCAGACAAGTTGTCTTTATCGAGAGGGAGCACATCCTCAAAAGTATAGTAGGATCAAGATTAAATTCGATGAAGTTGATGCTCAAGATACACAAGAGTTGGTACAGGAACAAGTTCCACAAGTCCCCATGGAAGAGGTTCCAGAAACACAAGTATTGCATAGGAGCTCAAGAGAGGTAAGAGAACCAGAGAGATTTGGCTTCCTAGTCACCGAGGATGGTGAATCATTATTGTTGGATAATGATGAACCTATCTCCTGTAAGGAAGCAGTATAAAGCTCAGAAGCTACAAGATGGCTAGAAGTTATGAATTCTAAGATGGATTCCATGTATCAGAACCAAGTCTGGGTTTTGGTCAATGAGCCAGTTGATGTAAAGAATATTGGATGAAAATGGGTATTCAAGAGAAAACTAGACATGGAAGGTCAAGATAGCACCTATAAAGCAAGGCTAGTGGCTAAAGGATTCAGACAGCATCAAGTAATTGACTATGATGAAACCTTCTCTCCAGTTTCCATGTTTAAATCCATAAGAACCATACTTGCCATATCATCTTACCATGACTACGGTATTTGGAAAATGGATGTCAAAACAGCATTCCTTAATGGGAACCTTCAGGAAGATGTCTATATGACACAACCAAAAGGGTTTGTGACACCAGGTGAAGCCAAACGGTTTTTCAAGTTGCAGAAATCCATTTATGGATTAAAGCAATCATCTAGGTCGTGGAACATATGATTTGATGAAGCCATAAAATAATTTGGTTTCATTAAGAATGAATGTGAGCCATGTTTTTATAAGAGTTTTAATGGGAATGAGGTCATTATCCTAGTAGTATATGTTGATGACATATTTCTTATTGGAAATGATGTACCAGTCTTATAGTCAGTTAAGGACTGGTTGAACAAGTGTTTCTCCATGAAGGACTTGGGTGAAGTAGCATACATTATAGGGATCAAGATCATTTGTGATAGATCCAAGAGGTTGCTTGGACTAAGTCACGGTACATACATTGACCAAATACTAAAGAGATTTGGTATGGAACAATCCAAGAGAGGATTGGTTCCAATGTCACATGGCCTACATCTTTCTAAGAAAATGTGTCCTCAGACACAACAAGAGAAAGATAGAATGAGTAAGATCTCATACGCTTTAGCTATAGGATCCATCATGTATTCCATGTTATGTACTAGGCTTGATGTTGCCTATGCACTGAGCATGGTAGGTAGATATCAAGCAGATCCAGGAGAACAGTATTGGACTGTTGTTAAGACTATCATTAAGTATCTGAGAAGAACTAAGGATATGTTCCCAGTGTATGGAGGAGACGAGGAACTTGTCATCAGAGGGTATGTTGATGCTGGTTTTCAAACAGATCAGAACGATCTGAAGTCGTAATCTGGATATGTTTTATGTCTCAATGGAGGAGTTGTGAGCTGGAAGAGTTCAAAGCAGCCAGTTGTCGCCAATTC
This sequence comes from Viscum album, assembly GCA_963277665.1. Classification (NCBI taxonomy): domain Eukaryota; kingdom Viridiplantae; phylum Streptophyta; class Magnoliopsida; order Santalales; family Viscaceae; genus Viscum; species Viscum album. The sequence continues at coordinate 703,827,751 of OY728130.1, read as the reverse complement.
TATAGCGGAGTCCGAATATATAGCGGCTTCTGATGCAGCCAAGGAAGCCGTCTTGATTCAGAACTTTGTCCAAGAGCTTAATGTGGTGCCTAGTATTAAAGATCCTATCATGTTGTATTGTGATAATACTGCAGCGGTGGCTCTTGTAAAAGAACCAAGGTTGCATCAACGGACAAAGAACATACTCCGAAAGTATAACCTCTTGAGGGATTTCTATAAAAGGGGTGAAGTTGTAGTGAGCAGAGTGTCCACGGAAGAGAACATGGCAGACCCCATGTCTAAAGGCCTATCTCAGCAGAATCATGAATATCATGTGAGATCTAGAGGGTTAAAGGTTGTTAGCAGTTGGCTCTAGTCCAAGTGGGAGTCTGTTGGAGTTGGTGGCCTAGAACCAACTATTTTGTACTTTGTTCATTAATAAATACCTTATCACATCTTGATTTTTCTTTGGCATGACAATGCATGTGATAATGTCCTAAGGATAGCTGTTGCATTAAAGGTTCATAGCAGATCCCTGCTATGATGAGAACCCGGAAGTCTCATAACACTGTTCTTGAATATATGTTCTATGGCCGGATGATGTTATTTGAGGGACATAAATAATACAGTCCATTAGGGGTGAGGACTCATAAAACTTTGAGGCACCTTCTCATGGTGTGTGTCCTTGGTAATGTCTAGGAGGATATTATTAGAACGAGACCCGCCAGTAGGAAATCCACATTTCATAGTGTCATTGGATGTTCATATCTGCAGACGTGTGTATTGGTCCTTAGACTATAAGATTATTATTAATGGGTATTAAAACTTGCGCACTTAGATGTATTGACAAAAATTGTGATGACACACTGTTCGAAATGAGTTAGGATACGTTGGGTGCGTCATGAGTGATATTTCATTAATAGATAATGCGAGAAAGGATTTTTCCCTTCTATTCCATAATGGAAGTAGATATCTCAGGACCTTTGATGGAATTGATATAGCCTAAATAAATCCATGTCCATGGTAAGGAATGGTAAAGTTCAATTCCGGAAATTCAAAGAAAGAATAATCGAGCACATGGGTTGATGGCACTAGCATGAAACCCGCTTGATTTGCGATATCGTGACAAAGGGGTTACATTACACGGTAAGTGTTCGTAGAAGGTGACACGCCATTGTGGCGTTAACTTCTTTCCCTATGGGTGCCTTGGTGTGTTTCTAGATGCTAACCTTGGACTTTAGGCAGGCTCTGCCCAATTCCACTAAGAAAGAGGCCTAGAGGGTCACACACTAAGTGTGTCCAAGTATCTCAGTTAAATATTAATTTAACAAGTTGAATAAAGATTATTCCCGACTGTGGTTTAATAATTATTCAAGGATGCATGATCACATTTATTTCAACACTAGTTATTCGAGAGAATATATTGTGGGAAAAATAATATATTTATTAGCAAGTAATGCAGTGATATTTATTTGATAAATAAATAGTCATTATTCAAGGTCTAATAAATGTGGTGGAGGAAATTAAGAAAAATAAAAAAATAAAATTACATGCCGTGTAGTTTTCTTTGGGAATTTATGATAAATAATATTATTTATTAATTAAATAATATTAGGTTTAATTCGTTGGGTTCATGTCAAGTAATAATAATAGTCAACTGTTATTATTAGACATGGGGTATTACTAAGAATTAAATAAAATGAATACATGTTTTCGCGTAATTAATTAATTTTATTATTCTATGTAATTAAAAAATCCCAATTATATATTTCTCATTATCCTAGCCATTTGAGTGGTTGTGCACAATGGATTTGTAAAATCTCTCAAGCCAAGAGAGAATTCTTTTTCCACTAAGAACACTCTCAAGCTACGAGAGAGAGATCCACCTCCACCGGATTAAGGCAATTGAAGGCGGACATCGAAAGCGAAGGCTCTTCTATGCTAGCACCCAGAGATCCCTTCGGCGAAATCTAGAAATACGTGAAGCACATATGGATCACCTCTAGAGGAATCCTACACTTGGATTCTATGACGCAACGACGGATCACATCAGATCATGACCGGAGACATCAACGAAGAAAGAATTCCATCAAGGTAATTCTTGTCAATTAATTAAATTAATTATAACCAACATATGATGATCCTCTATATGGTTTTGGGACTCCCCTCTTTCTTTTTCGTTCTTCGTTCTATTCTGAAGATCCGGCGTTTTATTATCATGACGGATCTCAAATTGATCATTGTTAATGCTAAAATTAAAGTTGGGTACACCCACCAATGCACTTCCACTATGCCCAAAACCTACACTATTTACTTTTAAGGTTGAGGTATGTGATTTTAATACTATTAGAGAGGATTCTAAGTGACCATATAGACTGTTATCCACATTATCAATGGATAGAAATCATATTCTTTCAATCTCAGTTCATTATGACAATCTGGCCATCATAGAAAATTTTAAGAGTATTAAGTAGAAGAAGAATAAAAAGAGACATATTAAAGAGATACTCAAGGACATCTAAGGTCTGGTGTCTAATAGGATCATGGGTATTGATTATGTATTTATAAAAGGAAATTTATTTGATCCTTTGACTAAGGAACTTGAAGTTTCTTTGTTTCCAAAATTTAGGTTTTAGATGGTATTGAAACCCATGGTTTATTCATATATCTTATCAAATAACCCAATGAGTAGATATCCCAAAAATTAGTTTCAATATGGTATAATCTATTGAATATTGTACAATAAATATTAGTTCATGACATAGTAAAAGTAAACATGTCATGTTTAGTGTCTTTACATGGTCTTATATACCATGTCATGGTGCATGTGTGGAATGATATGTGATATCATTCGGAAAATTCACCCAAGTTGATTATCAAGTTTATTCTAAGTTATTGACACATCATATAATGGTGTATAGATGAAATATTGATTTTTAAACAAGTTTAACAATTAGATAAATAAATTATGTGGTAGAAAAATAGTTTTTCCATTTTATAATGTATGAAATTTTAAAACTCCAATAGCATGACCTTTTAAATGGAGGGGTCTATAAAATGGAGATTCATGAAGCTCATTTGAAATACATGATATCATTCTCTATTGATCGAAGCTCTATTCGATTCACTTCTCTCCATTTTCCTTTTTGGAGGAGATACTAGGACATATTGTGAAGAAGAGGTCCTAGCTTTTGATGATTCCAATGACTGGTGGATATTGGAGGAGTTAAGAAAATATTGGTTATTTCTAAGGGAACTTGATCAAAATCACTCATAGTGAATATTAAGAGCATGGAAATTGAGTTATTCTAGTTTTTTGTTTTTATTATTTCATCTTTTTGATTCTTCTCCTAGTCGATCCTAACATGGGTTTTTGTTTTCTCTTCCACTACTTATGAGATTAAATATATCCCACAAAACCCATTAGCGGTATCATAAAAAAATCTAGTGATGAATAAATAGGATAAAGGTTGAATTTAAAAACCAATTTTGGGTGTTTTTCTAGAACCATGATCATGTTTATATAACCACATCTTAGTCCATGAATTTTTTACTCAAAATGTTGTGGTTATCAAATCACCATGTCATGATATATCAAAATTTATAGGGGAAATGGTATAGAATAAGTTAAAATGTGGTGGTTATTCTAACTATAAAAAAAATCATCATTTTCAACATTACCATGAAATGGTTAGATAACCAATACAACATAGCCAGAGCTACCATGAGGACCAACCATGTCATGGTGGGTGTACACCGGTCATTGTCAGAGTCACTACAGAGACCAGTTATGTTGTGGTGAATATGATTCATTATGAGAAATGAAACAACATATCCCTTTACATTATGTCATGGTCTAAAATGGTTTCAAATATGTGACCATATCATGGTGGAAAACCATGGACTTCAAAAAAATATAAAAAATGGTTTTCCTTAAAAACCTTCACATATTTGGGAATCTACATGACTTTAGATTGTATCAAAAGTGACTTTGAAAAAAATTATTTGCAAAATTTGTTATGTATCATGTCAAATAATCAAATTGTTCATTTATTTATAAAATTCATATTTAAATATTCACATATATTAATTATTTATATGATTTATATATTGAATTCTTTAGTCTAAATTTCTTAAATTCCTTCTTATAAATTGTCATACCAGTCAGTTCATACTAGGTTCAACAACCTAAGATTTATTTTCCTTCAATATTGACTTTGGTTTTCTATATATTTTTAAGATTGAATTTAGAGTTTAATTATGTTTTATATTATATGTTATAGTTATGGTGTAATTTATGTATCTTTTGATAAAGAACCATGTATATAGGGACTTTGGGTTAGGTAGCTCACTGACTTAGAAGCTTGTGCCTTATCTAGAGAAGTGTGGGTTGACTACCTGTCACTCCACACTTACTATTATTATTATTATTAATTTTATATAATTATAATCCTTTACATGAAATGGTTTCATATACCTTATGAATGTGATTCATTTGGATTCATGTAGATGTATTTGACTTCTATTTTTTTGGTCAGTAAAAGAGATTGTGATATGTATAAAGAGTGGCACTTTAATATAGTTTGAACATATAAATTTGGTGAAAATAATAGAGATTATAAAACTAAATTGATTGAATAATGCATACATATAGGCCTAACATGATATATAAATATTGCATGAGATGAAATAGTTACAAGCAATTTTCATAGGATGTATATAGAAATTATGAGACTAAGAAAAACCTGTAAATAATAAGTGTGAGATTACTTCCAAAGTAAACACATGTCAAAACCTCAATCATCCAAATAGGTAAGTCATGCTAAAGTTGGGTAAAAATTTATTATCCTATATAAATCATGCTGGTTATAGGTGGCCGTAATAAGATTAGGTGCCAATATTCAAATTTTAAGCTTTGGGTTACACTTATCCAGGTGAACCTAATATGATTTAGTTCCTAGAGGAATAGAGTTAGGATAATTCATATAATGAATTGGGGAATGAGTTTCCCACCTAACTATCTAAGATTCATATGTGATACGACTGTCATGATGTACTTCCTAAATAACTAAATGTTGAGAGAAACATGAAAATTTCCACTATTTAGTGAAATGTAGATCTTGTCCAAATAAAGGTAATGATATATGAGGTTTTCATTTTAGTTGGAGTGATTTAATTAAAATTACTTGATGAAAATATATAAATCATGATACTCACCCATAAATATGTCTTTTATAGATTATGGTATACATCATGGTTATCATTTTGATATCTCTTATAAGTATGATCTATAAAGTAATTATAGATTGGTATCTAAGGTTGGGAAATATTCTTAAAGAGAATAATTTTGATTATATAAGTGTGGGTATTATAGGAATTAATTTCACTAATTATGGATCATGGTTATTAGACACTAAGTGTGCATTGCAAATTTGTGTTGATAAATACATATATATAAATATGAGAGAATTAATTAAAGGGGAAATAGATCTACTTGTTGGAAATGGGTCAAGATTTAGGGATAGGATTATCAGTCATTATTAAGAACAACAGTTGTTCTATATATATGAATGAAATGTTTTATGGAATTGGGAATATATTGAATATTTTTTATATTCTATATTTGGATAACACTATCTATAAAATTCAAAATAATAAGGTCGGGGTGGATTTCAACACCACTTATTTTTTACAGTGTCTCCTTAGTTTCATAAATGATAAATGCATCCAAATGCTCCCTAGAGATAGATTATTGGACTCAATCGACTATAAATCATTGGATAGTTGAGAATATTTTATATTAAGTAAAATAACCAAATCACTTTTTAATGAAAAATGTGATAGAGTTAGTTGAGTATTGAATTTTTTTTCATAGTGATTTATGTGGACCAATGAGTACTTAAGAAAGTTGTGGGTATAGATGCTATGTTAACTTTACTGGTGATTTCAATCAGTATGGTTATGTGTTTCTTATGTGATATAAGATTGAAACCTTTGAAAAGTTTAAGGTTTTAAAAATTTGTGTATAGAATAATTAGGAAAAATTATTAAGATTATTTGATCATATTTGGGTGTTTAATACTTGATCTAATAATTTTCTAATCATCTAAGAGATTTTGGAATTGTTTCACAACTCACTCCTCCTAGATTTACATATTTGAATAGTGTGTCTGGGAGGAGGAATAATAACTTATTATACATTACTCTATCGATGATGAATCAATTTAACCTTCCTATTTCATTTTATGGATATACTCTGGAAACTACTGCATCCATACATAACTCTGTTCCATCTAATGCATACATAAATACACCATATGAGATATGGACTATGAGACATCCCAATTTGTCTTTTATTAGTATTTGGGGTTGTGAAGAATGCATACGATATAGGTTACACGATAAAGTTAACCCCAAATTATATAATTATTTTTTTATCCCAAAGAAACTAATTATTTATGATATGACCCCACCCATTAGGACCCCACCTGAACTAAAAGTAATTCTAGTGTGCCACACCAGTCCTACCTCTAATAATATAGGGGATGAAGACCAACATAGAGTAGCCATATCATATGAGATATAAGGCCTTAGCCTAATGTGTAAGAACTCGGGTTTTGAGCCTGTGAGACTTTGAATTTTCTTGATGTTATTCCAGAGCAGGATGTTCAGACGGCGTGTGATTCTGAGCCCCGATGTGGCCAGAATTAAATTTTAAGTGCATTCACACTAGACACGCCAAATAAAAGGAATAACTCCTAAACGGTATCTTGGACTGGAAAACTGAGGTCACCGTTGAGTTCGGAGTGTACCGTTTACCCTAAGAGGGTCGTAACACTATCAACCTTAACCTCCTCAAGGTGTACTTCCATCTAATTTTCCAGAACATCCACCATAAGTGCCACCTTATCTGCCATGGGGAGGCCCCTAATCATGGTGTTACCTATGACATGGGGGTTCAACCACTGTGTTACCCTAACATTCCTCCGTTTCACATCAGGTTGAAAAATCCTAGGTCAGATGTCCTTATCTTCAATAGGTGTATCAAAGACTATCTCTTTACTGGTTGGATCCTATGTGACTTATCTACTGCCAGACCTCAGGACTATGAATACACATGTTCATAACTCTAGTTTCATGACACTGACACATGTCATCAGCCAGTCATAGCTATTGAAATTACTCTTAGATAACCATCACCATCTCCTGCGTATTTTTTTCCTCCGCCAAAAATCTCTCAATCACCAGATCCCTATCTAGAACTCCTTTGTATATGTGGATATAAAGGTAATAAACACCAGCTTGAATCTCTCTATAGAGGCCACACTCAAACTTTCACATATGAAGTAATTCTTCATGAATCATGTTGTGAGAGAACATAATGAGGTTAGTAAACCTTGGAACATACTATACAATGTACATGAAACCTTTCTACATATCCAATAACTCATTAACACAAATCATCCTCAATGTAGTTGGGTAATACTTGTGAAAGAGGATCTCAAACTCTAACCAAATAAGATTCACATCATCAAGGGTAAAAATAATCAAATTCCACCAGTAACTCATTGCGCCATGAAGAATGATAGATTCTAAAGCCACTATTTGATCAAAAAGTGTTCAAACTAAGAAAAACACTTGATTCACTACCTCAATATAGTATGTTTCTTCCTGATGGTTGGGGTTACTTCATAACCTAGTAGGTCATTTTCATTGGAACTCATCAATAATCACCATCCTATGTAAATCCTCATTCTATCCCTCTGGAATCATCCATTGATCACCAGGTAGAGGGATATCCACCTATGCTATAGGTGGGGGTCTGATATGCACTATAGGTAGAGTATATTCTCCTTACTTTCTTGGTGGGGAAATCTCAAAATTTGGTCTATGGATGGATGTATCGTCACTCTGTTGGTCGGTAATAGGAGGCTCTAATTCTAACATGGGCATGTTGTAACCCTACCCCAAGATCTTAGTTGTTTCCTTTGTGGCGGTATCCTTTAATTTTACAAGATGAACCACATGAATTATAGAATATATGGGGAGTTTCCTCAATAAGGGTATGGAAAAAATTACCAATTCCTACATGATGCATGTACCATCCTATCCTTACCCCACAATCAGTGCCTCAGAGCTTATAGTTGAAAAGTATATTATAAAAGTTCTTGTAAATGGATACATTAAATTTTAAACTAGAAATAGGTTCCCTGGACTAAAATCCAAACTCAAGTCCTCTTTGATGTAATTTCCCTAGGTTCCCAAACTATCCTCACAAGACGCCTAACTTTGAACTCCTACCCTAGGAAAAACTCACTCTTATACCAATCGAGCATAACTAAAGACACTGAGACCCCACTTGGATCGGTGTAAGCCAAGTTTTCACCCTATGCTCACCTTCACTAGGCCAGGGGCTGATGACTAAGACCATGTAGGCATATCAAACAATATGGGAGGTCTTAGAATAATGTACCTATATACAACCATGAATCTCCATGGGATATAATAATGCAAGAAAAATGAATAAATTAACTAAAACATATATTGCATGAGACACACACTAATTATTCTCATATAGTAAAAAATTACAATGACATAAAATAAAGGGGGAACAAAGGCCTAATACCCTAAATATAAATCCAACTAGGAAAACTAGAGAGGATGATGACTCCCCGATATACAGCTTCCCAATCAAACTATGCTTGTGGTTATCACCTCTTTTTACCACTAGGATTTCAATCCACTGACTCCATGTACACTAAAATCACCACAAAACTACCCTTTTTCTATATAATACATGACATGTGTTTGTGAGATTCCCATTTAGTGGTGAGTATATACATACCCAGTTTGATACCTTAAAACCAAAAATGATAAATATAAAGGTTAGTCAACTCAAGCCCATAAAGTAAAATATTACCTAGATATGATTTAAATTTAGATAAACTAATACATAGTTAAGTTCCCCACTCTACATTTCCTATATATAGAAGAATTATCCATAGTAAGTAACCTAAGAATTTAAACTACCCAACATTGTAACCCACATCACCTATAAAAAACTATAATGGGAGACTCGTGCCCCGTAGAAGGTCGGTGTTGGTTGAGGGAGTAACTAACCCTGGTATAGGGCCCATGCCTCATAGAGTAAAGTATATTATATGAGGTATTACCAAAATCCATAGATAGAGGACTCACACCCCAAGTATGTGGGGAAGTTCTTGACTCTATATTTCATGTGGGGGATGCATCTTATCGGTGCCAAGGAAATATCGACCCCATGTATGATCTACAGGACCTACAACCTGAGTATGTGGGTATTATAGAACTCGATAGAGAATATGGGAAACCCATTCCCTACAATTAACCCATTATTAGGGGAGTTCTTAACCCTATGTTCACTCTAATCGATACACATGAACCCAGTCATCGACCCTATAGAGAACATAAAACCAAAACTACATAATTTTCCTTATTTCTCACCTTTGATGATAGAGAGGGATGTACCATCATGTTCAACATGTAAAAATACTTAGTATGAACCATTATCATGAGAAATTTTTAGTTTCATATAAGAAGTTACAAAAAACACCTAGGTTGGAAAAGTACACAACATGTACTTTAGAGGACATATCATGAGACCCTAGGTTAGTAGTTGGTTCATGTAATGATACTAAATTTTTTTGTGAGTATTTAAATACATGACATGCCTAATAAAGTACATGTTGTGTGGGACCCACTATGGTGGGGGTACACAACTTGTACTCTATCAAGATGGTTCGTATGAGGATTAAACTACATTGTGTGTCGAAGGTCGGCTACATGACGTGTTAGGATCACGGTTCACTTAGTGTGTACCATAAACTACCCAAGTCATAAAGTGGTAAAGGTATATGGAATATTAACCCTAACCCATAGTTCATGTAGGGATAGACGGTGATGCAATCATGTACCCCCTGTACGCATCGAGTCATGTCAACTAGAATTACACAATGTGTGTACCTAAATTACACCCTTTGTGATGTTTAAATTGGTCTAAAACCCTAGTAACTATTGAAAAAATGACATGAAGTGTGTGTATTAGAATACAGTTTCTTAAAAACATGTCACTTCCCCTATTTTCACCATGAATTACACCCAACTAATTGTTATAGGCCTCATTTTTTACCTCCACACCTCGAGGAGTCGATGTCATCCTCCACCATAGACCCGTTAACCATCCTTAGAAGGAAATATAACTAGGAACACACCCCTGACACTCATTACCACCACTAGACATCGAATGTCACGCCTCCACATCTGCAACAACCCACCATCACCGGACATCCATCCCATGAAAAATCTTTCATTGCTTTTATTCCCAAATAAGATTCTCATAAGCCCAGATACCTATCATTTGTTTTCTCAGGATAAGTTTGTCGAACTGCCATACATGAAGATGGAAAGTGAAAAAATCATAAATAATAAGGGAAATAAAAAGGGGTAGAACATGGTTTTAGTGGCTGATGTGAAATTCTAAACAATGTTCATCATGCACATATCTTCAAATGATGAAGAACGTGAGTGAAATCATGAATTTCTATAAAAGTATAAATTAATAATAGCATGAGGGATTTATATTATGAAAATAAATTACATGTAGAGGATTGATCAAGAAATTGAAATGAGAACCAAAAATAACAGATAAAAATCATAATAATGCACCCTACCTTGATTTAGGATCATCAATTGATGAAGATCAGGTCTGCATGAGGCTCTATTGTCAATCCCTCCAAGAACACACAAATCCAAATCTTTATTTATCTCCAAGATATCTTTCTCCCTCTCTCTAATTTAGGGTTTATGAAGAATAACCCTAAGTGGAGAGTTTAAGTGGAATTAAATAGATACATTTAGGGTTTCATAGATATATTTTTATTTATTTTTTTATTTTATAAAATAACTCACCCTAGATGTCCTATCCCGAGGGCCTAGAATGAAAACCAAGATTACATCACCCCTAAGGTAAACCCCATATTCTACACATAATTATGACATTTATTTTTCTATATAGGTATCTAGTTGGGAGAAAATGAAAATTTCATATGAATTCATGCATATAGAATAAAAATAATAAATTATATTTATTATAATATGTCTAACCATATGTGATGTTAATCCAATAATATTGAATCAATAACCAACTCATAAAATACTATTTAAAATATTCTAATGGTTTGGACTAAAAGAATCTAAATTAATAAAAAAATTATAATCTTAGTGAGCATAAAATATTTATGGCCTAAACTGGTATTTTACTTAAGAGGGAATATATCAATCAACATGTTATTAGAGGAAATTTGAACTTTGAGAAGTCCAACACCATGAAATAGAAAATTTTCTTAAGATATAAAGTGATCTAGTTCCATAAGAGGTTGTGGAGAATAACTGACTCAGGTTATATAAGAACCTTGGAGGTATACTAGGATTCATCAAAAGCCTAAGAGATATGGATTTCTTATGTAAAATGATGATGATGTATTGTTTATAGATGATGAACCAACTTCCTATCTAGGGGATATTGAGTATTCTAATTTTAAGAAATATTTAGAGAATATAAAATCTAATATGGACTCCATGTACACTAACTGATTTTGAGACTTGTTATATGACCCTAAAGGGGTGAGAACCATAGGATACACGTGGTTTTTCTCTAATAAAACTAACATGGATGGCAGATTGTGTACCTATAGAGCTTTTCTAGTAGCTAAACATAACAAACAAATTCATGGTATTAAATATGAAGAAACATTTTCTCTAGTAGTGATGATAAATTCCATTCAGATATTTCTTTCTATAACAGCACATTATGATTATGAGATATGTAAAATGGATATCAAAATAGATTTACTTAATGAAAATTTAGTTGAGGGTGTGTATATGATACAACCCAAAGGTTTTTAAGTGCCAAATGAGTCTATTGAGGTTCTCAAGTTCCAATGTTCCATTTATGGATTGAAGCAAGCTTCTTGGAGTTGGAATATTCAGTTTGATGATGCAATCAAAGAATTTTGTTTCATCAAGAACACAAATTATTATTGTGTATATAAGTGGGTTATTCATAGTTTTTTGACATTTATGATATTTTATGTGGAAGAAATACTCATTATCATAAATGATTTCATGACTTTAAATTCTATAAATATGTTATTAGGAAATTTTTTCTTAATAAAATACATGGGTAAAGAACTCTACATACTGAGTATGAAGATCTATAGAGATAGATCAAAGAGATTTCTTGGATTGGGTATAAATTCATATATTGGTAAATTTATAAAGAGGTTAAGCATGGAAAACTCAAAGAAGGGGTTTCTAATAGTGTTATATGGAATTAATCTTTAGAAGATTCAAGATCCTTTTAAAGAGTTGGAAATGATGGATAATATTCCTTTTATGTACGCCATATGATTTATCATGTATTCAATTTTATGTACTTGACCTAATGGAACTTATGATTTTTGCATAACAAGTAGTTATCAATCCAATATTTGTGAGTCACTACTATCAATAATATCATTAAGTACTTGAGAAGAAGTAAGGTTATATTCCTTATCTTTATAGGCGATGATGTGTTCATTATAAGGGGTTACACTGATGTTAATTTTTAAAATTAAGATAATGATATAATATCTCAATATGGTTTCATTTTTCACCTTAATAATAAAGCTATCAATTTTAAGAGTTCCAAATAATCCATTGTGGTGGACTTGATAATAGAGGTAGATTACATCGTCGTATAAAATACTATGAATGAAGTTGTTTGCATTAAGAATTTCATTATTGAACTTTCAATATTTTCTAGAATTGAGGGAGTAATTGATATTTATTGTGACAAAAATAGAGCTATTGATAAGGATAGGGAACCCTGATCTCACAAAAGGACTAAACATATCCTTCACAAATGCTATCTCATTTGAGAGACCATTTAGAAGAGCGATGTAAAGATATGTTGGGTGGATATAAAGGATAATGTAGCAGATCTATTGAAAAATAAATCCACACAATAGAAGTGTGAGGTTAATGAGAAGCCTTTGGGTATTATATGCATGGGAGACTAGATGTAATGATTGTATTCAATGGGGTTGTTTCATGGTTTTATAATAAAGGCAATCCCCATTTATCATTCATTCATGTGTATTACATATATTACATGAATATTGGAATGATAAAATCCCCTCAAAGTATGAATTTAAGTTGTATATAATCGATTATCACCATAGAGTATTATAGGTTATGGAGATATATTAAGATTAATATGAATAGAAACTTGTATATGATATAGAGTAGACTCATGAGATAAAAACTAGGAACTTGTTATCTTGATTGACCCATAATAGTATATCACATGGAATGTCATATGAACATTCATATAATTTGGGATGCATGTTTAACATTAATCCTCTTTACATGAAGTTTAAAAGATAATTATCTTGTGAACCTTAATTCTTTGATACCTTTCTTACGTCATCCATAAGTCTGGGACAATTAGGGGTGGTTATGTATGTTGTTGATCATGTTGTTAGTTAATATTAACCAACATGGGATTTTTCCTCTTATAAAAACTATAACATCAGAACCCATGATTGAATTAGATTGAGGAAATACATTTTCATGCTTATTTTAGTGACATGTGATGTGGACAAATACATGGATGAATTCCATGTGATTTATTCATTTAAACTAGTCGAGTTATTTTAGAGAATGATGAATATATGAGATGGCCTATACTGGTTTGACATGTTCCATGTATAGTGATCATTTTATATCATAGAAAAATGGATTATATAGTTATGTATATGATGTACCAAGATGTATCTTATAGTGATCATGTTCATATAGATATATGAGTATATTTTATTGAGATCACACCAGACCCCATTGTATCTTGAGTAGAATTGACATTTTTCTAGAGGACACACTTTTCTTATAATTTTGGATTATGGAATTCATAATTTTTTTAACACTATAAAGGACCATAGGGTTATACATAAGGCCTTAGAATAAACATTAATATTGGAAGATGTGTTTTTTAAACTTTTAGAGAGATTATGATAATCATGTCCAAAAGAGTTTGGATGGATTCAAAGAATTGTAAAGTTTTTTATAAAGTCTGTATGGATTTAGTGTAAGTGGGAGATTGTTAAATATTAATCACTAAATCCCAGACCAAAATACGGTGAATGTCACCATTATGTTATCAATTTCTTCACATGGTCTTTTATACCATGTTTTGGTGAACATGTGGAATGATATGTGACATCAATCAACTAATTCTCACGTGTTGGTTATCATATTTATTTCAGATTATTAACACATCATATGATGATGTGTAGATGAAATATTGATTGTTAAAGGAGTTTATAAATCATATTGATAAATATGGTGAAGCCAAATGGTTTTCTTACTTCATAACATATGAAATTTTATAACTTTAAAAGGCTCATCCATTCAATGAAGGGTGTCTATAAATAGATATTTATGGGCCTTATTTGAAATACAAGAGATCGTTATCTATTTTACAAAGACATATTCAATTATATTCTCCATATTTTACTTTTAGGAGGAGGTAATAACACATAGTTATGGAGAAAATGTCCTATTTAAACATTCAGTGATTCTAGTGGTGGTGGATATCAACAAAGGTAAGAACCTGCTGGTTATTTCTAAGGGAAGTTGATCAAACTCACTATTAGTGAATATAAAGATCATGGATAGCAAGGTAATCTTGTTTTATTGTTTTCTTATTTTATCTAATTTATTCCTCTCCTAATTGATCATGGAATGGATTTTTTTGTTTTCTTATAATGCTTATGGGAATAGAGATATCCCATGAAACCAATCATAAACAAGAGGTAGGTTAGATATAACACCTGTATATATAAATCGAAACACAGACAAACATATCATAATCTATTACCTAGTAACTTAAAGGTATTGAGCTGTGTTTTAGAAAGAGTAGTTTAATCTAAATGGGATCAAGCCTATCAAGAAGGATGTTAGTAGTATGCCCTTGGAGATGCCTGATTAAGTGGATGTTTTTGTGAGGTTGAAAATACTGGAATTAGATTTATTCCTCAAATAAATTCATAATTCAGGATCATGACACATATATAGAACATGAAACCCCTTAATATTTTTTCTATAGTTTATAGCATGTTTTTCTAAGTGGATGTCATCATATTAAAGGTTTGAATCCAAGGGAAAGTCCATTTGGTCCTATGAAGGTTGAATTTGGTTAACTTAAGTAGAGGTTAAAATCAGAAGGTAAAGCATACTATATATTAAAATCACAGATACTTTTCATGTTAAATTTTTGGGGGATCATAGTTGACCAATTATGCTATTAACTCTAAATCAATTAATTTTTGGGTTAAAGAAATAATTAATTATTGTAACATTTGGTGTGTGTGTGTGCATGTGTATTATTTATAGAAAAGACACAATTGGTGAATTTTGAATCCATAGATAAAATAATATGATTTAAGTAATTGATATTCTAATGTGGAGTTGTCCGACATTGATATAATATTAAAAGATAAAGAGACTTTTATATATTAGAATGGTGGATTTTACTAAATCGGATGAAGTTAGGCCAAGTGATAGTGACCTTTATTGAACACCATCCCATCAACTATTATAGTTTAACCTCTATAATGAGGTTGTTGGGGGTTCCAGGGGTAGAAACCCCTTGGTTGGGTGTTCAAGAGGACCTAAATTTTAGAGGTACCATAGTATATCAAACCAACTATGGTAGAGATGAATGGTGACATTGACAACAAGTACTATAGTAGTGTAGAACTTATCGACATGTTATTATAGCACTATAGATTATTGTGTGGATATGGGTACTGTATCAACACATATTACTATAGAAACACATTTCTTTATGAGCTCATTTCGAGCTAGGGTTTCTAGAAAGTGTGTGAGTGCGTGTCCATGCCTTGTAATGATACTCTCATAAATAGTGAAATGATTTTTCCTCTCTATGAACATAGGTATTCTTCCTGGACTATGTAAATCCTTATGTGTTGTTTTTTTTCTACCTTGAATTTGGATCGTATGATGTTGTGATCTTTAATTAAGAAGTTTATTGTAGTTTATACATATTGGGTATTATAATTATGATTGAATTAAACATTCTCTTGGGTAACTAACCATGGGTAGAGGTACTTTGGGCTAGACTACTCATTAGCCCAGGAGTTTAGGCTCTGTCTAGAAAAATGGGGGTTGACTACCTATCACTCTATGTTTACTCTTGTAGAGATTTTTGATTTCATGTGATTCTAATCCTTAACATTAAAGGGTTTTATATACCTTATGTATAAGATACATTTTTATATGTGTAAATATAGTTGTCTTTTAAATTTGGCCTAGTAACACAAGTTGCGAGTTGTGTAAGGAGTTACATATCAATATGGTTTAAACGTATTAATTTGGTGGAAGGAATAAATTCCAAAACTAAATCAGTAAAATTATGTATACATGTAAATGGAATACATTCAATAATATAGTGGTATTTAAAAATCCTTTAAAATAAAAAGTGTTAGATTCATTCCACAGTAAACACATGTAAAGAACTTAATCATTCAACCAGGAAAGTTCTACCAAAGTAGGGTTCCCATGGATTATCTTTTCTAAGGCATGGTGGAAATGGACAACCCTAAAAGTTAGGTAACCAAATCTAACAATTATCTTTTGGTTACACTTATTGGGGAAACCCTACAAGTTACTATGTCAAAGGAATAATTTTGAGTTAATCTATATGATGAATTGGGATAAAGTGTTATCCTCTAAACTATCCAAGATTAATATCTAATAAGATTGGCATAATGGACTACCTAAATAGCTATGTGGTGAGAGGAACGCAAAATTGGACTCATTACTTTGTGAAATATGGTTCCTGTCCCATTAGTATGATGAATTTTAAAATGGTTTATCATTTTAGTGGGAGAAAATTTGATAAAAATTCCTTATTAAATGAATGTTAAACATTAAACTCATCTGATAAAATCTTTTGTTTTAGATAAAATGGCATCAGTGATATTAGAAATGACTTTGATATCAATCCTTGAGAAGGAGAAACTTAATTTAAGCAATTTACTATATTGGTATAGAAACTTAAGAATTGTTCTTAAGAAATAAAAAAATACTATGTGTTATAGAAACCCCTTTTTGAGTAGTCGACTATTGAAATTTATGAAAACATAGATAAATTCACTTAAGGTGTAAAATGAATTAGATTTAATCTACACTCATGTTCTCAATAGGATTGGGTACATTAATGACATGGAGGAATTGTGGTTTCCTTTATGGCATGATCTAGCTACATATTTCATTCTATAATCCTCACCGAAAATGTTCCAAAAATGTGTTTGAGTTTAATAGAATTTTACCATATTTTCTAAAGGTATTGAGGATAGTTTAACTGAATATGATATTTCTAGGTTATGGTGTTGTATTTTTAGGTTGGAGTAGGGTAAAATGGAAAGAGGGGGTAAATTTCCCTTAAAAGAAAAAGAAAAAAATAAAAGTATTAAATACTAAAAAACTCATTTTGAAAGATCAAAGATAATCAAAACCTTGTGAATATTTAAAAAGAAAAATTAAATTAAATTTGAAAGTACAATGATATAATTATATATTTTTATAAAATTGTAATAATAAAATAAAGATATATTTGTGATTAAGTTTATTGATGGATGAAACAATTGATTAATTGGATGAATGAAGGCAATAAATTAATAAAAATGTAGAAAGTAAATAAGGCACAAAATTTGGTAAGGAAGTTTGGAAATATCTCAAAAAGATCCCCTAAATCTACCAACCCCATCACTTTAAGATTTAATTTATTAGTCCCTTGACTTTAACGGTGGCCAAGATACTAAAAACCCTTTCGTTTTAGTTTGTAGCAAGAAACTAGAATTACAATAGAGACTAGATTTTTAATAGGTATAGCTACAAACCTCAAAGATAATAGTCCCTTAAATTTAGCATTTATGGAAAGAAAACCTAGTTCCCTCAATTTAAAGGTATTGAGTACCAATAATAGAAGAAAGATAAGGAAGAGATAGGATTTCTATAAGCAATCATGTTTTATCTTGGTCTCAATTCTCTCAAAAGAACATGAAGAACTACTAAGAGAGAATGAGAAAGAAGATGGGAGTGAGAAGATATTATAACAAGCACACAATTAATATTGGAGAAAGAATAACTTTTGAAAAGAGAGATATTGAGAGATCTTTAGTGATCTTAGCATGTTGGCATTGGAGAATAGATGAGAAGGTGTATTTCCAAGGCCACCAAGAGGTCCATTTATAGCTTTCATGAGTGTTGAAGAAGTCTTGGGTCGAGCCAATGCTTTAAAGAGAATAACTAATACATTTTTACTATAATTTAATGATCCTTGGAAATTTATGTATTGAAATCTATTGTGGCATAAAAGACTTACATATTCTGTGTAGGTGGTTTTTGCAGTTTAGGTATTAGAGATATAGCATGGAGTATTGTAAGATTATTTTAGAGGTTATACTGATTTCAAGGTAGCTTGGATGTAGTGCTTAAGTTTTTACATGGATGGATCCTATATAAAGAGTTGTGTGGTGTATACATTTACCTTGTGTCATGGACTTTCCTGAGTTTTTAGGATCTGAAGTTTGAATATGGTGTGGATTCTGTGATTCTTTCCATGATCTTCAGAGAAGAAGTTGGATCGAGTTTTATTGTGGTGTGGTCATTCTCATTGTGTCGTAATTTTTATTCTAGAGATTTATATGACATGATTTAGAGTGTTATGCCATAGTGTTGGTCTGAGGAATTCACTCCATGAGTTTAACAAGTTCAACAAGACTTCAAAAAGGCTTCTTTAAGTTTCTTTCATGATTATAATATGATGTCATCAAGTCTAACTATCAATCACTTGAATGAAATCATTAGACACTTAAAAGAGTGGTTGTGATCATTAAAACTACATAAGGTTGGAAGAACAACATTATTAATAGAAAAAATGGGTAAACATTCAAATTGAAAAAATAAAAAACTTTTAGAAATTCCAACAATGTTTTTTAAAGTAGCCAGTCAAAGTTATTAAAGACAAAAGGATGTGTTATATTGTAGGGTAAATGTTTCCATGTAATGAAATATTCTATAATACCTAAATGGGTTTGAGAAACTCCATGGATATTCCATGTCCGGTATTAGTGTTATAGAATCAATTATTTGATTTTAAAGGCCATATGATACCAAATATATACTTTAAAAATATTATAGATATAATGGAGTTCAAAATCTAGGTAAGAATTGATGAAAATTGTAGTGTTTATTCAAATTTAGTATCAAAGTTTTCTATTATGAATATTTTAATGAAAAATAATATTTCAATATTATATATATCTGAATAAAGGATGACATTAATATCTCATTTATCTTATATGATAGGATAATTTATTTGTTAACTAAGAGTCATTATGAATAAAATGAAATGATAATTTTAATAAACATGGTTTATGATTCATCAAACTCTGTAGTGTGGTTTGAAAATGATGCAAGGATAAAATTATTTTATTTAGGATAATAGAGTTAATCCATGACATTTGTTAAAATATGAAGGAAATAGATCCCACCATAGTCAGTGGTATATTTTAAAAAATAAAGTATAATTTCCAAAATATTTATTTAAACACGCAGAATACTGCATAATATGTGGATGTCAATAGTTTATTTGTTAAGTATTCCCACTAAATAAATTAAGTGTTATTTCATGAACACAAGGGAGTTTTTGTTTATTAGGATGATATTATAGAGATAATATAGTTTTTTAACAAATAAAGTATTATACTAGTCAAGTTTAAAAAAGAATGTCATTTTATATAATAAAGGATTTTAGGGTAATTTGGTAAAGAAAATAATTTAAAGAGTTACATTTATTTATTAAAATTGATATTAAAATGATAAGGTTACAAAGATGATAATGATGAACTTAGAAAGGGTTCTAAGTAGAACACAAAAGTTATTAACATCATAGCATTGGATGTAGTGAAGCAAAAAGAGTTTGAATACTTATTCAATGATTTTAACACTATGAATATGATTCTTAATCTCACCATTATTCAAACTCCCTTTTTTCATAGGTGTTACCCATTAAAGAGTTTAGTGGTAGGATTTTATCATATGGTTACATAAAATAGGGTAGGAATTACATTGAGATGTAATAAGTTTAACAAAGCCTAAAATGTCACAAACATAATGCATTTTGGAAATCTTTTATATGAGATATGTGACTAGCGCATATGTATGGTTTTTTTAGTATATTCATAAAATATTTTTTAGAATATAAATAAAATTTATCATTTTATAAACAATGCATCAACACCTTATCTTTTTTCATGTTGGTTGAATATGACACGTGAAGTGAAATGATAATTAACCTTGAAAAGTATGACTTTTAGTTATCCTTAACCGATTTTTTTCATGGAGCATTATAGGTTGTGATGAAATGTTAAGGTTTTCATGAGTATAATTTCATATCAAGATACATAATATTCTCATCATACACAAAATGAGTTTTATGTTTTGGATAACCCACAGAGTATACCACATGGAGTGTCACACACTATCCATCCAAAGAAATGATTTTTTTATGAAAAGGATTAGGGGAAACCCCAGAACAAGTTACATAGGTCTAAAGTAATGAAGACTAAGGGCGTCAACCTAGACCAGATTCACACACTCATGGGGAAGGGACCCAACACAATTAAAGATAGTACGTGGGTTATCCAAAGTAGCTTGGGAATCCAAGAAGTCTGCGACCATGTTTCCCTCCCTCCAAGTGTGAGTGAGATCAATGTTATTGGTGATAAACTCCCTATATTTTCAAATAATATATGTGATATCCCAATTGGTAGTTATCACACCTTGGATGGAGTTAAGGAGGATCGAAGAGTCAGTTTCCATCTGATTAAGGAGAATTTCATGAGAATGGAACAATTCTAACCCTTTAAGCATGGTAGTCACCTCCACTATGAGAGAGTCACCTTGGCCATGCCAAACACTGAATGCACATACAACCAAGACATTAATATCACGTACCATCCCACCTCCCTGTATACAACCTTGCGAACATGATCTGTCAATATTCAACTTCAAGCCACGCTCTAGAGGGAACCATCTAACCTAGTTTCCTTGGGTAGGGGGAAGGAAATTCATTACCCCTACACATCATCCTTCTATGATCCGACGTAGGGAAGGGGAACATGAGCCTTAGCCTAGTTGGTAAGGACTCTGCAAGTGAATCTGAGATACCCGAGATCAAATCCAGGCGGAGACATTATTTCTGGTACTGTAGCAGTACTGTAGTAGGTATTGTAGCGGGAACTGTAACAGTTACTGTTTGTCACTGTAGCAGCCAAAAATATGCCCCCATTTGGGCCTTCGGGCCACTGATTTGGTCCCCAAGTCCTTTAAGGCCTTCGGGCCACCTAGGTCTTCAGGTCAGTAAGGCCTTCGGGCCACCTCAAGGCCTTTGGGTCACCTTAAGTGCAGATGCAAACCAGACGACATACGAGGAACAAGATCTACAAGGAGTATGATCAAGGAGCTTTCACCACAACAGAAGCTAAACAGATTGCAAGAATGAGAGGCTATGGCACCTTCCATTAGGACAAGCCTGTGCGTGCACGGGAATTCCTAACCGAACAGCCATGCAAAGGTGGAGAGATTATTTTTTTCACGATGAATATGCTAGGGAGGAACAGTTCCAAGTAGTTAGTCTGGGTTGTATGTAATTTTTGAAGCCTACGGGAAAATGAATTCCTCTAAGGCCTACGGGACATGTAATACTTATGCCTACGGGCCTTGTAAGGGTTCCACCTCACCCCTTGAAATGTGGATTATCAAAAATCAATAAAAATGAAGGTCTTCGGGCCATTGGAGGACGTAGGGAAGGGGCATGCTTGTTGTGCTTGAGTAGAGGAGCCAGCTCCATGGCAACCGACCTGGACTTCACCTTCACTGCCAGCCAAGAAAGAATGATGATTGTATATCCAGCTTTATTAAGAGCAGACCATAAATTCCAACATCCCGCTGTGAACAGCATCGCCCGAGCATTTCTTTCATGTGTATTGTCATTTGAGTTCTGAAACCATGAGTGGAGGAACAGATTGCTAGAAAGACCTTGGATGTCTCACCCAGATAGAACGCTAAGGTATTTCCAGACATTAGTAGCCCCAATCGCCTTCATATAAAATATGGGCAATCATCTCTTCCTTGGGGGAGAATCAGCACGAGCACTTGGAAACCATGTAAATACCTTTTCTTCGGACTCCCTCATCAGTTGGGAGATCATGATTACAAATTCTCCAAATTAGAAAATTTAACTTGGCGGGAATTGCTTTACACCATAGCAAACCACCCCATGTATTGTTTCTGGCATCCATATATAGCAAACAGCAATAAACCTTAGGGGAGAAGAAGATCGATGAAGTCACAGTGAAGAAAAGTATATCAAGTTTAGCGGATATAGAGATACCATGATAAACCTCCTATTTTTGGTGGTTGAGAACAGATCGGATGAAGGTAGGGAAGTTGTTGGCTTGAGAGAAGGTGATATCAAGCATCAGACAACCAGGGAAACCCAAAATATTTACCACCAAATTATCTTTCGATAATTTAATCGATCCTTCCCCCAAAATAAATTTTGAATGCTATTGGATCTTTCATATGTGGCCCCGAGTGATATCCCAAAGCTTGGAACTATTGTCACATGTGACATCGAAACATGACCCATATTTCTTAGATGTGAACTTTTCCCATAGAGATTGACCAACCATCACATCCCATGCCAACATCAAATGAAGGAGATCCATAGTTCCTAAAATGCATCTAAGATTGATTCCACCATCCTCGGCATCATGGGAAAATATATTCCATGATGCCTAGTGGTATCTTCCTTCCGCTTGAGCATCCCATATGAAGCTAGCCATAATATTCTCAATGTTATATATGATCATCTTGGGAACAATGGTGGCCGCAAAAACATGAATAGGAATTGATTTTAAGATGCTATTAACCAGGGAGATGTTCCCTCCAAAGGAAAGAAAATGATTCTTCTAGTTGAGAATGCGTGAGGAAATCTTATCGATGGTACCATCAAAGTGATCTATTTGGATCTTACCTGGTAAAATTGGGGCCCCTGTGTACTCCATGAAAAAATGTCTTCTGGGGACCCCAATATTTTCTTCAATTTTATTTCCCCTTCATTCTAAACATAATCTTGAGATGTATAAATTGCTATTTTCTTTGTTAATGAGATGACCAACCCATTTATAATAAATATCAAGGATCTGATTTAGCTCTTGAATAGACCTACTACTTCCATTGGTGAAAATAAGTAGGTCATTCATAAAGAATAGGTGATAAATACCACTAATGTTGGATCTACACCTGAAGGGATGAACACGTCCATCATTGATACATTTATTTAGATATTTACAAAAAGATTATCGGATCATAATGAACACACTGGGGGATAGGGGATCCCCCTGCCTTAACCCTCGAGTAGATTTATAGAATCCATATCTTTTTTCCCTGTAGGTCACAAAAAACTAAGGAGACCCAATTCATATAAAGAACATGTCAATCAACCACTCAGAGAAACCCATGCATCTAATGACTCTAATGATGAAGATCCATTTAACCCTGTTGTAGGCCATGTCTATATCCAGTTTGTAGGCTATATTGGACCCTAAGACCATTCTGTTAATATCACCCACCATCTCCTGTTCCAAAGCTATGGTAGTTTGAGTGGATATCCCACAGATAAAGCCATGTTATTCATCTAAAACCCACCTGTGAATGTGCAATTCTAATCTTCAGTTGATCACAGCAGCAAGTATTTTTTAGGGGAAGTTTCACATGATGATAGGTCTGAATTTTTTTAAAGAGGAAGGGTCTATGACCTTTGGAATAAGGATCAACGTGGTGGCACATGCTACTCTTGGAAAGCTCCCTACTTAAAATTAATCCTGGATGATTTCCATCAGCTACATCTTGATGATATTCCAAAAAACAGTATAGAAGGACCCTGGGAAACTGTCTGGCCCCAGGGTGCTAACTGGGTTGAGGGAGGAAATTTCATCCCAAATTTCCTATCCATCTGGAATATTCTTGAAAAAACCATTCATGTCATGAGAAATAACATGATAAATAACGTAAAAAATTCATAATTACCACTTGGATATCCCTCTTTCATGTGAGGGTTAGCATCTTCAAGTAAGGAATAAAAATGGGACCGATCCATACCTCCAACTATTTTGGGATCATTGGAGAATGATTCATCCTCGAGAAGAATATTTGGAGCATGGTATCGCTTCATCTCTTTGATGAAGCCTGAAATAAAGTCATGTTTTTGTCCCCTTCCTTAAGCCACTTCACCCTTGATTTCTCTCTAACAACCCTTCATTGTTCAAGAAGCATGTCTCACCCAAATGGTTCCTCATGCCAACCAAATTATTGAAAGCATCATCATCCCACTGAGATTCAAGTTCTAAATCAGCCTGTTCAAGCTCCGCCTTAAAATTATCCAAGAAGAGGAACCGTGAGGGCTTGTTCTTATCCCATCTATGCATACCCTCTTCTAGTATTCTAAGATTGTTATGAAACCCCACCCAAGAATCTTCATCCATACCTTTATTCCAGGATGATCGCACCACTTGAAGATAATCAAGGTCATCTCCCCATCATCTAGAGAAAAAGAAGCGTTCACCACAGGTACTTATAACAGTAAGGGTAATCATAAGGTGGGAGTGGTAGGATTTTACCCAGACCAAGTGCTCAACTTTGGTGTTCGACAAGAAGGATATGAGTTGAAGGTTTTCCAAGTAATGATCAAGCTGAATCCAAATGCGACGGTTTCCTTTTTAATTGTTGCACCATGTTAACTTGTTCCTTATGAACTCTAATTCAAGGATTCCATTATGAGATGAAAAGATATGAAAATATTTTTTATCTCTCAGTGGGTAGACCCCCCCCCCCCACACACACACACCTTTATTTTTCAACATGCCAAGGATGGAGTTGAAATTTCCACCCACAAGCCAAGCCTCATCACCCGGATTGAAGTTGCTTAAATCCTTCCATAACATCTCTCTTTCCCTCAAATCACATTTGGAATAAACAATGGATAAGAAGCAAGTGGAACATTAAAACCTAATTCTTGTAGATATTTGTTGGTCTGAGGTAGAAATATGGTCAATGGAGAGGCATTTGTTCCAAAAAATCCATATGTGTTGGTTGATTGGGTCATTATGCATGTAATTATGAAGACCAAGTTTGTAGGAGAAGTCACCAATCTTAGAAGGGTGATGCTTGTGTTCAAGGAATACCACTAAATACACCTTATTGTGGTGAATATCAGATTCTAGAAAGTCTATTTTAACCTATTCCCCTAGGCCTCAGGCATTCCAAATGAGCAACGAAATCATCATAGAAAGGGGATCCTGGATTTTCCCCCAGCACAGAGAAGCGCAATGAACCCTGTGAAGAAGAATCTTGATCCCTGTTAGGTCCACAAGGCTGAATACCTTGAGAGGGGGGGTGAATCAGGGTATGGATATTATTTTTCAAAGTTATTCCTTCCCCACTGGATCTTGACCTCTTTATTACAAGGGTCACTTTTTTTGTACTTGTGTGTCTATTATGATCACTTATTTTCTTCTTTATTTGATGATGATGCTTTAAATGCAATGCAAGGAAGTACGCAGGCAGACACATAGATTTTTACTTGGTTAACCCTCACTGGGCTACGTCCAAGGAGTATACGCCGATAAGTTTCCGGTCGTACCAAATTCCACTATTCTTCACTAGCTGTGGATTACAAGATTCGGGCACAGTCACTCTGTCCCAGGCTCACTGCCTTTACAAGGTTTAGGGTCAGATCACTACTTTCCCAAGGGTCACTCCCTGTTTCTCTCTCTTTGGATCACTGCCGGTGGAGAGGATTACCTTCTTCCTCTTCCTTTGCTCACTGCGTCGGAAAGGATCCACTCACAGTTTATAGACCTGTAGGTCTGTTCAGTTGCATGAAGGAATGCATCTTCCTATGTAATTAGATGCTCTGTTGAAGCCCAATTTTCACTCATAGATGAATCTCTCTTTGCACTGAAGGTATCGGGAAAACTTCCAGATTCCACGTAGCCCGAAAATCACTGCTAGAAATAAACCTTACTTGGCGCGCAAGTCAATCTCGGCGTGCAAGTATCGTCGCGCAAGTCACAACGGGCGCGCAAGTCCACCTCAGACACTTGCGCGACACAAGCTTCCCCAAACCAAACTTGCACGACTCACTTCCTTTTACGCCCAAACCAGCATTGGCGTGAAACTACAAACCAGTGCGCAACTTCTCACACCGGTGCGCAACTCCTCACACTAGTGCGCAACTCCACCTGCGCGACCACACACCACCTACGTGACCACCACACCTGCGCGACAGGAGCTCTGATTTCTCAAAGTGTTGAACTCCGGTTAAGAACGAAGAGGGGTGGTCCAGTATTTATAGGCAAATTGACCACCCTGCGTGACGGCGCACAAGTCACCTGCGCAACCCAGTCTCGGCGCGCAAGTCTTCTGTCCTCCTAGACACTTGTGTGACCAACAACCAAACTTGTGAGAACCTGTTTCCTTTGCCATATTTTGATCTTTTGATCTTTAAAAACATATGGCATGCAAGTTTCTTATACTCCAAGTCATCAGTGCACAAGTCCCTTTGCCAAAAACACTTTTCTTCATTTGTCGATTTTTAGGCCCAAAAATTTGGCAAACACTGGAAAACAGCGCCACCTTGTATCTGTTCTTTTTGTACTGCTTCCAGATCGTCCATTCCATTATCGACGTTCTTGAATCAAACATGGATCGTTTACCAAAGCTCTTGAACTCTAGATTCCACCATGAAATCCCCTTTGTCAACAAATTTTTAGGTTATGGTTTTCATTGTCAACAATCACAACACAGATGTCCACTTTGTCAACAAACACAATCACCTCAAAAATGCTTCAATGATACCTTGAGGGATTTTTTCCCAACAATCTCCCCTTTTGGGTTTGTTGACAACTCTTCCATAAAAAGATATGTCGTTTAATCTTCATCCACCATTCGCCTCATTGCGATTCTGATAGCAATCAAAGATTTACTCAACACATACTCTAAGCCCACATGAGCAATGCTTGGCATGAGAAACAAGAGTAAATGAAAAGTTCATCAATGAATCACTTCAACTCTGACACCCTATGTTGACACCAAACTGATACCAATTTCCAAATTGATACCAATTGTTGATACTTCACTGATACCAATTTTTGGAAATATTCATACCACATTCCAACACCACTCTTCTCTTCTGCTTTTATCATGGTCTTCAGCTGTCATGATATCTATTCTTTGATCGATCACTTCTAGCATCATCATATTTAATACTCTCCCCCTTTATCATTTCTCCCCCTATCTGGCTTCTCCAATGGTCAGATTCTCCCCATATCTTTCATGATTTCTCAAATAGCCACACTGTCTCCCCCTTGAACAATCACTAATTTCTCCCCCTTTGTCAACGAACCCAAAGGTCACGTATTTGTAGTCTGTAACAGAGTAGAGAACACATATCAGCACAGTAGGTAAAAACACATCATACCTCAGGGAGAGGGGAGGGGTTTAACATCGACACACTTTTAAGTGTGAGGAATCGACTGAACTCCCAGATTCAATCGATGCCGTTCAAATGCTTCCTTGGGTAAGGCCTTTGTCAGAATGTCTGCAACCTGTAGTTCTGTAGGAACATACTCCAACTTCATGATTACCTACTCAACTTTCTCCTTGATAAAATGATACTTTATCTCAATGTGCTTTGTCCTTGAGTAATGGATAGGATTTTTTCTAAGATTGACAGCACTTGAGTTATCACACTGGATTCTGATCGGAGACTTCACTTCAACTCCCATATATTCAAGTCGCTGCTTCATCCATAATAGTTGTGTGCAAGCTTGAGTGGTTGAAATATAATCAGCCTCCATGCTGCTCAATGAAATGAAATATTGCTTTTTTCTCAGCCAAGAAATACACAATCCACCAAGATAGAACGCACCTCCTGACGTTGATTTTCTATCATCTACTGATCCAGCCCAATCTGCATCTGTGTAACCCAATAACTTGGTCTGAGATTTGTCATTATATGTCAAACCGAAATCCACGGTTCCCTTGATATACCGAAGTATTCTTTTCACTACAAGCATGTGGCTTTCCTTGGGATTACTTTGATACCTCACTGCTTGGCATGTGGCGAAAACGATATCAGGCCTTGTTGTAGTCAAGTACAACAAACTTATAATGATTTGCCTGTATTCTATGATATTAACTGCCTTTCCATCCTCATCTTTGGAAAATTTCATCTGGGTAGCTACCAGAGTGTTCATCACCTTGGAAATGTCCATTCCAAATCTTTTCATAACCTTCTTAACATATTCGGATTTAGAAATGAATTCAAAAAACTGTCTGCACTATGCTTCATCTGATCCGCCAACTATTATGTCTTCTTCATAGACCAGCCTCATCATCCTTTGATTACTATTGTTGTTAAAATGGAGATTGTAATCAAATCCATCATACTGAAAACCAAGCTTCTTCAAATACTGATGTAGCCTTGAGTATCATGCTCTTAGTGCTTATTTCAGCCCATACAATGCCTTCTTCAGCCAACAAAATTTATTCTCATCTTCATGAATGAGAAAACCATCTGGCTACTCGATATGCACTTCTTCCTCTAGAATCTCATTCAAGAATTCTGATTTGACATACATATGGAATACTTTCAACTTTATTTGCACTACAATGGCTAGGAATAATTTGATTGTCTCCAGCCTTGCAATCGGTGCAAATGTATCATCACCATCTATTCCCTCTATCTAGGAGTCTCCTTTGCACATCAGTCATGATTTGTTTTGAATCACTGTGCCATCTTCATTCATCTTGTTGTGAAAGACCCATTTAGTCCTGATGAAGTTCTCATCTGCTAGCCTCGAAACAATCTCCCACATCTAATTCTCTTCAATCTGATCTAGCTCTTCACTCATGGCATGAACCCAGTTTTCATCTTCAGCTACATCAGCAAAGCATTTCATCTCAACCTGAGATAGAAAAGATGCCTGCTGCAGTGATTTCATTTCCCTTGTCTAAAATGGAGCTGACTAATCACTTATTATATTCTGCCTATCAATTTCTGCTCAGCTCTTTGACATTTATGCAGATGAGGATTTTACTTCCTCATACTCACCATCAGTATCTTCTTCTGAATCGTCTTCAGCCACTTCTTCTCTACCTGAGTCTCTTAACCACTTCCTCACTTTTAACAGAAAACTTTTCACTGTGTCATTGTTCAATGATGACATTTCATCGAACATCTTCTCTCAGATTTTTGTTGAGACACCTTTGATTTTCTCTCGCAGCTTCTTGGTATCCTGAAAACAGTCAGCTGATACCATATTGTTAGAGAAAAATAGATAAGCATGAAATGCATTGTTATTTCTGCTTCTCCCTGTGTTTCTTTCTTCCCTCAATAGAAAACACATGAGCCGAGTCATCCACTTATGGCATTTATGGCTCTTGAATCTGATTTGGATATAGAATTCTCCCCCTGTGTTACACAACACGTCCATCTGTTAGGCCCAGTGGTATAGACCCATAACCATTCTTCTCTGCATGCACCATTTATCCTGATTTGGCACTAAATATCGATCCATTAACCAAATCTCTAAGCCTACTGAGTTGGAACTCGGTGTAGGAAACAAGAGATAGAGTTAATAACACAATCACTTCCTATTGTGCTTTGTTTCTCCCTTTCTCCTTCAACTTCCGGTACATGATTTGATCCAATAGAAACTCTGAAGCATATCACATCTCCACATTTCATCTTTAGATGCCACTTCCCCTTAGATAATATCTCCCTAAAACCTGAAACACATGAGTCATCAGTTAACTAGCATTTATATACATAGAGAGAGGGGATTTTCTGGAGTCCTCAAGAAGAGGATTTTGGTTGATTCTGAGAGGTCAACCCTTTGATTCTTTCTTGCAGAGCATCACACTCTTTCTTTGCTTCTTCTAGCTGCCTAGCCAACGTCAACTATTCTGGCCATATGACTAAGCATTCATTACTCACATGCTGAGTCTTTTTCTGATATAAAGATTCTGTAGGCCTAGCCTTTCTCACCATTTGGGGTTTAAACACACTAGAATACATTTCTGCCTTTGATGTTCCACCAAAATTCCATTTCCCTTGATTTATTCTCTGAGCAGGAATATCTCTTCTTGTCATCTTCCCTTGCTTCTTCCACTATTGCAAGGATCTTGCATCTTCTTCCAGTTTTCACTGTGTAACACGACCTGTGAATTTTTCATTACATTCTTTGTTCATCTTTCTTTTTATCAGATGTCTGAGTCACCACAATATTTTTCACTGGTGGTGATTCCTCCATTGAACATTTATTCTTCTTTATCACAGTTGGAGTAGATCTCCCCTTTATCTTCCAGGTTTGTTCACATTCTCTCCTTGAGAGTTGTTTTGAGTATGATAGATGAGGTGACTGATACACCTTTGGTTCAGCTCCATGTGATTCCCCTGAGGCTCTAAGCCTATTCTTCTCCTTTCCACTTTGTCTCTCAGTATATAATTTCTCATTATGCATCATTGGAGTCGAGAATCTCCTTTCGAGTTCCCTTTCCATTCTTGTGTTCTTCTTGCTGTAATTTCTTGCCAAATGCCCATAATATGAACATATAAAACATTTTCCATCAAAGGCATACCTCATTTCATCACTTCTATGTTGAGATGCTGATACACCTTGAGTTCTTCTTCTGACACAGGGCTCTTGAGATTCCTGACACATACTCATGGTGTGTCCCATTCTTCCACAGTAATAGCATCTAATGGATGCTTTCCTCTGAGAGAATCTTCTCTCTGATTTCTCATGATGCTTCTTCATATTCTCAGATTTAGTAATGTTTCTGTTTTCATAGCCTGAGATGTATTCCAGAGCCTCTGAACAGAAGCTTGACATGTGGCCATGAATCCCACAGAAAAAGCACATGTCATCACTTCTTTTTGTAACTATCCTCTTAGGCCTATCTTCAGCACCTATATGTTTTTCTCTACTCCTGGAACTATTCATGGCTCGCATTCTATCATGAAAGGGAGGGGATTCATCAAATCCCATGCCATATTTTCCCAAGCTATATGGTCTTTGAGCTGAGAAAATATTTTGTTGTTTCTCCTCAGAAATCTCATACTTCCTTTTCACTTTATCATCACCTTCCGAAGGACAATCGAATATTAAGTGCAGTGCATCCTTCAACTTAGGTTTTCCTTTGTCCCTTGATATATCCATTTCTTTCTTGTATTTCTCTATTACTTCCTCCAATTGTTGAATCTTCTTATTTCTTGATTCAAGTTGAGCATTGAGTTCTTTTCTGAGATTCTTCCCTCTACTCAACTCATCTTCTAGTTCCCGTGTGAGCTTTTCTACCATGTCACCTTGATTCATTACTTTCAATTTTTCCTCAAAAACAGATTCAGTGACAGATTCATTCTCTTTTTGTAGCCTTTGATTCTTCTGAACTTCTTTAGACAACTCTGTTTCTAGATTATCATTTCTAGATTTCAGATTCTGAACTTCATCTGACTTTTGATTCTCTTAATAATCACCAACCTTTTGTTTTCCTTTCATTTTAGCCACCTTTTGTAGTTCTTCACCTTGAGAATCATTCTTATCCTTTAGGTCAGTAGCCACATAAATAAGCCTTTTATTTAAGCCTCTTAGCTTGTTAACCTCAATCTCTAATACTTTTATCCGGATATCTTTAGATTTGACTTCTTCATCCAATTTCTGGTCCAATTTCTTTTTCATGTTGACAACATCTACTGGTGGCTTCCTTCTCAAAACATCTTCATCATCAGTTGTTTCGGAATCACTTTGATGTTCATGTACATCACTCATTCCAACATCTTGATTGGGTGAATCAATCTTTTCCCTATCAGATTCATCCAGGTCTTCTTTCAGTAAGTTGTTTGATTATTTTAATTGAATCACACTTTTTCCATACACACTTCCACACTGAGGAATACCACCTAAATTCTGATTCTTCTTTGATGTTTTTCCCTTTTCCATGGCACATCGAGATAAGATAAGACTGATTCTTTAACCACACAGATCGACTACACCAAGTCCGAGCGAATAAATATGATAAAAGAAATTGTCCCTCTGATACCAATTGTTAGGTCCACAAGGCTGAATACCCTGAGAGGGGGGTGAATAAGGGTATGGATATTCTTTTTCAAAGTTATTCCTACCCCACTGGATCTTGACCTCTTTATTACAAGGGTCACTTTGTTTGCACTTGTGTGTCTATTATGATCACTTATTTTCTTCTTTATCTGATGATGATGCTTTAAATGCAATGCAGGGAAGTACGCAGGCAGACACAGAGATTTTTACTTGGTTCACCCTCACTGGGCTACGTCCAAGGAGCATACGCAAACAAGTTTCCAGTCGTACCAAATTCCACTGTTCTTCACTAGTTGTGTATTACAAGATTCGGGCACAGTCACTCTGTCCTAGGCTCACTGCCTTTACAAGTTTTAGGGTCATCTCACTACTTTCCCAAGGGTCACTCCCTATTTATCTCTCTCTGGCTCACTTCCAGTGGAGAGGATCACATTCTTCCTCTTCTTTTGCTCACTGCGTCGGAAAGGATCCACTCATAGTTTATAGACCTGTAGGTCTCTTCATTTGCATGAAGGAATGCATCTTTCTCTGTAAGTAGATGCTCTGTTGAAGCCCAATTTTCACCCGTAGATGAATCTCTCTTTGCACCGAAGGTATTGGGCAAACTTCCAGCTTCCATGCAGCCCAAAAATCA
Source organism: Viscum album (assembly GCA_963277665.1). Classification (NCBI taxonomy): domain Eukaryota; kingdom Viridiplantae; phylum Streptophyta; class Magnoliopsida; order Santalales; family Viscaceae; genus Viscum; species Viscum album. The sequence goes on along the minus strand of OY728130.1, from coordinate 703,794,784 downwards.
CTGCTGGAAATAAACCTTACTTAGTGCGCAAGTCAATCTCGGCGCGCAAGTATCGGCGCGCAAGTCACAACGGGCGTGCAAGTCCACCTCAGACACTTGCGCGACACAAGCTTCCCCAACTCCAAACTTGCGCGACTCACTTCCTTTTATGCCCAAACCAACATTGGCGCGCAGCTACCAACCAGTGCGCAACTTCTCACACCGGCGCGCAACTCCTCACACTGGCGCGCAACTCCACCTACGCGACCACACACCACATGCGCGACCACCACACCTACGCGACGGGAGCTATGATTTCTCAAAGTGCTGAACTCCGGTTAAGAATGAAGTGGGGTGGTCTAGTATTTATAGGCAAATTGACCACCCTGCATGACGGCACGCAAGTTACCTGCGCGACCCAGTCTCGGCGCGCAAGTCTTCTGTCCTCCTAGACACTTGCGCGACCAACATCCAAACTTGCACGAACTTGTTTCCTTTTCCATATTTTGATATTCTGATCTTGAAAAACATATGGCGTTCAAGTTTCCTATACTCCAAGTCCTCGGCACGCAAGTCCCTTTTCCAAAAACACTTTTCTTCATTTGTCGATTTTCAGGCCCAAAAATTTGGCAAACATTGAAAAACAGCGCCACCTTGTATCTGTTCTTTTTGTACCGCTTCCAGATCATCCATTCCATTATTGATGCTCTTGAATCAAACATGGATCGTTTACCATAGCTCTTGAACTCTACATTCCACCATGAAATCCCCTTTGTCAACAAATTTGTAGGTCATGGTTTGCATTGTCAACAATCACAACACAGATGTCCACTTTGTCAACAAACACAATCACCTCAAAAATGCTTCAATGATACCTTGAGGGATTTTTTCCCAACAATCCCATTTGGCCCTAGCTCTAGTAAGGGTTCCACAAGAAGGAGGAGAGAACATGCTGGGATCCATGCCTGAGTCCTCATGCAATAAAACACTGCAAGCATTGGGCAGGAGGATTGGGTTTGCTGATGGAGAGGAAGCACCGCATAGGGAGAATCCTAGAGAAGAAATGGGTTATTTCCCTTTACAAAGAGCAAGATGATCTTCCCAGTTGGTTGACACCTTCCCTAGAGATAAAGGTTGAACCAACACTGACGCGACCAGAAATTCATAACCTGGATGTAAGAAAGGAGGAGGTCTGTATAGAACAATAGTAGTGCAATCATTCATTTGAATATTAGAGGGATCCTCCTTGGGAGATGGGGTGGGCAATGAGGGTAGAGCCTCCAATTTGTGGGAATAAGGGAGAGTGTGTTATGGGGAATTGCTATCTTCCTCCATGCTAGGGACCACCCTAGGAAGCTCTTCATTTCTCTAATATGAGGGGGTTCTTATGATGAATAATGTTTAGGGGGAGGAACTAAAGATTGATGCTGTGACTTCTGGAATACAAAGAGGGATTGACCATGTAAGAGACAGGTCGTACAGAAGCAAGCTAGAGATAGATAAACCAGTGGATGCCACCAAGAAATAACATCACCATCTTTGATCAAAATTTGAGCAGGGGGATGGCAAGATAATTCCATTTCTACACAAATCCTTACACACCCGCATCTTGGAGATGAAGTGTACGTTAATTCCCACAAAGAAAAGAACCCAACATATCTCCTATACCACGGAGAAAATCACAGTTGTGGAAATGAAGGGGGATACCTGGAAGATTAATCCATACTGCAGCTTGAGGGGAGTCACGACTATAGTGAGAATCCATAGACCACTAAAATAAGTTGGAATGCCATTTTCCAACTGAGCGCGGGCTCTGTGACCATACTTTCATAAAATCATTCTGAGAGTCAAGAACCACATAGAAGGAATTCCTGTTGAGTATGGAGACATGATTCAGGGCCTTTAACCCCCATGAAAACATGAAATTCTGAAAATAGGGGAGAGGGGGTTTGCCCGCTCCAAACCGAGCTACAAGCGTCCGCCGGTGAAGACGAACCAGTGACTCAAAGGAATCCAGGGATAAATCGATTGAAGGGGAGCCATACACTAAAGTCTTGTGGAGGTCACCTAGATGAATTTCTGGGAATGGTGAGGGTTGGGAAGAAACAGATGTAGCTGGGCGTGGAAGCACCTCTTTCAATGAAGGACCTTTTGGAACTGAAGCCGACGCACTCAGAGGAAGTAGATCTGGAGGCTTAGTGATGAGAGGAGGAATGTCGAGAGGTGGAGGAGGACCGGCTGCCGCTAGAAAAAGTGTCGATGATGTGGTTGGGAGGGCTGAAGGCAGCGGCGTGGGCGGAGAGATTCAAAAAAATGGTGGCGTGTGAGGAGCATTCTCCACAGCTGGAAAATCCCTTTATATTCTCTTTGGATAAGTCTTCACGGTGTGTCACACACTATGTATTTGATATATTAGGAGTGCATGTATCATATTTTGATTTCCCCCATACCTAAATGGGGCCCTTTTTAATATGATACCTTTTATATGTTAACCTTGAGGTTGATCAAATCAGGGGAGATTGGGTATGTTTATAATCATATTGTTGGTTGAGTTTAATCAAGATGTGTTTTTTCCTATTATGTGATAAGTATGACATATATTCCCTCATTTGATATAGACTGGAGGAGTTTATAACCATACTTAGATAAGTTACATGTGATGTGATAATCTATTGGATGAGGGTTATGTGATGTGTTTATCCATTATGATGAATGATATATGATGTTTTTATCTGTCTAAAAAATTTATACTTATAGAATCAAGAACTTATGAATATCTATATAGTATTGACATAATTCATGTCTCATGGTAACTTGATGCATTAGACAAATAGTCATATGAAAATACATGGTTGTATATGATATAACTTGTGCACACTGATAAAGTGATATACATGTTTGATAGAGATCATACTAGATCCCTTTGTACCTTGAGTAGCATTGATGCTTTGCTAGAGGTCTCTCTTTGCTTGAATTTATGAATCTATGAATTCATATTTAATATAAATTCTATAAAGGCTCATGAGGTCACACTTTTTGGTTGACTAAATAGGGATTGAGTTTTACAAAACTCAGAGAGCTACTCTTAAAGTGTTTTAGAGTAACCAAAATGAGTTTTGGATACATATCCACATTGCATTTCATATTATGTGATGCATGGTAAAATTAATAATATATTTACAAAAGTGTTTTGGAAGATATCACAAAGGATTTTTAGATATTGTTTCATGATTTATTATATATGATATGATATAAGATGAAATGACACAAAGCTTATGAGGCTTTAAAACAAGTGGTAGATTGATGGATATATACCCTAAAGCCTATATGCATATGTTTTGGATTATATAATGAAATAATGTGTGTGTGTGTGTGTCTTATGGTATAAAATATTGGAATCCAAGGCATATCATATGCCCTGGTGAAGGGTATATCTTAAGTCATGATATAGGATATCATGTTACTACCTCATCAAATCATAGTGTACAACATGAGCATATCGAAATGTTGTGATATATGATAATTGTAATGTATGGTTTACATGTAATATTATAATTTATGAAGGCAGGTGAATTCTAAACATTAGCATTTAATTTTTATTCCACACAATCTATCATTGTTTGAGTACATTTCATATGATGAAATATATGGGAGAATATAGAATGCATTTATATGATAAATTAATAGTTGACTGAAGATTAAAAATGTCGTAACTGAAGGATTTTACTTTAATATTTCATAATGTTTGGTTAAATTCATAGAAAGCTCAAGGAGTGTCCCTAGGGTCAATATAAAGAGGTTGAAGGCCATAAAAATCGTGTTGATAGTTTAAATTTATTTTTTTGGAGTTGGTGTCCTAGGACTAACTGTTTGTACTTTGATTATATGTATTTTTTTTCGTGACTTTAATGTAATAATATCATAGATTATCGGTCGCATTGATAAGGTCATAGCAGTTCCCCACTATTATGTGAACCTTGAAATGCCATGATAATATGATTAAATATAGTTCTACGGTCGGATAACGTTCTATGATGGGACACATAGAACATAACTGTTAGGTGCGATTACTCATAAGAAGATGAGGCTTCTCATAAATTTCACACTTGGTAATATCCAAGAAGGGAGATTGTGAGAACGAACCTGCCAATAGGAATTATGCATGTTTTGGTGTCATTAGATATTCCTATCTGCATGTATGTGTAATGGTAATTAGACTTTAAGATTATCATTGATTCATGTGACCACTCACACACTTAGATTTAATGAATAAAATTTTCACACCATATGTTGGTGAGAAGTAGTGTGTGTTGGGTGTGTCACGAATAACATGTTATTAATGGATAAGTCGAGAAAGGATTTTTTTTTCTTCCGTGTTTATGGAATTTTATATCTCAGCCCTTTGATTGGAATATAACTGTCACATTAAATTTCATGGTAATGGTGTAACTATGTGTTTATTTAAGATAGTCAAAGAAATACGTAATGTGCATATAGGTTGGTGACACGGATGTGAAACCTTCTTGATGAGATACTGAGACAAATGAATTATATTACATAGTGAGCGTTCGTATGTGGTTGTCAATGTTTCAATATTAAGATCTTTATCTTGGGTTCTTTGACCCATTACACTAAGACTACCTAATTCCAATGTGAATGAATCCTATAGGGTTACACACTAAGTGTCTCCATTGATCTCGATTAAAATCTGTTTAAATTTAATTATTATAATAAATATTATTATCAAGACTGATGAATAATTTTATTCAATTTTTATCAATCTCAAATTTTAATTGATGATTGAAATATTTATTCAGGTATCCAATAAATGTCAAGGAGTTAGAACAGACCAAGATTGTGTCGAGTGATAAATATTAATTTAAAATCCTATAAAATAATATTTTTCATTTCATAAGTTATAGAGAATTCCATAAAATATTATTATTATTATTATGTAGCATGGGGTTTAATAAATATTATAATATTATTTAAGGGTCGATACATAATTAAATAATATTTTAACCTAAACTATAGATCAATAAATTGATGGTTATGTCTATTGTGTAGGGAAAATTGAAATTTGAGAATAGATAATTGTTGCACACAATGGACTTCTCACTCTCCCTCGAACTACTCCCATCTTCCTCTCAAGAAAGAGAATAAATCCTTTAATACTAAAGGATCTTGGAATGATCAGGATGAAAAATACAAGATAATTTATTCGCCATACTAGCACCTGAAAATCAATTAGCATTGCTCGGAGATCAAATGAGCATGTGTGGATCACTACTAGAGGGATTCTACACTTGAATCCTTACAATGCAATGATGGTAATCTGAAAGGGTTTTTAGAAGTTCAATAATGTCATCTAATAAAGGATCCTAATATGAGGTAATCATTTCTTCATATCTAATTAAATTAATTATAAATTTAATGTGCAATATCCTCTATTGGGATTTTGGAAAACTCTAAATTAAAAGAAATTTTATTTTAATGCTCACCAAAGGTTCTTCTGCTGCACTTAGAACCTTCAAGTGGTATATGAGGGGTCACCTTTGAAATTTATAATTATTTAATTGATTATTGATCAATATGAACAATCATGATTGAATTTTTTATTTCATATTATTAATTCTTTAATATGATTTGAATTAACATGTTTTTGACATTTTAATTTCTTAATTCAAAATTCAAAATTTCTTAATTCCAAGAATATATGAAGAGAAATCAGATATGGCATCGAGAAGTGTTGAGGAATCTAGCCAGACAACATGGGATTACACAACGTTTAGCTGGTGTACACGCCATGTACCCAAGCGCATTGCACCTTTCCATGTCATGGGATACACAACACATCGAGCAGTAATTATACAAGGTGCATCTATTTCACATCGTGTGTAGACCAGGCCAACCTAGAACTCGACATGTCATATTACATGATGTGTAGCTAGAATACACACCTTGTAGTCTACATGCCTTAGCAGCAAAATTTGTGCAACCCGTGTGGTCATTATTTATGGTCTAAACCATGTGAGACTAACAACCTATTGAATTAATGGAGTACATGATGTGTAGCTATCATACACAATGTGTAACTCATTAATTATCGTGTTTTAAGTACATACTAATCCATTAGGTGAGATAAGCGGACGCACGACATGTGATATACATGACGTGTAGCAAGCTTGTACAAACCAGTAGTACTGTGTTCAATGAAGACGATGAATCCTTCAGTGGGTTTCATGGACACATAAAAAGTAGAACACACATCATGTAGCAGGTGGTATATGTGAGTAGTCTGAGTAATTTACTTCAAAAATCCCCAGGCGTGTAACCTGGGTACATGACATGTAACTCATAAGTATGCACTGTGTATTATCCCAATTAAGGACCAAATTAAATTGCATTAAATTTATAATTGCAACATTGAAACCTTGTTTTATTGATTGAAACCATTTGTGTTTGAAAATTTAATAATGGTTTTAAATTATTTTAAAATGATCAATTAATTTATTGTAATAATCTATAATTTTTTCTATGAATTTCATTAAGATGGGTATCCCTAAGAGAATTCATATGGTCATTAATATAAAAGGGAATTAATTAATCAATTGATTAATTAATTAATACAAGCATGTTTATCTTAATAATAAATAATGAATATAAATGAATGTTAACCAATTTACTTTTGCGTATTTGTTACATGTATGACCGTTCATGATCTTGAACATGACATGTGTATGTGTTGGATGTTTTAATTTAATTTATTGCATGAGTTTTCAATTATTTAATATTAAATTAAATTTTATGGTTTGTGTGTTATCCCTCCCTCCATTATTATCTAGGACCTGTGTGTCCATGGTTATTTATGTAATCCCCATTAACCAAAAATTTGGTTCCCCTCACCTACGTGTGAGTTATAAATACTTATAATTAATGGAGTATCCTAATGTGTGTGGAGGTGGTTCAATAAAAAACTATTATGATTCCTACCTGGGTGATACATTGGTATACAAGTGGAATGTTATAACTCGTGCCAAAACCGGCACAAGGATTTTCCCCCTAGGTCAATGGTTGATTTATTGTCTGGTCAATAAATCAACCATTATATAAGCTCTTGATAAGTTCATTTATTACTTATTTATTTTTATATTATGTATTATTTATTTTATGGATGCAAGACCGCTATCACATAAATAAATGAATTAATGCACAAATATGGAATTTGAATAAATAGATTATGTGTAAATGTTTTATATGACATGCTTCATTAATTAAGTAAAATCCACTTAATATTAACAAGTAATGTAAAGGATAAAACAAGGTTAAATTTATGCATAATAAATTAAAATCCCTAAAATATATATTAAGTCATACGTGGACTTTCATTACTTTATTAGGAATAAAGGCCTTAGAACTAAGTTTTTGGCCAACCCTCATTGGGACACTTACTTTTAACGTGGAATTATTGTGAAGGTTATGGATTGACATAACCATCTTACATCAATAGAAGTATCCCTCTCTAGACTTGATGTAACTTGGAGGCATGTGTTAAGGAAATCCAAGTCAAAAATTTAAGATTGGGGAGTCCACTCAATGGATCAATGATCGACAAGCCTACGGTTGGCAAATATCATCCTACCTAAATACCTTCAAATAGCTTGAACAGCCCTTGTTGGGGTTATGCGAAGGGATATATGGATCCTTTCCACTAGAATTTCCAAGTAACTGGACATTTCGAGTTCAATTTTGAGGGCCATTGAGAATTGATAAAATATTAGATTATTTAATATTATTAATTATTATTAGTTCTCGCATGATTTTTAATCAAGAAAAATACTAATAATTTTATATTTTTTAATTTTAGAAAATGTAAATTTCATCATCCACACTATCCCTACATATCTATATTGGAGAAAGACTATCTCCTCACTGGTAGTATCTTCTAGGAGTGGTTCAGACACATTCAGGTTGTGTTACACCATGAAATGAAATCTTACATTATAGAATCCTTAATGTTTGATCCTCCTACCAAGGAGGCGGGTGATGAAGAGTTCCTTGTCAATAAAAAAACATATGAATGACACGATCTAAGTTCAATATTTGATGTTATAATCTATGTCTAGTGAACTCATAAAGTCTTATGAAAATGTGGATGCTTATAGAAAGCTTGAGCATCTCCATGGTTTGTATCAACAGTGAGCAACATAAGAACAGTTTGAGATTTCCAAAGCACTCTTTCAGAGTAAGTTTGCAGATGGTGTGTCAGTTATGCCTCACATAGTCAATATCATTGGCTAAATTGAGCATCTAGAATTTATAGGGTTTAAAATCCCTGAATAACTGTGCACCAATATAATTATTGCATCGCACTTTAAGATATTCTCAAGTTTTATTATTAATTTTAATATGAACAACATTGAGAAGTCTCTTCTAGATATTCTCACTCTTCTTCACTAAGTAGAAAGGAGATGAAGGGTGAAAAGACTTTGATCCTTATATTGAACAGACGAAAAGGGAAAGTGGAGAGATATAAGCCCAAATCTTCTTCATGCCCATCCAAGAAGAGAAAGATCAAGAGGAAATTTATGGGAGCGGGGTGTTTTTTGTTTCGTATGTGGAAAGAAGGGCCACTGGTGGAAAAATTTCACCCAACCTAAGAAGCAATGGGAAGATTCATGTGAATTTTTTATCAAGTTCAATTTATCTATTTCTAAAAATTGGTAATTAAATACAGCATGTGGTTCTCACATATGTATTCAAAAATAGAAACCAAGTAGATTCAGAAATATTGACCGAGAGGAGGTAAATATATGAGCTACCAATGGATATAAAATATCTATTGTGGTTATTGAGGACTACCACCTTATGTTGACAATAAGAATGATATTGGTTTTGAAAGATTTTTTGTGTGCCATCTGTTACCAAAAAAATTAATTTCTATATCCAAAAATGATACGGAAGGATTTATTTTCAAGTTTAGGAATAATTCTTTCTTATTTTATAAAGATAAATTTTTTATTGTAAGTAATATTTAAATAATGGACTTTATGTATTGGATTACATTAACCAAGAATTAGCAATCGATAACAAAACTACTTCACGTGACTCACACCACACCCAACTATGGAACCATCGGTTGGGTCATGTAAATGAAAATCATTTGACTAAATTACATCAATATAGATATTTAGATTCTTTTAAACTAAAACCATTTAGTGTATGTCATGCATGTTTACAAGACAATATTACTAAAGCCATATTTAGTGGAAAATGTGAAAAGGGAAAAGATCTTCTTGAATTAGTTTATACTAATGTGTGTGGACCATTTTTTGTTGAAGAAAGGGGTGGGTACTCATATTTCATAACTTTTATTGATGATTTTAGTATATATGGATATATCTACTTAATGAGGTATAAGTCAGATTCATTTGATAGATTCAAGGAATATAAATATGAAGTTGAGAACCATCTTGTTAAAAAGATTAAGAAAATTTACTCAGAGCATGGTAGAGAATATCTTAATCAAAACTTCATTGATTATTTATGGGATTTTGGGATCCTATCCCAACTCACTCCTCCTTATACACCTTAGTGGAACGGTGTAAGAGAAATGAGTAACCCACCTTGTTGGACATAATGAGATCAATGATGATTCATGAATATGAATCTTCAGTTATCCTTTTGGGGATACACATTACGAATAAAATCAAAAATACTAAACCAAGTGCCCAGTAATGTGACAGAAGATATCCTATACCAATTATGTAATTGAAAGAAACCTGTGTTATCTCTCTTACATGTGTGGGGTTGTGAAGTTTTTTTTAAGGCCTCTTTAGGTAACAAACTTACACCCCGAGGCACAAATCATGCCTTTATAGGCTACCACAAGGAAACAAGGGGATATAACCTATAAACCCCCTTAGACAAAGGTAATGGTAGAAAGACATGCCATATTCTTTGAGAGGTGGCACATATCTAAAAGAGATAGTGGGATCAAGACAAACTTCGATGAATTTGAGTCTCAAGGTACACAAGAGTTGGCACAAGAATAGATTTTATAAAGCCCCATGGAAGAAGAAGTTGTTCCAGAGACACAAGTACTGTGTAGGAGTATAAGAGTTTAGAGAACCAAAATGGTATGGTTTTCTAGTCACCGATGATGGTGACTCATTGTTAGTTGATAATAAATATCCTCTAACATACAAGGAAGCATTAAGTGACATAGATGTTTCAAAGTGGCAAGAAGCCATAAATTCTAAAATGAATTCCATATACCAAAACTAAGTCTGGATTTTGGTAGATACTTGAGTAGATATAAAGATAGTCGTCTATAAATGGGTATTCAAGAAGAAATTGGATATATAAGGACAATTCAGTACCTATAAGTTACGAATGGTCACAAAATGGTTTAAATAGCATCAAAGCATTGACTACGATGAAATCTTTTCACCAGTTTCAATGCTGAAATCCATCATAATTTTACTTACCATTGCGGTCTTCCATGACTATGAGATTTGGAAAATGGATGTCAAAATAGTCTTCTTTAACGGGAACCTTCAGGAAGATGTCTATATAACACAACCTAAAGGGTTTGTGGCACCAAAGGATTCTATAAAGATATGGAAATTTCAAAAATACGTTTATGGATTAAAGCAAGCATTTGTGCATTGAGTGCGGTAGGAAGATCTCAAGATGAACTAGGTGACCGCCATTGGATGACATTCAAGAAAATCCTTAAGTATTTTAGGCATACTAAGGATATGGTCTTAGTCTATGGAGGAGATGAGGAACTAGTAATCTGAGGATATGAAGATACTAGTTTCCAAATAGATCAAGATGATATTAAATAATAAGCAAGATACATATTCACTTTTAATGGAGGTGTTGTGAGATGAAAGATCTCAAAGTAGGATGTGGTCGCAAATTCTACAGTAGAATCCAAGTATATTGCGGCTTTTGAGGAAGCTAAGAAGCAGTTTGGATACGCAAATTGGTTCAAGATCTTGATGTGCTATATAGAAATAAAGATCATATCACACTCTATTATGATAATACTGCAGCGATCTGATGGAGAAAGTGGGATGATCATTGATGTTTCCAGTCACGATCTGATGGAATTACCTATTGAAATAGTGGGTTCCCTAGACCTAACTATGCAGTACTTTTGATTACTATATCATGTACAGTTAGTTATTCATGATATCATCTTACCATTATAGTGTAGGCTTTTCTGAGTCCACTATTATAATGGTAATGTCCAAATGTTAATTGTCGTATCGAGAGGTTATAGCAGATCACAGGCTATAATGAGAACCTCGAGATACTATGAAATTAATCTTAAATATATGTTATATAGTCTAGATACATCTTACTGGCTGGACACGGTAGATGTATGACTATCAGGTGTTGGGGGCTCATAATCATTGAGACTTCTTCTCATGAAGTTCGCACTTGGTGATATCTAGTAGTGAGATCATGAGGATAGACCTGCTAATAGGAACACCACATGTTTTGGGTTTCATTGGTTGTTCCTATCTATAGACATGTGTATTGGTATCCTGACTTGAGACCATCACCAATGTGTATCATTTGATTACGTACTTTTATGCAAGTCGAAAACCATGGTATTGAAATTATGGTGAGGTAGCTTGCGTTGGGTGCGTCGTTGGTGGTATGACATTATTTGAATGGTCAAGAAAGGATTTGTCGCTTCCAAGTTTAGGAAGTTGTATATCTTAGGCCTAGTTGATCAGGATGGTGCTGCCTTCATAAGTCTTTGGTCAAATTAGTACAAAGGTAAATCCATTCGGTAAGGTCAACAAATAATAAAGCAAGAAAGGGACGATGACACAAGTGTGTGTCCTGCTTTATGAGATATTTAATGACAAATATATTATAGTACACAGTTAGTGTTCATAGGTTGGTAGTCGTTGCTATGACTATCCATGATGGGTTGCTAGACTCCACTCTTGGTCTATGGATTTTATCCACTACTATCGAGATAAGGGCCTAGAGGGTCACACATAATAGCATATTCAAGAATCCGCCCTATTCAGTTGAATAGGTATATGGACATGGTGGGCCCCGCCACGGGGTCTGAGTATTGTCCAAGTTGTCGATCACCAAAAGAATTAAATAAATTCATTAATATTCAAGTTATGAATATTTGGGATTGAATTTATTTAATGTATTTACAAGTTAGTAAATACGATAAAAATATTAATCGAATGAATATTATTTTAATATTCAAGGTTCGTTTAATATTAAGCGGGATAACGAGTCGAGTTAAATGAATATGTTTTATCACGTAATATATTTTATATATATTACAATTATGTTATAAAATAATAAATAATATTAGTGTAGTTTAGTTTGTCAAAATTATTTATTTAGTGGGCATTGAAATGAACGGGGGTCGGGGAACTCAACCGGGTATTTCTCAAATCCACTATAAATATAGGAGGAGGCTCTCTCTTATGTTGTGAAATTCACTATTAATTCATTCATGGAATGAAAATTGAGAGCCTCTCTCTCCTCTCACTTCCTAGAGAGAGAATCTCTTGATCCAAGAAGCTCAGATTAAGAAAGCTCTTAAGCATCGAAGACATCTCGATGCGGTGATCGTCAAGATGTCGAAAGCGTCATCAAATATCTGCGCTAGCACCTGGAATTCGACGATCAACACTCATGTGGTTTTTTGAAGCGTGTGTGGACGATCTAGAGGGTACGATCGCCATCAACTAATTGCAGTCGACTACGGCTTCAAATTTGAAACGGGTAAATTTTTCATTTTATTTTGTGCTCCTTAAAATTTACGCGAGATCCTCAGACCTCATCGGGGATCGGATCGTCGGCGTCGACAAGTACTATCGATCCATCAATGAAAATTTTAAAATATCCGGTCCACCAGCTTCCGTTGCGGGCCCTAGAACCTATCATTATCTTGATGGAATTCTCTCTTCGTTGATTTTTTCGGTCACGATCTGATGTGATCCGTCATTGCATCATAGAAGCCAAATGTAGGCTTCCTCTAGTAGTGATCCACACGTGCTCCATGTATCTCTGGACATCGCCGAAGGGATCTCCGGGTGCTAGCGCAGAAGAGCTTTCACTTGTGATGTCCATCTTTGATCGCCTTAAGAGATGCTTCCAAAGAACTCTCCTTGATCCAGTGGAGGAGGGTCTTTCTCATAACTTGAGAGCATTCTTAGAGGAAAAAAATAATTATCTCTTAGCTTGAGAGCTTTCTCCAAATCCGTTTTGCACAACCACAAAAATGGCTAGGTTAATGAGAATAATATAATTGGGATTTTTAATTACTTAGAATAATAAAATAAATTAATTACTCGAAATCATTTATTCATTTCATTTAATTCTTAGTAAAAACTCATGTCTAATAATAACAGTTAACTATTATTATTACTTGACATGCGCCCAGTGAATTACATCTAAAATTATTTAATTAAATAAATAATATTATTTCTCACAAATCCCTAGAAAAACTACATGGCGTGTATATATTAATATACACGGGGTGTACTTTTGTTTTTCCATTTTATTTGTTTCTTCCACAACATTTATTAGACCTTGAATAATGACTATCTATTTCTTAAATAAATATCACTACATTACTCGCTAATAAATATATTATTTTACCTACAATATATTCTCTCGAATAACTAGTATCGAAATAAATGTGATCAGACATCCTTGAATAATTATTTAACCACAATCAGGAATAATATTTATTCACCTTGTTGAATGAATATTTAATTAAGATACTTGGACACACTTAGTGTGTGACCCTCTAGGCCTCTTTCTCAGTGGCATTAGGTGGAGTCTGCCTAAAGTCCAAGGTTAACGTCTAGTAACACGCCAAGGCACCCATAGAGAAAGAAGTTAATGCTGCAATGACGTGTCACCTTCTATGAACGCTTACCGTGTAATGTAATCTTTTTGTCTCGATATCTTGAATCAAACGAGTTGCATGCTAGTGCCATCAATCCATGTGCTCGATTATTCTTTCTTTGACTTCTCAGAATTGAACTTTCTCATTCCTCACCATGGACATGGATTTATTTAGGCTATATCAATTCCATAAAAGGGCCTGAGATATCAACTTCTGTTATGGAACAGAATGGACAAATCCTTTCTCGCATTATCTATTAATGCAGTATTACTCGTGATGCACCCAACATATCATACCTCACTGCGAACAGTGTGTCGTCATAGTTTTCGTCAATACATCTAAGTGCGTGAGTTGTAATACCCATTAATAATAATCTTAAAGTCTAAGGACCAATACACGCGTCTGTAGATAGGAACATCCAATGACACTATGAAATGTGTATTTCCTACTGGCGGGTCTCGTTCTCATAATATCCTCATGTATATTACCAAGGGCGCACACCATGAGAATGTGCCTCAACGTTTTATGAGTCTTCACTCCTAATGGTATGTATTATTTGTATCCCTCAAATAATATCATCCATCCATAGAACATATATTCAAGAATAGTGTTATGACACTTCTGAGTTCTCGTCATATCAGGGATCCGCTATGACCCTTTAGTGCAACAATTATCCTTAGGACATTATCACATGCATTCTCATGTAGAAGAACAATCAAGATGTGATAAGGTATTTATTAATGAATAAAGTGCAAACTAGTTAGTTCTAGGCCACCAACTCCATCAGTATGTAGCAATAAAGATCGTATCACACTCTATTGTGATAATACTCCAGCGATTAATCTTACAAAGAAGTCAATGTCACATCAGCGTACAAAGAACCTACTTTAGAAATATCATCTATTGAGGGATTTTTCTTAGAGATGTGAGGTTGCAGTGAGCATTATTTCCATCGAAGACAATGTGGTGGACCCCTTGACTAAATATTTGACTCAACAGAAACATGATTATAATGTGAGGTCTAGCAGACTGAAAGTTATAGGTAGTTGTCTCTAGTCCAAGTGAGAGTTTGTTGGAGTTTGTGTACTAGGACCAATTATTTGTACTTAAATTGCATGTATATTCTATGATTTGAATATTAATAAAGTATCTGATTATATATTGTCTATTGTTCTACATGACTTTAATGTAATAATGTCTTAGATTATTTTTCATGTTGATAAGGTCATAGCAGTTCCTCGCTATGATGAGAACCTTGAAATGTCGTGATGATGTTCTTAAATATAGTTCTATGGTTATATAACGTTCTATGATGGGACACATAGAACATGATTGTTAGGTGGGAGTACTCATAAGCAGATGAGGATTATTCTCATGAAGTTCGCATTTGGTAATCTCTAAGATATGAGACTGAGAAGATATTCGCTGGTAGGAATTCTGCATGTTTTGGTCTCAACGAATAATCCTATCTGCAAGCATGTGTAATGGTTCTTAGACTTTAATATTATCAATGATACATGTCATGACTCACACACTTAGATTTACTGGTCATAATTGTCACGCCATATGTTGTCGGGAAGTAGGTTGTGTTGGGTGCGTCATGAATGACATGTTATTAATGCATAAGTCAAGGAATGATTTGTTCATTCTATCTTTATGGATGTTGATATCTCTACCATTTGATTGGAATAGAACTGTCGTATTAAAATCCATAGTCATGGTGTAATGATGTGTTTATTTCAAATAATCAAATAAAAACATATCGAGCATATAGGTCGATGACACAGATCTTGGGTGATTTGACTCATTGCTAGACAATAATCTTTGATTTTAGACGAACTCGTCTAATGCCAACGAAAAAGAATCCAAGTGGGTTACACAGTAAGCGTTTTTTTATCTTGATTAAATTCTATTTGAATTTAATTATTAGAATAAATATTATTCTCAAAACTGAGGAATAATTTTATTCAAGTTTTATCGATTGCGAATATTTATTGATGGATAAAATATTTAATTAAATATTTATCTAGGTATTCAATAAATGTCGAGTAGTTCGAATGGACCAAGATCGTGTCTGATGATAAATAATAATTTACAAACCAGTAAAATAATATTTATCATTGTGCAAATTAGTGTGCGCGCCATAAAATAATAATAATATTATTATTATTATGTGGCATGAGATTTAATAAGGATTATAATATTATTTAAGAGATGATACATAATTAAATAATATTTTAACTTAAACTCTATATCTATAAATATATGGTTATGTATATTGTGTAGGATTAATCGAAATTTAAGGATATAGAATTGTTGCAAATAGTAGACTTCTCCCCCCCCCCCTCTCTTAAGAACGAGAAGAACTCCTTCAAGCATGAAGGATCTTTGAGCGATCAAGATGAATAATGCAAGACAAGTGATTCACAATGCTAGCACTTGGAAGTCAATTAGTATTGCTCAGAGATAAAAGGGGCAAGTGTGAATAACTGGTAGTGGGATTCTGCATCTGAATCCTTACATCGCAACGAAGGTAATTTGAAAGGGTTTTCGGAAGATCAACAACAACATTGAAGAAAGTATTCTAAGACTAGACAATCATTTATTCAGATCTAATTAAATTAATTATAAATTTATCATGCAAGATCATCTATTGGGGTTTCAGAAAACTCCAAATTAAAAGAAATTTTAATTTAATACTCATCAAAGACGCTTTCGCTACACTCGGAATCTTCAAATTATTCTCTCTCTTTCTCTTTCTTCCTTTGCCTTGAGAGATAATAACATATCACGGTTGGGATGAGAATCTCACCCAAACATTGGATGATTTAAGTCGGACCATGGATACACCCTAGATAGAGGAGTCATTCGGTTGCTTCTTTGGGATATTCATCAAAGGTGTGGTTGAAGACAAAAGTTGCACCCATCTTCCATTTAAGTTACACACAAGTTCTTTATTTTATTTATTCATGGTTTCAGTTTTATACCAAAGTATATTGGTTTTATTGGGTTTCTTTGATGTATTTGCTGCTTGAATAATAGTTATTTGAGGGTAATTTTTTTATGGGTTTTATGAAAAAAAAAATCAGGAAAGGGGATTAGGGTTCTGATATTTTTAAAAATGGGTCTGGGATGCGTGAACGGCGTTCACGCATCCCAGACCCCACTGAAGGAGCGTGAACCCCGCTCACGCATCTTCCCTAGAGGAGGGATGCGTGAATTCGGTTCATGCATCTCATAGAGAGCTCAAATGCTCCTCAATATTTATAACTATTAATTATAAACTAATACACTTAAAGTAAAAATTAAGAAATATTAATAAATATCAATTAAATAATAGAAAATATTGAAATAATGTTAATAATTATTAATAAATATTCATGAATAATAGTTATTCATTAAATAATTATTAATAGAACGTCTTGAGTATTCTCTAACATATATTGAGAAAGATATAATCTTAGCATCTTTCACTCACTCACATCATCTCAACATGTTGTAGTTATACATATATTTCTATAAAGATCCTCATATGGTTCCATTTGTATTCTAAAGTGGAAACTGTTATTATATATGAATTCCACTAATAAATGTTGTCGATCACAATATCCCTTGAAATGGATCAAGAAATATATTAGCTGATCTACAAGCCTATGAATGATCCTTTTAGACTTACTATTAGTTTAAGTGTGGTTAGTAGTTCAAATCTCATTTTTGTATCCAATGCTTGTTAAATAATTCCCAAAAACATCATAGAGATCCTTGGGTCTCTATTAGATATAATATAAAGATTTAATCCATGTAAACTTACCTCTTTATTTATATATTGGTATGTTGATAGAGTGTGAAATACTCTCAAATAGTAATGAAGTAAGAAAGCATTGTAAGTTGATCAACTATAAACTGAATGTAATTATTTATAATGTAGGTCTTTATAAGACCTATGATGAATTAGATGGTGATGTTTTATATTTTAATGGGTAATAGTTTAATTATCCTCTTTTACCTCTTTCATTCGTCCTTTACTTACTGTAAAACTAAGTTTTGAGATGCATACTCAATAATCTCACTCTTTAGATTGCGTACCAGTAGAAATTCTTTCCTTTTATAAAGTCTGAATATGTATCTTCTCAAAATTGGCCAAATGAACTTCTAATTCGTATTGTAGTTATTCTGATCTTCAATCATAATCATCTACTCTTGACAAATATACATTATTCATTCAAATTATTCTTCATGCAATTTAATTTTTGTAAACAATTAATCGTGTTCCATGATATTCTAGGATTTTACATCTAATTTTAAATCATTGAGATCAATAATATTTTTCAAGATTTCTTCAAGTTCATGCATCTTTTCATCCAGAATCTATTTGATTTTGAAATAATTAATATTTATTATTTAATTTAATCATATTATTTATTATACATATATATATATATATATATTGGTAGATAATTTGATAACAGTAAGACACTTATTAAAAAAAGAATATAAGTCTAAAATTGATAACAGTAAGACACATAAAAAATGTATCATAAATCAAATGTCAACCTAATATACGCCTCTGGCGTGGATGCTCCTATGTCCCATAGCCAGACGTATACTGGATGTGTCCACGTTGTGTCTGTCTATATCTGTGCTCTGGCGTACGCTGCGCATCCTCATCGACAGCCACCTCCACATCCTCCTGTGTGACAGGCGGTGGATGCACAGTCTCACCGCCTGTACCCTGGCCCGCATCTAAGGATAGTGGAAACTGGCTGGAACTCTCACCAACATAGGAAGTAGATGGATGCTCTGCTGCGGATGACTGCAATAAAATCCAAAAATAAGACAAACCAAAATTCAAACATCTCAAAAATGGAGCAGGTACACGGACTCGATCATGGATGATGAGATGTGGAACTCTGTTCTGCGTGACAAATACTGCATCGTATTCTCCCTCCTCGTTGTCGAGGCCAATCCATCTCATTTCTGATGTGAGTTGACTTCGGTCTTCCTCGGGGCCGCAACCTGATAGTATGAAGCCAATAATTTTAAAAATGACGGACATTGAAAAAATCATAAATGAAACCAAAACCAACTTATGAAAACCTGGAAATATCAGGGACGATGGTCGGTTGATCAGCAGGCAATGTGATAGAATAGAATTCACCAACAGGCATCCAAGCAGCACTATAATAGTTAACCAAAGTGCTCATGTGATACATCGGGTCAACATATGGCTCCCATGATATATTTACCGAAGCGCAAGCTGCGATAACATGTACACATGGATATCTCAATGCCTGAAAGTTGCTGCAATCACAGTACCTATTGTCCAACATCACGACAAACACTCCACCATTAGTGCATGTACCCTGGTCGTAGCACTGTCTTACCCGAAATCTCCTTTTTCCCTGTCAAAGGCTATAGCATTCCATCTTGAAGCCTCATTCCGTATCCGGTCAATATCACTTTGAAAATGCTGAGTAAAAAGCATTCCATTTTCCATCCTCTAGTAGGCCTTTTGGGACCGGTCAACAAAGTAGTGAACACATCTAAAAAATGTCTCTTGCACTAACCCTGTGATTGGGAGTTTGCGCACACCCTTGAGGACCCCATTTATGCACTCCACTATATTAGTGGTCATATGCCCATATCTCATGCCACCATCGTATGCTAATGACCATTTTTCCTTTGAAATTTTCATCATATATTCATATACCTCCTCATTAACTGTTCGGATCTCTTCAAGACATCGATCAAACCTTTCTTGTTGGGGTTCATATGCTTAAACCATAAGATAATAATGTATTAAAATGGATATTAAATTTTGTTAAAAAAAGCAAGTTTAGAAAACCATACCCAACTTGAGGATCACCTTCTTTATGGCCTCATCTCTAAAATTTTTATGCACATTACTTGCAATATGTCTAATGCAATAACGGTGATAAGCATTCGGCTCAGTCCAAGTAACCCCATCACTACTCACGGCCTCTATAATCGCTCGACGACGATCAGATATCAGACACACACCCTTTTTTGTGTGACATGAACACATACACATGCCAAGAACCAGCTCCAACATTCAAAATTTTCTTTTTCAACAATAGCAAAATCAAGTGGCAGAGGAGCACGATTACCATCCTGTGTGGCAGCAATGAGTAGAACACTTGTATACTTTCCAAAAAGAAATGTGCCATCTACCTGAATAAATTTTTTACAATAGGGAAATACAGCAATGCACGGTCTGAATGCCCAAAAAAGTCTATTGAACTTCACCTTTGACCGATCAACTCGATGATTCTGGGATACATACTCAACAATGTCCAAATGATAAACAATCTGATTATTGAGAGATAACAATTCCATAAGTCGTGGCAACATCGCATAAGACTCATCCCAATCGCCATACACTTTTACAATGGCTTTTTGTTTTGCATTCCAAGCTTTGTTGTATGATATCTTATAGTTATACAAGTGTTGAATTCTTTCCTGAACAAGGGCAACAGGAACATCCTGACTTGTTCGTATCATCTCACAAATAACAGTAGATATAAACTCTGCATCAAGGAAAGAGTGATCTTGTGCCAAGTTGGGATGCAGACAAGTGTGTCGACCTTTTAATTTGGTTATCTTCCAATGTCCATAATATTTATCAAATATTGCTCTTAATCGAAATTTACATTCTGACCCACATTTTTCACAACGAATGAGATATTTGGTCTTCTTTGACTCATCAACCACAAATGTGAAATGTCGCTCAATGTGGTATTGCTTTATCACATTTTTCATGACCTGTTTACTTTCAAACTCCTGCCCAACATATATGGCATTATCATTTGATGCAGGCATATTCCCTATAATGTCAGGGAATTCAGAAGCTGGTGTAATGACATCCCAATCAAAAAGTTGTTCACGAGACATTACTTCAACTAAAGAACTCAAAACTGAAGGCTGATTACCACTAACTGGTGGATGTAGTGGATGTCTATCTCTCAAAGGAACCTCAGAAAATTCATTCCCCACCACATCATCTCCTGATGACTCCCCAGATTCTTCTTCCTCAGATAAACTTTCATGCACTATATCAGCACACAAAGGGATGTCATCTACATTTCCTTCCAAATTTTGATCATCTTCCTCATTACATTCTTCCACAGGAGTCATATGAGGAGGAGACAATGAATAAGACTACTGTGAAGGACCAGCTTCTACAGAGCTCACAAAACATGGTTCTGTAGTAATCAATTGCACCACATCAATATCAGAAATGACAACAAATAATTCCATCAAACCATTAATACATTGTTGCCTGAATAACTGAGAAGTCTTCATCCAATCCTCATCATCGACTATAGGATACTCGTTGTGCCACAGACGCTCAGGATATTGAAGATGTCGGTATCTAATTGAAGTGATTGTTTGTCCAGCCCTCAGTTTTAACCGACTATGAATCTTATTACGAACTGCATCCAATGTCATACAACCATGGAGATTTACCACTTTGGCAGGTGGCACACTGTAGCTAAAACCCTGCTCGGTATAAATTACCTCACCGTTACAATATATTTGAGCAGACATAATTACCTATAAAAAATAATTTAAAAAATATTATATACTAGATTAAAATTTTAAATTATTTAATTTGGTTTGAATAATTGATTATCTTGAGACTTTTTTATGTATTGATTTATCACTGTTAAGGTATAGTGATTGTGATATTAGCACAAAAGCAAATTTAATATAATATATCATAAAGTTTAATTACTTATGAATATATAATCATGACTTGATCTTGAGACTTACGATTAGTTTATCATTATCTGATAAACTAACCACAACCTATGGGTGGACTCCTGTCTCTATTATCAAATATTTCAGCAATCGCCAATCTCCTGTTAAACAACAATGCCTCCTCTCGAACGAGTTCTCGAATGCCTCTTCGTGGACACCTCTTCGGGGAAGCCTGTTCGGGGACACCTCTTCGGGGGCGTCTGTCTTTTAATTACAAATTTACTCACATGCATGTGAAGGGGTCTAGGGGTATGAAATACATAAATTTTTTTAAGCGGACACGCAGGTCCTTACACTTACTGAGAGATGACTCGCAGGTCATCAATGCGGAAAAAATGCAATTATTACAAATTGAATAACAACATACACAAAATAAAACATGCAATTTCAATTATGCATGGTCGGTCATCTCAAGATCAGTCATCACTCATACCATGTTTTTTGGTATAATTATTATATTATCCATATTATATAATTTTATATATTACTAAATGAAATCTATATTAAATACTATACATCTTTTCCAAAAATTTAACTTCATGTGTATATATATATATAATTATTAATAACATTTAATAAATTTTATTATAACTGATATAATTGAGATTTACATAATAAACACTATTGTTATTTTAAATTTTATGAAATTGTAATGTTTTTTGGTCATTCTTCTACTTTTCAAAATATAAGTAAATATATTTTCTACTTTATTGATTAAAAATATTATTACTAGTAAATAAAAGTAATATAATTTACATTTACATCAAAACCATTTATTAAAATAAATTTCTCTAACATAAATTATTTTTCCTAAATATTCAACATTTTAGACATAACATAAAACATTCAATATTCAGACAACATACATTCAAAAAATTAAATCATACAAACATTCAACATCCAGAAAATTAAATCATACAAAACATTACACATCATGCATAACATATGAAAAAAATAAATCATACACACAATTAAACATACAAATGAAATAAATAAACACAATTAAAACAATTAAAATATTAAATAGAAATTTTACCTCAATAAAAGCAGCAAATATTTGTTGATAAAGAATTTCTGCAGGATTTCGCAACAAAAATCAGAGGAGAACAATGGGTTTTGAGGGGGGACCCCTCCTTTTATAAAATTTTTCGGCCGGATGCGTGAACGTCGTTCACTCATCCTTTCCCGCGCACAGATGCGTGAACGGTGTTCACGTATTCCAGACCCATTTTGAAAAATACCGGGATCCTGATCCCTTTACCGAATATTTTTTTTCGTAAAACCTATAAAAAAATTACTCCTTATTTGATCTTTAGAAAGTAGTCATATGAGTATTTTGATTCCTCAAGAGACCCGAGAGTGCAGTGCAGGCGGAAGAGGCAGGGAGCATCCTTCACTGCATCTTTTTTCAACGGCCACCACTTGCGCCCGACGATCCTTCGTGCCAGGTGGCGCCCACCGGTTAGTCATCACCACGTCCGCTCGCAACTTGTTGCGCTTTCCAATTACCGTTACCACGCACAGATGTGGCTGCAGCTGCCGGCCGCCCTGCTTCGATCATCGCTGCGAACAGAATAACTGAATTAAGCAAAGGATATCCTCCCTCCCTTTATCTTCCATCGCCACCATGCCATCAAATCATTCATCTTCTCCTCGAAGCTTTCCAAAACCAATAAATCATCCCCCAACTGCATGCCAATTCCCCCATTTCCCTCTCTCGATTCCCTCTTCTCCTTCCTTCTTCGAACCCATTAGGTAATTTCGTCCAAGAAACGGCCATGGCTGAAGCATTGGGGCGGCGCGTGGGGTGTTTCTTGATCCTGGCTCTGGCCATCATCGTCCTCCCACGGGTCAGGACGGCGGGGGTCGGGGTGAACTGGGGCACCATGGCCACGCACCAGATCCCGCCGGAGAAGGTGGTGAGGATGCTTAAGGAGAATGGGTTCGAGAAGGTGAAGGTGTTCGAGGCGGAGGAGCGGATTCTGGGGGCGCTTATCGGAACCAAGATCGAAGTGATGCTTGCGATCCCCAACTTCATGCTGGCCGCAATGGCCAGGGATTCGGAAGCTGCGGCTTCTTGGGTGGAGAACAACGTCACCGGCTATATCTACACCGGCGGAGTCCATATCAAGTAGGGTAACCCCTTCATCTTGGTTCTTTGATCCGAATCGATTCTGGATTTTATTCGGCCGCTTCCATCCCTGGCTCTGTTTTTTGAGATTTGAGGTTCCTCTGCGCCGGATTCGGAAGGATTTCTTCGTGTTGCAGGTACGTCGCAGTGGGCAACGAGCCCTTTCTCAAGGCCTACAATGGCAGCTTCGCCGCGCACACCCTGCCCGCCCTGAGGAACGTGCAGCGCGCGCTCGACGACGCCGGGCTCGGCCGGAAAATCAAGGCCACCGTCCCCTTCAACGCCGACGTCTACTTCTCCCCTGACTCGAAACCAGTCCCCTCCGCCGGCGACTTCCGACCGGAGGTCAAGGACCTCACCATCCGCATCGTGGACTTCCTCCACGCCAACGCGGCTCCCTTCACCGTCAACATCTACCCCTTCCTCAGCGTCTACGGAAACTCCTTCTTCCCCATGGACTTCGCCTTCTTCGACGGCGCCGCCCGCCCCCTCCGGGACGCCGCCGCCGTGTACACCAACGTGTTCGACGCCAACTTCGACACCTTGGTCTGGGCCCTGGACCGGGCGGGGTACCCCGACATGGGCATCCTCGTGGGAGAGGTCGGCTGGCCCACCGACGGCGACCTGAACGCCGGCGTCGAGAACGCCCGGCGATTCAACCAGGGCCTCATCCAGCACGCGCTGAGCGGGAGGGGCACCCCCGCCCGGCGCGGGCCGCTGGACGTGTACCTGTTCAGCCTCCTCGACGAGGACGGCAAGAGCGTCGCGCCGGGGAGGTTCGAGCGCCACTGGGGGATCTTCGAGTACGACGGCAAGCCCAAGTACGGACTGGATATTTCCGGGGCCGGGGGGCGGCTTGGGAAGGGGCTTGCGGCGGTGGAGGGCGTGAGGTACCTGGCGAAGCGGTGGTGCGTCCTGGATCCGAACGCCGGCGACAGGGACGAGCTGACGGAGAGCGTGGACTACGCGTGCAGCCACTCGGACTGCACCGCCCTGGGCTACGGATGCTCGTGCAACCACCTCACGGCGGAGCTGAACGCGTCGTACGCCTTCAACATGTACTACCAGGTGAAGGACCAGATGGCGTGGGACTGCGATTTCTCGGGATTGGCGATGGTGACGGAGGTCGACCCCTCCGATGACCGGTGCCGTTTTCCGGTGATGATCGCGAGTCGCTCCGCCGCGGTGCTTCCGAAGGTTCTGGAATGGATTTTTGTCGTCGTCCTCCTGCTTGAAGGGAAGAGCATCCTGCTCTAGGAGCGGTTGTATTGCGGGGACTCCCAAGTGAATTGCTAGTCATCGTGTCGTTCACGGATTTGACTATTATTATTGTTGTTGTGTTTAACGTTTTTCTTTTAATTCGTTTTACTGTTTGTTGATAACGTTTTTTGGATTTGTTTTGTAAAAATAGTTCAATAAACTTCCAATTGAGCATTAGATAAATTACTACTCCATCTAAAATAAATTTACATTACAGTAAATTAAAAATACAAATAATTCTATGTTAGAAACATTACAATTACATTGATATTTACAATTTATTATAAAAATTACATTTTCCACCAAATTCAAAATCACTCAAACATGCAACCGATCAGGTGGCCAGTTTCCAAACACACCACTCCAACTCGAATAAAACAAGAACGTACTTGTAATGTAGATTTGCATCGATTCAGGAGGGGAGAAGGTTGCATTACAAAGAAGATCATGCAACACAGAAATACAGGAAATTACTCGGTGAGACTCGAATTCGAGACCTCACTGAGACCCACTAGAGCAGCTACCATTAAGTTGCACCCTAAGAGTGCGTACCTATAATATAAAATAATGATTATGTTGGTAATACTATAAAGAAATAAATGAAACATGAATATGACACATTAACGCATTAATAAAAAATAAATAAATAATGACAACATGAATGGTAAATGACAATACATAAATAAACACTGCCACATATCCCATTTTATTCAGCGTTGACTTTTATCAGTACTAAATATAAAACGTTAATAAAGTTAACTTTTATCAACTCTAAAAAAAACGCTCATAAAAGTATACCCTTTACCAGCGTATTTTTTAGCACTGATAAAGATGCATCTTTATCCGCATTTTTTATAATCATTTGATAAAAACTTTTAATAAATAAATATTATTAATATATATAAAATTATCATATTTATATTTAAAAATTAATGTTTATTTATATAAAAGTTGAGGCCAAAGCCTCAGGTAATTCGGAAAAAGAGACTACATTAGATAAAAAATCAAGCAACACACAATGCAAGAAAATACTCAACGAGACTCGAACTCGAGACCTCGTCGAGACCTCGCAGGGGCTACTACCAACTAAGCTGCACCCTGATGGCACAATGTTTATTTATATACATTAATTACAAAATGCATTATATTATTAATATATATATATATATATGTGTGTGTCTGTGTGTGTGTGTGTGTTTTTTTTAATTATTTAAACAATTATATAAATATAAATGATGTGTTGTTAATATGTGATATTTGAACTTGTATATTTATATCAATGTCTATGTGCATATATGTATATGCATTATGTTGTGTGTGTGTTTTGTGTATGTGTATATATATATGTTGCACGTGCATAGATGTATGCACCTGTACATGTATATGTGCACATGTAAATGAGATGCACACACACACACACAACATTTGTACATGTGAATGTATGACATGTACATATTTCACATTTGATGTATATTTTTTTAATTTTTGATATAATACTTTGGGAATTTTTTTAGTTTCCATACATATTTATATTTTACTAAGTATTATTTTTTCATGCCTACCACCTCTTCCTCATGACCCACATCAACATCTTGAGTATCTACCTCTCCTCCAATGTTTAGGAGCTTGCCAAATAGCATCATGGCTATCTGTGTCCTAGGAATCATCCTTTCACTGAGATTCTTGATCTCCATCAATATCATCATCTGCCATCGAAGCTTGATGTTCTTCAATCATGTCTTATTCTGCGGCATCATCCCGAAGTAAGGTCTCATTATTAAGAGACTTATTCCCAGGTAGGTCTTGAGTGACAACAATGTCCCGAAGCAAGGGCTCCTCGCAATGAGAAGCATCTACCTAAAGGTTCTCACATGCAACCTGCAAATTCACCAAAGAGGAAGTATGACAGTCAATTTTCCTTGAACTCCTTTTGTTTCTAATTTCCTTCTTTTCAAGGCTTTCAAGATACAAAAAGTATAAAATTCCAGGTTATTAATTGACTCCAACATCTCAAAGAAGTTGGGTGTAATAACACCATCATTTTTACTCCTACGACCAACCAGAGCATCATCTCCTAGATCATCAAGCCTAACATCAGTGATCATGCACACAGTGGAGGCATAAGGTTGTACTTCAACCTTTCTATACTTTGGCTACAGTTCATCCTGTGTAGATTGCATATCCCCTTTCTTCCCATCAAGATGACATAAGGGACCCTTATGTCCCTCATTAACATTACCTATAGCAAAAGTGGACTGCCAATTGCTACAAATGTCATTGCATGTAGTCTCCAACAAAGCTGTGACTGATGTCTCCAGACTGGGAAAAACAAGACCCGTGACAGCATGCTCCAATCTTCCAATGGGAGGTTTAGATTCCATCAAGGCCTTCTGGGAATTATCCTTGCCACCACCCTTTACCTATATCTTCATATGGGAAAGATTTGAAGTATTTCCCTTACTTTCCCCCTTCAAGAATGCATCGCCAAGCAGCTCAACTGGATCATCATCAGATGAATCATCATAGGAAGGTTCCTCCAACATGCCTTCATTGTAGGTTCCGGGCGCATCAGAAGCACGTGGATGAGTGTACCCAACTTTAATTTTACCGTTAACAACGATCAATCCGAGATCTGTCACAATGATAAAACGCCAGATCATTGGAATAGAATGAAGAACGAAAAGGAAAGGGGGAAGTCCAAGAACCTTAGAGAGGATCATCATATGTTGGTTATAATTAATTTAATTAAAAGGTCAAGAATTATCTTGATGGAATTATTTCTCTATTGATGTTTCTGGTCACGATCCAATGTGATCCGTTGTTGAGTCGCAGAAGTCAAGTATAGGTTTTCTCTAGTGGTGATCCACACGTACTCAACGTATCTCTGGACGTCACCAAAGGGATCTCTGGGTGCTAGCACGGAAGAGCCTCCACTTGCGATGTCCGCCTTCAATCGCCTTGAGAGCCGCTTCCAAAGCGCTCTCCTTGATCCGGTGGAGGATGATCTCTCTCATAACTTTGAGAGCATTCTTGGAGGAAAAGAATTTCTCTTGGCTTGAGAGTTTTTTCCAGATCCATTGTGCACAAACACAAAGAATGGCTAGCTTAATGAGAATAATGTAATTGAATTTTATATTACTTAGAATAATAAAAGAATGAAATAATTATCCAAAGGCATTTATTCATTTCATTTAATTCTTAGTAATACCCCATGTCTAATAATAATATTTGACTATTATTATTACTTAACATGCTCCCAACAAATTACACCTAATATTATTTAATTAAATAAATAATATTATTTATCACAAATTCCCAAAAAACTACACTTGTGTATTTTTTGTTTTTCCATTTTCTTTATTTCCTCCACCACATTTATTAGACCTTGAATAATGACTATTTATTTCTTAAATAAATATCATTGCATTACTATCTAATAAATATATTATTTTTCCCACAATATATTCTCTTGAATAACCAGTGTCGAAATAAATGTGATCAGACATCCGTGAATAATTATTAAATCAAAATCGAGAATAATCTTTATTCAACTTATTAAATGAATATTTCACTGAGATACTTGGATAAACTTAGTGTGTGACCCTATAGGCCTCTTTCTCATTGGAATTAGGTAGAGCCTGCCTACGCCGTAATGATGTGTCACCTCCTATGAATGCTTATTATGTAATGTAATCTCTTTGTCTCGATATCTCCAATCAAGCGGGTTGCATGATAGTGCCATCAACCCATGTGCTCGATTATTATTTCTTTGACTTCCCAAAATTGAACTTGCTTATTCCTCACCATGGACATGGATTTATTTAGGCTATATAAATTCCATAAAAGGGCCTAAGATATCAACTTCCATTATGGAACAGAAGGGACAAATCATTTCTCACATTATCTATTAATGCAGTATTACTCGTGACGCACCCAACACATCCTACCTTGCTGCGAACAGTGTGCCATCACAGTTTTCATCAATACATCTAAGTGCGTGAGTTGTAATACCCATTAATAATAATCTTAAAGTCTAAGGACTGATACATACGCCCGCAGATAGGAACATCCAATGACACTATGAAATGTGGATTTCCTACTAATGGGTATTATTCTCATAGTATCCTCCGAGATATTACCAAGGGCACACGCCATGAGAAGGTGCCTCAAAGTTTTATGAGTCCTCACCCCTAATGACTTGTATTATTTGTGTTCCTCAAATAACATCATCCGACCATAGAACTTATATTCAAGAATAGTGTTGTAACATTTTCAGGTTCTCATCATAGTAGGGACCTGCTATGACCCTTTAGTGAAACAGTTATTCTTAGGACATTATCACATGAATTGTCACGTAGAATAACAATCAAGGTGTGATAATGTATTTATTAGTATTCAAATTCATGAATACAAGTTTATCTTAAAGTACAAAGTAGTTGGTTCTAGGCCACCAACTCCAATAGACTCCTACTTGGACTAGGGCCAACTGCTAACAACCTTTAACCCGTTAGCTCTCACATGATATTCATACTTCTGCTAATATATGCCTTTAGTCATGGGGTCCAACACGTTCTCTTCTATGGACACTCTCCTCACTGCAACTTCACCCCTTTGATAGAAATCCCTCAAAAGGTGATACTTCCAGAGAATGTTCTTTGTCCATTGATGTGACCTTAGTTCTTTTGCAAGAGCCACCGCTACAATATTATCACAATACAATGTAATAGGATCTTTACTGCTAGGCACCACATCAAGATCCTTGACAAATTTTTGAATCCAGATGAATTCCTTGGTTGCATCCAAAGCCGCTATATATTCGGACTCCGCTGTAGAATCAGTGACAACTGGGCTACTTTGAACTCTTCCAACTCACAGCTCCTTCGTTGAGACAAAAAACATATCTTGATTGTGACTTCAGACTGTTCTGATTTGTCTGAAAACTAGTACCAGAATACCCTCTAATGACAAGCTCCTCATCTCCTCTATACACCAGGAACATATCCTTAGTTCTTCTCAGATTCTTAAGGATAGTCTTAATAGAAGTCCAATGTTGTTCTCCTAGATCTTCTTGATATCTGCCTACCATGCTCAGTGCATAGGCAACATCAAGCTTGGTACATAACATGGCATACATGATGGATCCTATAGCCGGAGTGTATGAGATCTTTCTCATCCCATCTTTCTCCTGTTGCATCCGTGGACACATTCTCTTAGAAAGATGTAGGCCATGTGACACTAGAACCAATCCCCTCTTGGATTATTCCATACCAAATCTCTGTAGTATCTTGTCAATGTATGTACCTTGACTTTGTCCAAGCAGGCTCTTGGATCTATCATGAATGATCTCGATCTCTAGAATGTAGGCTGCTTCACTTAAGTCATTCATGGAGAAACACTTGTTCAAACAATCCTTAATTGACTCTAAGATTGGTACATCATTTCCAATAAGTAATATGTCATCAACATATACCACTAAGATAATGAAAATATTCCCATTAAACCATTTACAAACACATGGCTCACATTCGATCTAATGAAACCAAATTCCTTTATGGATTCATCAAATCGAATGTTCCATGACTTGGATGCTTTCTTTAATCCATAAATGGATTTCTGCAACTTGAAAACCCGTTTGGCTTCACATGGTGTCAAAAACCCTTTATATTGTGTCATATAGACATCTTCCTAAAGGTTCCCGTTAAGGAATACTATTTTGACATCCATTTTCCAAATCTTGTAGTCATGGTAAGCTGCTATGGAAAGTATGATTCTTATGGATTTAAACATGGAAACTGGTGAGAAGGTTTCATCATAGTCAATTCCCTAACATTGTCTGAATCTTTTAGCCACTAGCCTTGCTTTATAGTTACTAACTTGACCTTCCATGTCTATATTTCTCTTGAACACCCATTTGCATCCAACAAGATTTACATCAACTAGCTCATCAACCAAAACCCAGACTTGGTTCTAATACATGAAATTCATCTCAGATTTTATAGCTTATATCCACATTGAAGCTTCTAAGCTCTCTACTGCTTCCTTTTAGGAGAGAGGTTCATCATTGTCCAACAATAATGATTCACCATCCTTGATAACTACGAAACCAAATCTCTCTGGTTCCCTTACCTCTCTTAATTTCCTACGTAGTACCAGTGTTTCTGAAACCTCTTCCACAGGGACTTGTGAAACTTATTCCCATACCAACTCCTATGTATCTTGAGCATCAACTTCATCAAAGTAAATCTTGTTCCCACTATCCTTTTTGAGTATGTGATCCCTCTCAAGAAATATGGAATTTCTGGAGAAAATCACTTTCTTTTATGAAGGGTTATATAGGTAATATCCTTTCATTTCCTTAGGATATCCTATAAAGATATACCTCGTGCCCTGGGGTACTAGTTTATTGCCTGAGAAGGCCTTAAAAACACCTCGCATCTCCATACACGTGTGTGTGAAAAAATGGGTTTATTTCTATTCCATAACTCGGAGGAAATTCCATTTTCCACCTTAGTTGGTACTCTGTTTAATGTGTATGATAAAGTTTGTAATGAATATCCCCAAAAGGATAATAGAAGAACTTCATGACTCATCATCAACCTCACCATGTTCAACAAGGTTTAGTTCCTCCTATCACTAACACCATTCCAATGTGGTGTATAAGGAGGAGTGAGTTGAGATAGAATCCCAAACTCCCGTAAAAGGTCGATGAAATCTTGGTTCAGATATTCTCCATCTCGATCCAATCAAAGCTTCTTTATATTCTTACCAATATGATTCTATACATCATTATTGAATTCCTTAAATTTCTCCAAGGACTCTGACTTATAACTCATTAAGTAGATATAGCCATATTTTCTCAAATCATTAGTAAACGCAATGAAGTAAGAATATCCACCTCCATCTTCTAATGGAAATGGCCCACACACATCCGTGTGTACCAATCCTAGAAGCTCTGTGGCCCTTTCACCCTTTCCACTGAAAGGAATATTGGTTATTTTCCATTATAAACAAGCATGACATCTATCAAGTGGTTTTAGCTCAGTAGATTCTAAATAACCATCTTGGCAGAGCTTTGTCAAGCGCTTCTCATTTACATGACCGAGACAGTGATACCACAACTGGGTGTAGTATGAGTCATGTGAGTTTGTTTCGTTATTGATTTCCAACACTTGATTTTCATAATTTAATACATACAAACCATTATTTAAATGCGCCATACCATAACATACATTGTTCTTATAAAAGAGACAAACCTTATTTCTAAACTTGAAAATAAATCCATCCATATCCAAACATGGTACAAAATTATGTTCTTGGTAACACTTGGTACATAATAACAGTTATGTAAAACCAAAATCATTCTAGTTGGCAATGAGAGATGGTAATCACTAATGGTTAATGCAGCCAACCTCGCACCATTGGCAGCTCGAATATCCGTATCTCCTCTGGAAATATTTCTAAATATACTTGGTTCCTAAATTTGAATAAAAATGTGATCCCCACATGCTGTATCTAATACCCAATGTGTAGAAATGGAAAGATTACACTCGATAACAAATGCACCTTTAGCATCCCCACGCTTCTGGGTGAAGTTTCTCTTCCAGTGGCCTGGCTTACCACATGAAAAACATACTTGTTGGACTCATCATGTATTAATCATGTTTTAATGATCAAAAATCATATATATTATATAAATCCTGGTAATCCTGTGTAATCCATCTTAACTAATGTACATATGATTAGTATCCTTATGCTTTAAGTAAAGCTGTACAAGATCTTAATTGCTATACATTAAGTCTAATTACTGTACACTATATTTGATTTAGTTTATAATTATTTCTTTGATGAATGATTAAGTCTAATCCATTCTATGAATATTACTGCTTAAGTCTGAATATGGATATTTGGCTAAGTCTGAGACACCATGAGTTTGCCACCGGTTATGTTTTTCTGGAAAAGGACCCAGACATCGTGACCAGACACTATGACCAGACATCGTGATCGAACATCGTGACCATCCAAACACTGTGAATATCCAGACACCGTGATCGGACACCGTGACCAGACACCGTGACTAAACATCGTGACCAGACATCGTGACCATACACCGTGACCATCCAGACATCGTGACCATCTAGAAACCATGACTATCCAGACACCGTGACCAGGCACTGTGAGCAGACACCGTGACTAGACACCCTAACCAAACACCGTGACCAGACACCGTGACTAGACACTGTGACCAGACAACATGACCAGACACTGTGACCAGTCACCGTGACCATCCAGACACTGTGAATATCTAGACACCATGACTAGACACCGTGACCATCCAGACACCATGACCATCTAGACAATGTGACCATATAGACACTGTGACCATTTAGACACCGTTTCAAGGAGACACCATTTATAGACAAATCTTGACACCGTTTCTAAATCTATTTTGTCGTTTTTTCATTTAATTTCTAACGGTCATATTTGAATATTTTAAATGCGCTAAAATAATTAATGTTTCTTTTTAGACATATCATCTGACAGTATGAGGTACAAGGTGAAAAATACATGCAACTTATCAGCACTGACACATGCACTCGAAGAATAAAAGAGAAGTGTGGCCCAGAAACAATATAGTGTGATACACAGAGAGCGTTACAACGAAGAACACACAAGATTTCCTGAGAAAAGAACCAAAAAATGCAACTCAACATTCCTGAAAAACACATGAAGCATTCTTGAATCAACAAGTTGGACACCATAGATCATAATCATTGAGCACATCTTCACATTGTCAATACCACGAAGAACATGATCCTGATCTAGAAAACTTACGATACTCTATTTTCCCCGAGAGGACTCGATTTTTGCATCTGTTTCATCTCAGAAGTCTAGAGCTGCATAGACTAACACTTAGAGCACTTCTAACCTTATCTCTATACTTCTGCTCTATTGTTTACTGTTTTCAGCTTTCGAGCAGTGTGTGTATGTCTGTATAAAAACACACATTGTCTCCTGCATTAAACTGAAGGATACAAGATATCCTTTCTCAAACACCTTTTTATACTTGTTTATATCAACAGATAACCATGGAAGAGGTTGTATGTAACATGTTTTTCATACCCACGAAGAACTGTGGAAGAGGTCGTGTGACCTGAACAGTCTTGTGTACTATTGTAAAGCCCAATATAGGTTGTGTATCAAGTTTATTTATATAAAATTCTTGATGGCAGGTGGTTACCAAGTGGAGTGGATTAGGTCTCGTCTTGAGACTGAACCACTTGTTTTATATCCGTTGGGATACTTACTTTAGTGTTCTATATTTTATTGTTTAATCTAGAAATCACTAAATTTACTTTGATAGTTAAGCTTGGAAAGAAGTTATAATTACATTGCCTTATTATAATAACTTCAAAAGTAATGTTAATAACCAATATTAAGATTACTGAGAATTAATCAATATTCTAAGAAGTTATTTAAACAGTCAAA
Organism: Viscum album; assembly: GCA_963277665.1. Classification (NCBI taxonomy): domain Eukaryota; kingdom Viridiplantae; phylum Streptophyta; class Magnoliopsida; order Santalales; family Viscaceae; genus Viscum; species Viscum album. The sequence goes on along the minus strand of OY728130.1, from coordinate 703,760,234 downwards.
CTTTTATAATAGTATACCCTTGATTAACTGGTCTGTATTTAACTATTGGGGAACCTTTTAAGAATACATTTTTAATCAGAAATTTTTAATAGATACTCAATTCACCCCCTCTTGAGTACTCTACTCTGACTAACATTTTGTATCAAAGTAGTGTTTGTTAATATTATTAAGACTCTGTTTTTAACCTTATTCAACTGTGATTGTAGTTGTACTTTAAAGATATGTAAATTTCTATCAATTCTAAATTTCTAGCTCTTTTAAGTTATTTCTTTATCATGGATAATAGATTGGAAGGTGCTCTAAAAAATAGACCACCATTATTTAATGGAACCAACTATGATCAATGGAAAATTAAAATGAAAATTCATTTAGAAAGTATGATATTTGAAATGTTGTATTAGATTATAGATGAATATAAGATTCCTGCTACTGATAGAATCACTTGGGATAAACCTACCAAAACTGCCTACAATAACAATTGAAAATCTATGAATGCTTTATACTGCTCTTTAGGACATGAGGAATTTAATAAAATCTCTACTTGTAAAACTGACCATGAAATTTGGGATACCTTATCTGTTTCACTTGAAGGAACATATAGTGTGAAAGAAATGAGACTTAATACCTATACTATTAAATATGATAACTTTAAAATGAATCATAATGATCCTATTTCTGACATATATCTCAGGTTCAATGAAATTGTCAACACAATGATTTCTTGTCACAACCCGTCCTTGGGGCCCATGCCGTGACTACCCCAAGCCCGCCTTCCATAGGCCAGGGGCTAGCGACTAGCACCAAAGGCGTAAATCCCAATAAAAAGGGAAGGCATTGCCTTTACGAAATGGAAGCACACACAAACAGAGTACAAACATAAGCTACACTAAGTAAAGCGGTATAACAAACGTGCTGAAAGTACGTGAGGACTGAAATACAATCCCCAAAGAAAGATACTGCTACAACTGAAAGTGAAGTACAACTCAAATGACAATAGCTGAAAGGTGACAAGCAGCTCCTGGATCGTCCTCCGGGTTCCTACCTGAAGGGTAGGTACATATGTCCTCCTCCGCACTCCACATCTGTCCGTCTCCTCCGGGTACCGACTCATCGTTAGATCCACCTCCGGGTACCGAATCGTCGTGAGATCCACCTCCGGGTACCGAATCGTTGTGAGATCCACCTCCGGGTACCGAATCATCGTGAGATCCACCTCTGGGTACCCACTCATCGTGAGATCCACCTCCGGGTACTGTCCAGCACTGCAAGCCTCAACCATGATCAGTGGTGTCCGTCATCTGCATCCAACACAACGTAGTGTGGGCGAAGCCCGTGCAGGGGTGAGTATACGATACTCAGTAGGGACCCCGAGACTCCCGAAGGTCTCCCTGAATCCACGAAGGATAAACCACAAAGAAAAGTTACAATCAAGAAGTATCATCCAACACTACTTAGGTATATACACATACATATACCTAAGTCATCAAATCCAGTTCGGCTCCAACATCCGAGCCCAAGTTCGATCACATCCACACAGGATAGTACAACCCAATCCACATAGGAAAGAAAGTCAATCATATCGAAGGTAATGATTAAAAGTCAAGACTCAGCTCACACTGGTATACATCATTTGTAAATAAAAAGGAGATGATCAGATATAGTTACTGATTCATCTAGCTGGGACCCACATAGGATACTAGACCAGCTAAGCTGCCGGACCCACGTAGGATACTACAACAGAGGTCAATACTGTCGGACCCACGTAGGATACAAGTACTATAGTCGTAACCGCTGAACCCACGGAGGATTCCAGTATGGTTGTCGTCGCCGTCGAACACACGGAGGATTCTAGTACGAAAGTCTTCACCGTCAAACCCATAGAGGATTCCAGTACGGTTGTCGTCACTGCCGAACCCATGGAGGATTTCAGTGCAGTCGTCATCGTCGAACCCACGGGGGATTCCAGTACGAAATTCTTCACCGTCGAACCCACGGAGGATTCTAGTACGGTTTTCGTCACTGTCGAACCCACAGAGGATTTCAGTGCAGTCGTCGTCGCAGCCAGTTCTAGGGTTCCCGCACACAACACACTCGTTTTCTGGGAGAGTCCGCTCCACGAGCCAAGGGGGTTGATACATCAACTGACACGTATTCTGGAGTTGATGTATCCTAAAGTTCCATCTCGTCGATAGGAACTCAACTCGACAGACGACGCGTCAATCGGACGCCCGGTCTGAGAGTTATTAGCCTATTCGTCCCAGGGGCCCGGTTGGTTTTATGTACAAACCAACCCGACCGTATCTCAATTGTACCCCGAACTCACATAGGGTATACTCATAGGGACCATTTCTCAACGTGATCACCAACGCCGCTGATGGTTCGTTAAACGAACGTCCGGTCTGAAAGTTAACGACTTTTCCGTTCTAGGGGCCCGGTTGGATTTCGAGTACAATCCAACCCATCCATACTCCAACTGTGTCCAAACCTCGATCAGAGTAATCCAAAAGGTCCGTCTCACTAAGAGGAATCCAACAAAGTCGACGACACGTCAATCAGACGTCCAGAGCTCAAGTTATAGGCGTTTCCGCTCCGAGGGCCTGGTTGGTCTCGTGTTCGAACCAACCCAACCATACCCAAAGTTCTCCGAAACCTTGATTGTAATACCCTGAAATGACCGTATCGAACCAAGGATCCCATCGCAACTGACGGTGTGTCGATCGGAGGTCCGTAGCCCAAGTTATGGGCGTTTGAACGAAACTGCCCGAGAATAGGGGGTTCGGGCCCAGCCCGACCCCCTGGGTTGGCCCGAACCAGGTCGACCCGACCCGAGTCCAGATCCAGCCCAGCTGGCGCGGCCCAGCCCAGCTGACGCGGCCCGGCCCAGCCGGCACGGCCCGGCCTGAAGCGGGGGTTCGGCCCAGCGCGGGCGGCCCGGCGCGGCCGGTTGGCCCGGCGCGGGCGCGACCCGCGTAGCCAGCGAGGACCGGGGGGTTACCACGCCGCTCAATCCGGAACGGCTTTGGCCGTTCCGGTTCTGCCTCCACCACCATGGCTTAGCCGCGACGTTTTGCTCCGGCGGCGCGCCGCCACCGCTGGTCGCCAGCTCCGCCACCTTCTGCGGACCACTGGACGCGCTCCGGTGGTCCGTTTCGCCTACCGTCTTCGCCAGCGGTCCTCCCGAGACCCGATCTTCACTGCGACGACTTTCAAACGTTGTTTTGGTCCCATCTCACCATCGCCGTCAATCCGCGCACCAACAACAAGCTGTAGAGGGTTGTCGGGCCGTGTTTGTTCAGCCCGCGCCCTCCGTGTTAGGTGTTATCCATTGAAAATCATTTTAACACAAGATCTTAATCATTGACGAGGGTATAATTTATTCAAAATAAATTATACAAACACCCTGCAATTAAATACCCACGCACGAGGGTATAATTCACATTAACACTATATACGAAAACCCCCTACCTCAACAACGGTGACGGAGGTCGGCGTCGTGGTAGAACGACATCATGGAAGAACAGTATCGATTTCGTCGACGTCGGAGGAAGAAGAACATTGTCGTTGGTGTCGGTCTCCATGGTCGGCGTCTTTTCCCTTGACGCGGAGGTAGAGAAGAGTAGTTGGTCGTTCTTCGTCGAGAGAGAACATTCTTCTTCACTGGAGGAAAACTCTCCCTCCCCTCCTTCTCCTCCTTAGCTCTCCACCAAGGAATTAAGCCCCCCAAAAATAATAGAGTTTTCTCTCTATTATTTTTATGGCACAAAACCCAAGAGTCATCCCTCATAAAAGTGACAACACATGGATTAAATGTGGAGAGATGAATTCAAAAAGATTTGAATTAAAAGAATGAATTAATTCACTTCATTGATGGTGGAGTGTTGGAAAACATATTAAAACATGGAATTCTAAGAGTTCAAGGGGGTTTCAAGGGAGTTTAAAAGGGGTAGTGTTCATGTGGGCCCCTTAAACATTATCCCCCCTTTGGAGATATAAACCACCAAGTAAATAAAACAATGCCACACACTATTTTATTTAATTTATAAAAGAAAACCCGAAAGTTAACTTCTGCTCTCGACCAAACACAATTGCGGTGAAGGTCTTATTAAGTGAATACTGGTGCCACGAGTTCATCGGTGCCCTCATATTTCAATTCCGAGTTCCGGTTCAAAAGAAAGAAAAACCCGCTCGTTCGTTCACTGAACGTACCCGAGCTAAACTTCGGGAAATTATTCCGGGCACACCGGGCCTCAGAATCAGGTGCCGTCAGAAGCCGCAGTCTCGTAAAATTTCAAAGAAATTAAGAAAAAAAATTTTCCTTGAAATTTATGGGTCTTTACATTACTCCCACCTCAGGGTTTTACGTCCCCGTAAAGCTATAACACAAACTTGGGAAACAAAAGTGGTACTGAGCACGCAACTGAGCCTTCCACTCAAATGTGCTCTCCTGGAGGTTCCCATGCTGCCAGTGAAAGTGCACCTTAGGAATCAAATATCCACGTAGGACCTGCTCCTTTCGATCCTTGTTCTCTACTAGAACCTCTATGAAAGTCGCCCCGCCATCGACGTCCAACTCCCTGTGGTCGATGATGTGTGAAGGGTCATGCACGTATCTCCTTAGCTGAGATACGTGGATGACATCGTGCACCCGGTGCAACTGAGGTGGAAAGGTCAAGCGGTAAACCACCTCGCCAACCCTGCTGAGGACCTAGAAAGGTCCATTGAAACTCGGAGATATCTCGCCGCCTCGGCTGCATCTCCGTAAACCTCATCGAGGTGAGACCCGTATAAGAACGTGGTCGCCATCCTCGAACTATAGAGGCCTCCATTTCTTGATTAAAACTGAAACTCAAAACTCCTACAACCACGAGGGTAAGGTTGGCCGACCCAAGAGTGGTCGGCTACACCCTCCTAAGCATGAGTTAAACTGTGCTGCCTGGGGTTTCCTTTTCGCCGACCAAGGAAAACCCATCCCAACATCTGCCTAATACCATCAATTTGTGTATGAACTGTGATTGCCCAGTCCATACTCAAACTAACATCGTAAGGCCTCGACGCTGTCACCAAGAGGTTCCAACCGAAACTCTCGCCTCAAGAGTCAGATCACATCGTCGGCGTAAGTGTGATTATCGAGTTTCCTCCCAAAGGTATCTTTAGACGTGAGGGTCAAGTCAACGGCTTAACCAGAAACTCTAGGTCCGGGACAAGATTCATGGAAGGAAGGGATGATTCGTATCGATGTTTGTTGCTACGGAAGCTAGCAGAAGACACAGTCCGTACTTTGAATCATCCTTAGAGCCCTTTCGGTCGCACTCCTTGACCGCATGCAGCTACTCTTTCCCCTGCCCTCCAGCTCCTTGAGCCTAGCGGGGATTACAAAGACGGGTGGTTGCAACATGTCAAAATGTTCACCACCCCACGCTGCTCTCCTAGCTCTACTTCCACGTCTGATACCCTGCAGATTCATCTGTCCTTAACATTTCCTCTTCTTGAAACATTCACACGCCCAAGTCTCTGAGACTGGCGCTGGTTCGTATCTTCCCACTGCTAACATTCACTGGCTATAACTGATCAGCCAAAGAACATTCAACCACAAAGGTTCTCTCTAGTACCCTAACATAAGTAGGAATGCATAGAGGAAAGAGTGCTTACTCGGATATCCTTAAACACACCTCGCTCAGAGGTCCGAGCTCTATAGCACTGATCAAATCATATTCATCGAGTACCTGGAATGATCGGTATTCCTTGATGAATACTCAGCTACCGACATGTCGTTCTGCCGTAGCTGTATAAGCTCTAGAAAACTCTCTACCACCTCCTCAAGCCAGTCCTCAGCCGCCTATGAGTTGAGATTGCCTCAAAACTTGAGGGATATCTGGTGCTAAAACATAGGTAAGGCACTAAGCCTACAAGTATCCTCTACCGTTACCGCCGGTAGTGTCTGCTGACCAACAGGTAGTGATATAGCGAGAACACTACCTGATGGTACTATCTCAGGCATAGGTCCACGTACCGAAGCCCCATCAATATACGAACCAACCTCGTGGTCACTCACTGGGAAACTTCAGTAGCTAAGTCCACCATCCACCCTACTGGTGCCTCAACTAGGCGGAAAACTCTAACAATCGCCTCCATCCAGTCCACTGATGCCTGGGAATCTGACTCGCCTTGTAACCTCAGAGGCCTTTGCTGCTGAAAGTCGTGCAACACACTATGTCAGCATGCATCGTCCACTAGTACGGCTGGTGGAATCTTCTGCCTAACAGGTGGTGGTGATAGTGGTATACCACCCGAAGGTGCCAACCTAGCAAGGGGGCCCTGCACCGGAGCCTCGTCGCTCGGTGGGCCATCATCGTGCACTATCTCAGAACTCCAACTGACTGTCTGCGTGGAGACGTCCTGAACAGATGTGACACGGTCAATGATTTATACCTGGTGAGCTGACCTGGTTTGAGCTGACTTTAAAACTCTTGGAAACACACATGCAATCAGTGTTTTCGTGCACAAAGTCATAAATCAGTAGTCAGGGTCCTGGTGTATGGATACGTCGGCCGCCGCACCATCACTGGATTCCCTGGACTGATAACCACACTCAATACCCTTAACTCTATTGCTTCATATAGAAGAAAGATCAGAGTCCTAAGTTTTGCGGTAGAACCGAATCCTCTGATACCAATTTGTCATGACCTGTCCTCGGGGACCGTGCTGTGACTACCCCAAGCCCGCCTTCCATAGGCCAGGGGCTGGCGACTAGCACCAAAGGCGTAAATCCCAATAAAATGGGAAGGCATTGCCTTTACGAAACAGAAGCACACACAAACAGAATAAAAGCAGAAGCTACACTAAGTAAAGTGGTATAACAAACGTATTGAAAGTACGTGGGGCTGGAAATACAAGCCCAAAAGAAAGATACTGCTACAACTGAAAGTAAAGTACAACTCAAAGGACAATAGCTGAAAGGTGACAAGTAGCTCCTGGATCGTCCTCCGGGTTCCTACCTGAAGGGTAGGTACAGATGCCCTCCTCAGAACTCCACGTTTGTCCGTCTCCTCTGGGTACCGACTCGTCGTGAGATCCACCTCTAGGTACCGTCCAGCTCTACAAGCCTCAACCACGATTAGCGCTGTCCATCGTCTGCATCCAACACAACGTAGTGCGGACGAAACCCGTGCAGGGGTGAGTATACGATACTCAGTAGGGACCCCGAGACCCCCAAAGGTCTCCCTGAATCCACGAAGGATAAACCACAAAGAAAAGATACAATCATGAATTATCATCCAACACTACTTAGGTATATGCCCATACATATACCTAATTCATCAAATCCAGTTCGACTCCAACATCCGAGCCCAAGTTCGATCACGTCCACACAAGATAGTACAACCCAATCCACATAGGAAAGCAAGTCAATCATATCGAAGGTAATGATTGAAAGTCAAGACTCAGCTCACACTGGTATACATCATTTGTAAAGAAAAAGGAGATGATCAGATGTAGTTACTGATTCATCTAGCTGGGACCCACGTAGGATACTAGACCAGCTAAGCTGCCAGACCCATGTAGGATACTACAACATAGGTAAATACTGTCGGACCCACGTAGGATACAAGTACTGTAGTCGTCACCGCCGAACCCATGGAGAATTCCAGTATGATTGTTGTCGTCGTCGAACCCACGAAGGATTCCAGTACGAAAGTCTTCACCGTCGAACCCACAGAGGATTCCAGTACGGTTGTAGTCACTGCTGAACCCACATAGGATTTCAGTGTAGTCGTCGTCATCGAACCCACGAAGGATTCCAGTATGAAAGTCTTCACCGTCGAACCCACGGAGTATTCCAGTACGGTTGTCGTCACTGCCAAACCCACAGAGGATTTCAGTGTAGTCGTCGTCGCAGCCAGCTCTAGGGTTCCCACACACAGCATGCTTGTTTTCTGGGAGGGTCCGCTCCACGATCCAATAGGGTTGATACATCAATTGACACGTAGTCCAAAGTTGATGTATCCCAAAGTTCCGTCTCGTCGATAGGAACTCAACTCAATAGACGGCGCGTCAATCGGACGCCCGGTCTGAGAGTTATTAGCCTATTCGTCCCAGGGGCCCGGTTGGTTTCCTGTACGAACCAACCCGACCATATATCAACTGTGCCCTGAACTCACATAGGGTATACTCATAGGGACCGTTTCTCAAAGTGATCACCAACGCCGCTGACGGTTCGTCAAACGAACGTCGGGTCTGAAAGTTAACGGCTTTTCCGTTCCAGGGGCCCGATTGGATTTCGGGTACAATCCAACCCATCCATACCCCAACTATGTCCAAAACTCGAGCAGAATAAGGCAAAAGGTCTGTCTCACTAAGAGAAATCCAACAAAGTCAACGGCACGTCAATAGGACGTCCAGAGCTCAAGTTATAGGCGTTTCCGTTCCGAGGGCCCAGTTGGTCTCGTGTTCGAACCAACCCGGCTGTACCCAAAGTTCTCTGAAACCTTGAATGTAATATAACAAAATGACCGTCTCCATCCAAGTATCCCATCACAACTGACGGTGCATCGATCAGAGGTCCCTACCCCAAGTTATGGGCGTTTGAACGAAACTGCCCGACAATAGGGGGTTCGGGCCCGACCCGACCCGAGTCCGGCCCGGCTGGCATGGCCCGGCCCAGCCGATGTTGCCCGGCCCAGCCGGAATGGCCCGGTCCGACGCGGGGGTCCGGCCCAGCGCGGGTGCCCCGGCCCGGCATGGGCGGTCCGTCCCGGCGTGGCCGGTCCGGCGGGCGCGGCCGGTTGGCCCAGCGCGGGCGTGGCCCGCGTGGCCAGTGAGGAGCGGGGGGTTACAACCCCCTAGTTGAACGAACTGGCACAACATAAGCCGCACCGCCCAATCCGGAATGGCTTTGGCCGTTCCGGTTCTGCCTCCACCGCCGCGTCTCAGCCGCGGCGGTTGGCGCCGCCGGCACCGCCGCGCCGGCGGGGCGCACCGCCGCCGCCTTCTGCAGACCACCGGACGCGCTCCGGTGGTTCGTTTTGCCTGCCGTCTTCACCAGTGGTCCTCCCGGGACCCGATCTTCACTGCGACGACTTTCAAATGTCATTGCGGTTTCATCTCACCATCGCCGTCAATCCGCGCACCAACATCAAGCTGTGGAGGGTTGTCGGGCCGTGTTTGTTCGGCCCGCACCCTCTGCGTTAGGTGTTATCCATTGAAAATCATTTTAACACAAGCTCTTAATCATTGAATAGGGTATAATTTATTCAAAATAAATTATACAAACACCCTGCAATTAAATACCCACACACGATGGTATAATTCACATAAACACTATATACGAAAACCCCCTACCTCAACAACAGTGACGGAGGTCAGCGTCGTGGTAGAACGACATCGCAGAAGAACGTTATCGATTCCATCGATGTCAGAGGAAGAAGAACATTATCGTTGGTGTCGGTATCCATGGTCGGCGTCTTCTCCCTTGACACGGAGGGAGAGAAGAGTAATTGGTCGTTATTCATCGAGAGAGAACGTTCTTCTTCATTGGAGGAAAACTCTCCCTCCCCTCCTCCTCCTTAGCTCTCCACCAAGGAATTAAGCCCCCCAAAAATAATAGAGTTTTCTATCTATTATTTTTATGGCACAAAACCCAAGAGTCATCCCTCATAAAAGTGACAACACATGGATTAAATGTGGAGAGATGAATTCAAAAAGATTTGAATTAAAAGAATGAATTAATTCACTTCATTGATGGTGGAGTGTTGGAAAACATATTAAAACATGAAATTCCAAGAGTTCAAGGGGGTTTCAAGGGAGTTTAAAAGGGGTGGTGTTCGTGTGGGCCCCTAAAACATTATCCTCCCTTTGGAGATATAAACCACCAAGTAAATAAAATAATGTCACACACTATTTTATTTAATTTATAAAAGAAAACCCAAAAGTTAACTTCTGCTCTCGACCAAACGAAATTGCATTGAAGGTCTTCTTAAGAGAATACCGGCGCCGCGAGTTCATCGGTGCCCTTAGATTTAAATTCCGAGTTTCGGTTCAAAAGATAGAAAAATCCGCTCGTTTGTTCACTGAACGTACCCGAGCTAAACTTCGGGAAATTATTCCGGGCACACCGGGCCTCAAAATCAGGTGCCGTCAGAAGCCGCAGTCTCGTAAAATTCCAAAAAAATTAAGAAAAAAAATTTTCCTTGAAATTTACGGGTCTTTACATTTCTCTTGGAAGAGAAGTCACTACTAAGGAACATATCATGAGAATTCTCAGATGCCTACCTGAAAGATGGATATGAACCTCTATCTCTATTATAGAATCATGTGATATTAGAAATCTACCTGTAAAAGAACTCATTGGGAAACTGATAATGTATGAAGAGGATTTGAAAGTCAACAAGGAAGAGGAGGATGAACCAAAAATAAAATCTGTTGCATTCAAGACCACCACCTCTAAACACAAAGATAAAGGGAAATTGGAAGTTTCTGTAGAAAGTTCCAGTAGTGAACAATCATCACCTGAAAGTGATGAGGAGATGGCTCAATTAGCTAGAAGGTTCAATATATTTTACAAGAAGAAGAAATTTTTCAGAAATCCTAACTTCAAGGGAAAATATGATCACAAAGGAAGTTGGAAGAAAGATTGGAAAAGAAGTGACAAGTCCAATGAGATTGTCTGCTATGAATGTAAGTGAGAAGGACATATCAAGTCTGACTGTCCAAAGCTCAAGTACAAAAAGAAATATGAGGACAAATATAGAAATTATAAAAATGCAATGAAAGCAATGTGGAATGCTTCTAAGGATAGTTCAAGTGACTTAGAATCATCACATGATGAACATGCTAACAAATCCAATATGTGTTTTATGAAAAACACATCCAAGGTAACACTGGAATCTACTATACACAATTCATACTATTCTGGAGATGAGAGTGACTCTGAAAATATATCTAATGAAGAAATGTTTGAATACTGTAATATGATTAAAGAGACATGCAATGAACTAAAAGATAAATACAAATATTTAAAGAAACAACATGCTCTTACCTCAACTGTTAAAACTGAACTCACTATAGAAAGGGAGAAAAATGCTCAACTACTCAAAGAGTACAATGAACTAAAACTATCTAATGAGAAATTGAAGAAAGACTTAGAAAAGTTTACCAGTGTAAAGAATACCCTTACTCAAATTCTAGGTAAACAAACTGCTCCTAAATATACTACTGGCATTGGCTATCGACCTAGTAAAAGAAATTTTGGAAGAACTAATTTTGCTTCCAAATCTAGGACATACATCTTTACTCCCAGTTTTGGAAAATATTCAACTAGTTCAAGTTATGATACACTTTCTACTATTTCAATATTTTTGTACCAAATAGAGTTTATTTTTCAAATACTTTACATAATGCTTATAGGAAACCTATGAGGTAGATATGGGTTCCTAATGCACTTATCACTAATATTATTGGACCCAAACAAGTGTGGGTATCAAAATCTATTTTTATTTGACTATTTTATAGGAAAAATGCTTAAAGAGTTCCTGTAAGAGTATATGGTACTTGGAAAATGGGTGTTCAAGACACATGACAGGAGAATACTCATGCTTCAAAAATTTAATAAAAATTGATGGAGGACATGTCACCTTTGGTGACAATACCAAAGGAAAGATTATTGGCCTTGGCCAAATCAGTAACTCTAAATCAGTTTTGATTTCCAAAGTACTTTTTGTTGATGGATTGAAATATAATCTACTCAGTATTTCACAATTATGTGATGATGGATTTCATGTTAAATTTGAAAATGATGCTTGCAATGTTTTTAATACTAAAGATGACTTAGTGTTTTCTGAATTAAGAAATGAAAATGTTTATTCTGTTAACTTAGATTCTTTAGCTTCTCAAAATGCTTCATGTTTATGTGTGTTTCACAAAGAGTCCTGGATTTGGCATAGGAACCTAGGACACTGTAACACTCACTCTCTTAGAAATTTAACTAGAAAAATCTTAGTCAAAGACCTACCCAAGCTTGAGTTTCCAAATGGTAAGGTGTGTAATCTTTGTCAAAAGGGAAAGAAACACAAAATTTCCTTCAAACCAAAGAAATAAGTGTCAACTTCTCAACCTCTCTAATTAGTTCACATGGATTTTTTTGGACCATCTAGAGTTTATAGCTTAAACGGGAAGCACTATGTTTATGTTCTTGTAGATGAATTTTCTAGATATACATGGAATTTATTTTTAGCTTACAAAAGTGAAGCCTGCTCTCATTTTACCAAATATGCCAAAACTATATAAAATATTAGTGAACATAAAATTAAATCCTTAAGAAGTGATCATGACCATGAGTTTGAAAATCAAGAGTTTGAATCCTTTTTTCTCACAAAATGGCTATAGTCATAATTTCTCTTCCCCTAGAACACCTCAACTGAATGGAGTTGTAGAAAGAAGAAATAAAACCCTCTAAGAGATTGATAGAACCATGCTTAGTGAATATGAACTACCTATTTATTTTTGGGCTGAAGCTATAAATAAAACATGCTACATAATCAATAGAGTGTTGATTAGACCTATTCTTAAAAGGACTCCTTATGAGTTATAGAACAGTAGAAAACACAAAGTTAGCTACTTCAAAATTTTTGGTTGCAAAGTCTATATCCTTAATACTAAGGACAATCTTGAAAAATTTGCATCCAAGAGTGATGAAGGAATATTTTTAGGATATTCAATTTCTAGTAAAGCCTATAGAGTGTTTAATAAAAGAACTAAATGTGTGGAAGAATCTGTCCATGTCAAATTTGATGAAACAGATCCACATGAGCCTAAGACCACTCTAGAGAACCTAGAGGATGATGTATCAAATTTGAACATTAATTCAAAATCCCCTAACCATCCTATGAAAGAATCTGTGAAAACTTCCAGTTTTGGAAATTCCTTAGACTCAAGTCATAATGCGCCTGAACCTGATGATAAACCAGAAATCACTAGTCCTTCTTTTTCTAGATCTGTTAAAACTCTCAAGAACCATCCTTTAGATTCTATTGTAGGAGACTTAGACAAAGGAACTCAAACTAGAGCTTATCTTAGAAATCAGGTTGAACATCAAGTCTTCTTGTCACAACTTGAACCTAAAAACATTAATGATGCTATAAATGATGAATTTTGGGTGATGGCTATGCAAGAAGAACTTAATCAGTTTGAAAGGTACGAATTTTGGAAACTTGTTGAAAGACCCAAAGACACATTCACCATAGGTAATAATTGGGTGTTTAGAAATAAAGTAGATGAAGTTGGTAATATAGTTAGAAATCAGGCTAGATTGGTTGCACAAGGCTAAAGTCAAGAAGAAGTAATTGACTATGAAGATACCTTTGCACCAGTATCTAGACTTAAAGCCATCAGAATTCTGCTTGATTATGCTGCACATCTGAATTTTAAATTATATCAAATGGATGTCAAAAGTGAATTTCTAAATGGGTATATAGCTGAGGATTTCTTTGTTGAGCAACCCCTTGGTTTTACAAACCCTCATTTTCTGAATCATATTTTTAAGTTATCAAAAGATTTGTATGGTTTAAAACAAGCTCCAAGAGCTTGGTATGATATATTAAGTACTTTTCTTATTTCAAAAGGTTTTAAAAAAGGAATAGTTGATCCTACCCTTTTTATAAAATTAATTTCCAATGATGTTTTAGTTGTTAAAATCTATTTAGATGACATTATCTTTGGATCTTCAAAAAATTATTTATGTATTGATTTTTCTAAAATGATGCAAAATGAATTTGAAATGAGTTTAATGGGTGAACTAAAATTATTTCTTGGATTTCAAATCTTTCAAAATAATGATGGTATTATTTTAAATCAAAGTAAATATACTAGAGACTTTCTAAAACATTTTAGATTTCATATCACTAAAAGTAGTGACACTCCAATGCGTACCACTTGTAAGTTGGATCTTGATGAAGATAGAAAATATGTTGATCAAACCAATTTCAGAGGAATGATTGGAAGTTTACTCTACTTAACTACTAGCCGACATGACATTATGTTTAGTGTGTGTATGTGTGCTTTTTTTTCAACCAAATCCTAAGGAATCTCATTTAAATGTTGTTAAGAGAATTTTCAAATACCTCAAACATACACCCAATCTAGGACCGTTTTATCCCACAGGACAATCATTCGAATTAGTTAGTTATTATGATGCTCACTTTGGTGGTTGTAAGTTAGATAGAAAAATCACCTCTGGAACATGTCACTTTTTAGGAAAGTCACTAGTATCATGGTGTAGTAAGAAACAAAATTCTATTGCATTATCTATTGCAGAAGTTGAATACATAGCTGCTGGTAGTTGTTGTGCACAAATTTTGTGGATGAAACACACATTACTAGATTATGGATATCAATTCAGGAATGCACCTATAAATTGTGACAATACAAGTTCTATTAACATCTCAAAAATTCCTGTTTCACACTCTAGGGAAAAACATATTGATGCAAGACATCACCTTTTGAGAGATCATTATCAAAAAGGTGATATCAATTTGGAATTCATTGGTACTGAATATCAGCTCGCTAATATATTCACCAAACCACTAAATTATGAAAGAATAGATTACATCATACATGAATTGGGTATGATAAATCCTAAGTAGTTATCTTACTGTTTCATATCTTACTGTTTCATATCTTACTGTCTCACACTTTATGGTTTCACAAATCACTATCCTGAGATTACCATTTAACTCTAACAGTGCTATAGTTTTACTGTCTTAAAAATTACTATTTCATGTTTACGGTCTCACAATTACTATTTCTTAATTACTGTCTGACACTTACTATCTCAAACAATACAGTCGTACAATTTAGAAATCACATAGTTACGGTCTCACCATGAACACCTGTTACTGTCTCATCTTGAGAGTTAGTTACTGTCTCACCGTAAAGATGCGTTATTGTTTTATTTATATATTATATCCTGTATTACAATAATTACTTATTTTATCCTTTAACTTTCCCACACTTTTGTTTTTGCGATGATTGTTATTCCTAAATGAAAAAATAAAAAAAGTTTCACTCATTATTCACTCGAGCTCTCTTCTCTTCTCTCAAACAGTAACCCTTCTTCAACCCTTCTATCTCTTGAACCTTCAGTGAATGCCCAAGATGAAATTCCCTTCATTGTTAACTCCTGAGAAATGCAGTTCAAAGAAGAAGAGGAAAATCGCACCGAAGATAGCACCCAAGGGCCCTCTAAATATGAACCTTGTGAATAGAGTAGTGGTACCTGAAAAGGAGATTTTCCATAAGTGGTTTCTGTCAATTAAGTCTCTAATTTTGAAAGTTTTTAAAGAGAAAGGATGGTTAGATTGGTTTACAAAGGAGGATATTCCTATTTACCCGAAGTTAGATGCACAATTTTACAAGTATGTTCAGTTTTCTTTTGATAAGAAAGATATCTATGTTTTGAGAAGCTGGATAAATGGACAGAGATGCACGTTTTCCTCAAGGTTATGGGATGGATGCCTTAGAATACCTCATGAGGGTATTTTTTAGGACTATAAGAGAGGTCCTCCACCTAAAAGTGATATTTTTGTCTTAGAAGAATCTTTGAGAAGTTTAACTGGAAATGGAACCAAGAGGAGAGCCATAACTGCCGAGTTGGATGGAGAAACCAGATTCCTATTTAAATTTATTCAGAATCTCATTAGCCCCAAAAAAGGTGATTTCGCTATAGTTAAGTATCAGAATGTATTTTTGATACATCTAATGAAAAATGGACATAAGATCAACCTTTTCAAATATATTATACACCATATGTGTGAGTTGATCAAAACAACCTCAAAGTCAACCTCCCTATTTTATTCTAGACTTATCTCAACCATGCTTCATGTAAAAGTATTGGTTGGACCAAATGAAGAAGTTATCAAGGATTATGAGTTTTGTCTCTCAAAGTTTATAGTAAAGAGGATGAAAATAAATTAGAATCCTTGGAGAAAATCATGGGTAGAAGACAATGATAGGATCTATGAAAAGTTTAATCCAGTGGAACACCCTTCAAGACCTAAAGATGTTTCTGATCCTAGTTTAGAAACAGATGCATTTGTTGAGTATCTTGAAGAAGAAGAAGAAGAAGAGGTTGTTGCACCTGCAATAGAAACTGTCCTGAATGAGGAGGACAATGAACCTATTCTTCAAGACTTAGCTGAGAAAGAAGTGCCTATTCCTGAAAATGTTGTTGATTTGGAAGAAAAACCTTCCTCAAAAGAAGATTCTATTGCTGTTGAAAGAGAAAAGGAAGTTGTAGAAGAGTATATAGAAGAAGATCTGTCTCTTGTGCAAGAAGCTGATGGTGAGGAACATGTAGAGGAAAAAACTGCTCCTGAAGTTATTCTTTCTACTGAAGAGAGAATGGATCTAGCCTTTCAGTTTTCTAAATAGGAAATTAATGAGGAAATAAGGGACGAAATAGTGGAAATAGATCAAGGATCTAAATCTCTAAGTCCTGAGAAGGATGCACCTGTTGAGGGGGAGCATCCCCCTAGTCTGGAATTTTTTGAAGTGCCTAATCCACTTGATCCTAGTTCACTGGATACATGGTATAAATTTCCCAGTTATTTTGATGTGAATGATTCACAATAATTCATAATTAAAGGTCTTGATCTGTCTACTATGTTTCAGTTGAAAATAAAATCTATGCTTGAAGCTATCTCTACCAAAGAACCTGAGCCTGTATCAGCTTATATCTCCGAGCCTTCACAAGAACCTTCACACTTGGTAAATAAGGATGATCTAAAAGAATTTAGAGCTACCCTATTGGATGGGGCTGAAAAGCTTATGAATAATCAACCGACTCCTATAAAAAATATGAGTGAGAGAGATGCTTCACTGTTATTGGAAAAAGTCATATGGAAGATTCAACCCAAAATGCTTTATGAGATTTAAGAAGTCAGAATTGAGAATAAACTGCTTAGTGATGAAGTAAAGACTCTAAGAGACATGGTTGATGATATGTACGGAGTGCTAAACTCGAGACCAGAACCTGCTTCTCATCCTGTTGAGAATATTTTTACTCAGACCCCAAAGGAAGTAGCCTCACTAATTCAACCTCATCTAACCTCTTTAGCTGATATATCAGCTAAACAAAATAAGCAGATTGTTCAAGAGATGCATGAACTTGTTATTGGACTTAACAAGTTAACTGATGAGTATAAGGGGTGCCTTCAGAAAGTGATAAATCAACTGAAATATCTTACCTTGTCTGTCACTACTTCTCATACCTCTGGATAATCTTCTCAACCTACTTTAGATAGTGATATACTCAGAACAGTTGTCAAAGAGGAACTTCAAGCTATGCTTAGTGGTTTTAATAAATAATATCTATCTGAAGTTATCAAGAATAGTGAAAAAGTTCTTTATTAGTGAGAATCCATTCCAAGATTTCCAATTATGATCAACAAGAAATTTCCAAGAAAGTGGACTTCTACTTCAATCGGATCTTCTCTAAGAATGACATGACAAATCACTTCAAGTACCTTGTGGAAAATTTGAGGATTCCTCCTGTTACTCAAGATTTCAAAACTCAAGTCCAAAAGCTCACAGATTTCACTCATTTTTTGGACAAGTTTATGGAGAACAAGGATGAATTTGAAAAATCCATGCAGTATGGTGGAGAGATCATTTATGATTTTATCAAGATTTTAAGGCCTTATCTTCATGTTCAGAGTACTGCCATTGTTTCTCTTGTAGCTGCACCTTTGAGATCTATTTTTCCTACCTTCAACTCTACCCTAGCCTCCACATCTATGTCTATCAGTCAGGACCTAAGTCAGATCAAGCCTGTAATCCTTGATCAACAGTTGCCTCGGTCTTCTACTACCCCTACCTTGGTCCCTTATATCTTTGAAGGTCTTCCTTTACCTTCTCTATCAACCAGTTTACTCCCTTCTTCTACTTCAACCTATGCTCCTATGGATTCTTCTTCTGATGCTGCTGCTAAGGGAAAAGAGAAGACCAGCCAGTGATGAAGAACATTGAATACTATCTTTTGATAGGGATGTTGTTGCATTTGTTTTTCTATCTACTATTTGTAATGACACTCTTTTTATCTAATGCATTGTGATATTTTCTTGAACATTTCTTATTCACTCTTTTTGATAATCCCAAAAGGGGGAGAAAATATGCCCATTAAAGAAAGAATAGAGAAATATGTATTTTATATATAGGGGAGAAAATATGCCCATTAAATAATGAATAAAGTAATTTGTATTTTATATGTAGACTAGAGACACATGTATTCTCTCACTCACATGATTTGTAATCACAAAAAAGGGGGATATTGTTAGATTCATCATGTATTAATCATGTTTTAATGACAAAAAATCATATATATTCTGTAAAGCCTGGTAATCCTGTGTAATCTGTCTTAACTCATGTACAGATGATTAGTATCCTTATACTTTAAGTAAAGCTATCCAAGATCTTAATTGCTATATATATATTAAGTTTGATTACTGTAAACTATATTTTATTTACTTTATAATGATTTATTTTATGAATGATTAAGTCTAATACATTCTATAAATATAATTTCTTAAGTCTGAATACATATATTTGGCTAAGTCTGAGACACCGTGAGTCTTCCACCGGTTATGTTTTGTAACACTCCAAGATTTCATAGTGTGTTATTTCTTCAAAATAATTCAATAACTTGCACTACACGCAACACCAAGTTCAATCGCACCATGACTTACCAAACAAGCCGTTCAAAAGAGGTTATGAATAGTATTAACTAAAATTTAAACTTTATATAATCCTTATAATTTTAGAATCCATATTATGAGTTTCTTAGACATAATGTAAGAACAAATTCATTTTCAGTATTGCACTTTTATCAACTTTTAATAGTGAACCCTTTTTAAATACAATATTTTAAACATTTTGACTAAATGGGGACATCAAAAATTTAAAATGAAACATCCCAAGCTTCCACGGTACGCTTTCCTTTGAATAATACAGTAGCGTGTGTTGTACGCAACTTCGAGTTTTAACACACACCACAACCAATCAAACTAGCCGTTATGAATAGTAATACCTAATTTTTGAAATTATATATATTTTATATTTTAAAATGGACTTCATTTTTGGGTTCGGAATATCAAAATTAGCCTAGGGTGAAATTTTGGTACTTTTCGGATAACTTTCATATTTTGATGAATAGTGAAAATTACTAAATTTTAATTAAAAACAAATTTTTAAATCAAAATAATTAATATTGATAAATTATGAATTTGAGTGGTTTTAAAGTATATTTAGAATATATTTTTACCATTTAATATAATGTTAGTCATTGGACATAATTTTACAATTAAACCGGACATAAACAAGAGTCAATCTTTTGATAGTTATTATCTCTTAAAAACACGCTTTTTTGTTTTAACAATGAGAATTAATTTTAAATTAGTTTCTGCCACTTATGTGTTTTGAATTTGGAAAAAAGGATTCCATATTTGGAATCAGGACTTTCAAATTGTGTAAATAGGTAACTTTTATTTTTAGACATTTTGAATAGTTACTGCGGTAAATATTTTATTTACCTTGGTTAAGGGTAAATCCGGTAAATAAGGGTTAAAAAAATAATATTATAATAATAATAAATTACCCTAAAACGTGTTCTAACCTTATTGGTGGATACATGTCCGACCATGGGCATATTTGGGTCAATTTTTGGACCTCATGGAGCCACTTGTAGGTGATAGGGACACTTTATTTTAATTAAGTTAAAATGAATACAAAAATGACACAAGCATATATCTTTTAGAAAAACAATTTTTACATAGGATTATATATGTTGGATTTTAGATTATAAATATTCATTAGAAAGATAAAAATATTTACTACATAATGATATTTTATTTATAATTTTTAGACATTAAATAATTTAATTTATTTATGACACAATGATGATGCAGTAATTACTATAATAGTGAAAAATTAAAATAATTGATATTATAAATACCAAACAAAATATAATTTGAAACTTTTAATGAATTAAATTAATTTTATAGGATAATATGACATATTAGGATTGATTTAATTGACTTTTTTTGAAGTAATCAATCTGTTATGAGTTTCAAAAAAATCAACTATTGAATAGTGTCAAAATTGACATAAAAGAGTTTTTAAAACAAATATTATATTATTAATTGGTATTAAATTCCTAAAAATCTAAGGTTCATCCAAGAGACTTATATCATGATAGGTGTATCATTAATGGATCACTTGGGGGTCGCTTGGATGTATATAGTAAGTTTATTAACCATATAATATAAAAATACAAAGAGACATTGTAAAAGTGAAACTAATTAACTT
This sequence comes from Viscum album, assembly GCA_963277665.1. NCBI lineage: Eukaryota > Viridiplantae > Streptophyta > Magnoliopsida > Santalales > Viscaceae > Viscum > Viscum album. Next base: position 703,739,885 of record OY728130.1, on the reverse strand, counting down.
AGAGTTAATACTTAAAGATAAGGTTAATATAAGTACCCAAACCTGTCTAAATTCTATTGGTTGAGTGGTTTTCGACCCATCCCCACCTTAATATTTAAATAATCAACTTTTGATCCATTAGAAACCGAATATAAATTTATTATAAATTAATATTTCTAGCTTTTCCAAAGGTGCCCCTCACCCCTCTTATAAAAGGGCACTCCTCCTTCTCATTTATTCACACCTTCAAAGCCTTTTGGTTCGGCCAAACTCTGCCCAAATACTCTATCAAATTCCCTCACTACAACCTAGAGGCCTTAGTTTGATCAGAAAGCCAACCTAAGGAGCCCTTTTGATCAAATCAAAAGGAAGAACCCGAAGAAGAGGTAATGATTTCACCACCCTTTTCCAAGTTCCTTTCTTCTTCCACTTCTTCTTTCTTTGTTATTACCATTCTAAAATAATAACTCCAGTATCTTATATATACTGTGATGTTATTATAAATATGGTACAACCATATTCAGTATTCTATCCACCCTTTTAATAACATGTCACCATACGTGCGTACGTACGGCTTACCGTCTCCACGTCGTGGTGTAATTGTTATTCAATATATTATTATTTGGATGAGTATAATAATGATGTGTAACTCATGTAAATAATAAATATAACATTATAATGATTCTGTATATATGATATACTATCAAATTATATATTATTTTAATATCAAAAGAGTGATATTGTCGCTCGTGCGTACGGACGGACTACCGTCTCCACGAACGCGATGAGATTCATTCTCCATCGTATCCATTCAAGTATAATTATCATTTTCTGATTTAAAAATGATGTTTAAGAAATTGATATCATTATGGATATGAATAATATACAACCTATCCATTACAAACATGGCTTACGTAACAAAACATATAAAAAAAACGAGTAAGTTAACACCCGAAATGACGATAATTCTAAGATATTATTAACAAAGCAATGTTAAAAGATCATATATGATATCATATTAATGTATATGATTATTGAATAATTTAATAACAATTATTTCACCATTATACAGGATGTTAACCTACCCCAACCAAGGAAAAGTACAAGTTAAGGGTTTATTTCACAATCTCTTCATTATCCGAGCTTGTTTATATATAATAATCTACTGGGATCTCTTTATCATCCACATCCACGTTTCTTAAAAGTGAATTTCAAAACATTTTTACTATTTACTAGAATATGGGTTAAAGTCATTTATACCCTTGTTTGACTTTTTATAAGAGGTTTATAAAGGAATCTTTCCGTCGTTTTCCAAACAAGGTGCTTTTTAACCTTTTCGACAAAATTAAGGTAAGAATGTTTTTTTAACTTATACGGCGGGTGCGGCTATTTACCGCCGTTATAAAATTGTCAAAGCTTCCCTTAAAATCTTACAAGGATATTTTCAAAGTAAATGTTTTATTTTATAATTATGTGACTTTTAATGATTTCAAAATGAATATTTTAAGAATTTCGGAAAGGTGCTCTTTATCAAAATCAGAATTTTAAATGTTTTAAAGATTTATCTTTCTAAATATTTTTAATTAATTTCCATGTCTTCAAAATTGTTTTTAAGGATTTATTTATATGGACATGAAGGTTTTTAAAATGTTAATTCCTTTCAAAAGTTTCAAAGTGGTATGGGACACTTTGATTCAAAAATCTCTTTTTAATTACTTCCTTTATAAATATGTGACTTTTAACTGATTTAAAAAAAAGGAGATATTTCTCTCAAATAGTTTTGATTTCATCTATGTCAACATCCTTTGATGGATTTTATGATTATATGAAGTTGATTTATTATGATACAAAAGTTCCATAATGTATTGAAGGTTTTGTGATATGTTTGACTGTGGATGTGTTATTTGTATACCATTCATGGTTTATAGAGAAAGTATTGACATTTCGTATGCTAGTTTTAATACGAATGTTTATGTTATGTTTAAAACTTTTCATATGGGAATGCATTGGACTTATTAAGTGACGGGTGGAGCCCGCTATAGCTCCTCGATGCATCGGTAGGTCTCATGAGACAAACTAGTGTCTTGGCACAAGGCCTTGGCAAAATCTTATTTGTAGTCTTGGCACGAGGCCTTGGCTATGTGGTTATGATAGTATGGAATTATGCATTCCATCATTATGAAAGTGGTTATTGATATTGCATGTGATTATTCGATTAGTAGAATATCCATGTGAATAAGTAAATGGCATTATTTCATTTTATTTTTTTCCATACTATGTTGAAGTTCAAGTTTAAAAGGCTTTTGTTTTAGCTATACATTGCCTTAAATGTTTATTCTTATTTATGAAAGTTTCCGCTATATTGTTATCCTTACTGGGCATTTGAGCTCACCCCTTTTCTATGTTTTATTTTTCCCAGGAAGTGAAGAAGTAAATTATGAATGACCTGCAGGGATATTATGAGGGGATAATAGTGTGGATTATGGAGACAATATGTTGTTGTAGTAGTTTTTCACTTCATGATGTAATGTAAAACTTTATGAATATATCTAGTGTTTCCAAGGCTACTAAACCAATTGGTTTTTCGAGATTTGATCTTTCTTGTGATCATGCCAATGTTATGTAATAATGCACCGACTCTGGGTAACTGGGATCGGGGCGTTACAGTTGGTATCAGAGGAAGTTTAGTACAAACCTTGGAACCTAGATTTAGATAAACTCTAATTAGAGCACATAGACTTAAGATAGACTTTGAGGATTAGTATAGAAGAACTCCCTAGAATTTTGGTATTGTAGAGATTTTGTGAGTTTTCCGAGCAATACATCCCTGTATGGATACGAGCAGGTAGAGGCGGCTCTGGCACAGATGTACCTAGGGGTAAAACCCAAAAACACCACTTTGAGCTAGACTCGAACGGGAACTGGTGCACGACAACGGGCCTTGCTGCACTCTTGGTTACGACACTCCCGGGGGATATGCTTAGGATAATTCTAATTTTCTTTACAAACCATTATTAAGGGTTTATGAGTATATACTTCCTCAAAGGAGACATTTTTATGATTATGGATTATATCCATAAACTATTTAATTTATGTTATGTTTTTTACAAGTTTGGGATTAGGTATTGTTATTTATACACTAATCTAGTGTATGCCATTGTTTAGAAATGGCGCCCAGTAGAAGGAATGAGAACTCTAGAAATGCACATGATCCAAAGAGAAATAAGGATCATATCATTCATGGTCTTAAGCCAGAATTTATAAGAGAAATAGTCTCCCATGTATTATCATCATATGAAGAAATAATATCATGTGTTGATAAGATAAGTAAAGAGTTTACTGAGTCCTATGGCTTTGAAGGGAAGCAAGAGAAGAAAAGGATGGAAGAGAGAAATATGGATAAAGGGAAGAGGGAAAAGAATAATTTTCCCATATGTGATAACTGTGGGAAGAAACACCCTGGAACTTGCCTGAAAGGAATGGGAGTTTGTTATAAGTGTGGAGGAAAAGGGCACAAAGTACGTGACTGCAAGGGTAAGAAAATGGTTTCAAATGTACAATGCTTCATTTGCAAGGAGTTTGGACACTACGCGAACCTATGTCCCAGTCATGAGACTATGCCACAAATGATGCTATTGGATAATAATCAAGTTATGATACTACCACAGATGAAGAGGAATGATTAGAGTTCTTATGTTGATTATGTCAATTAAGTGTTGTATCAACAATGTACTTGTTATAATAATTATGGAGTATATAAGGATTTTACTGCAGTACTATTTCATTAAGGACTTGAGATTGTGTGGAACAAGGAAAAGTGACTCAATAGCAGGTTAAATTTTTGGAAAATATATGGTTGAGAGAAAGATAAACCATAATATGGTTCTAATACCGAGGTAGTGATTTTAGAATAATACATGATTGATTTGGATAAATTATATTGGATATTCTTGACTACCTTGAAGCTGATTAATGATTTGTATATTCCATCATTGTTGGGGTTTAAAAAATTTTTGGATTGATGAAGTATATCTAGCATTCTATATGAAATAAGGGAGCATGAATGTAATCAATAAGGATTATGGTAATTCAGGATGTTTCAGTGTTTTAAAAGAATACATGATGAAGGTATTAATATGCTATTACGGGGTAAAAAGGATCTACATTATGTTTAACTTCCTTATAAATGTTGGACTGTGAGTTTGGACAAAAGTATTTTGGATAAATTCTAGTTTGAGATTAATTTTGGATTGCCATAAAAGGACAACCCGGAGGTCGGGCGACAACCCGTCGCGACCGGCAAGGCCGCGAGACTTAAACCCACAACCGAAGGGTGACAAGGGTGTATCACCTACCACTGGCCCACGAGATGTCCTGGATTAAATAATGTAGTTTTTTTAAAAGATCTGGTAGATGAATTATAAATTTGTTTTTTTGGAACCCTATACAAATAGGATAAATAGAATATATTTTTTTCATTCTATTATCTTTTAGAGTGAAAGATGAGTTTGTGGTAGAAATTAGTTAAAGGATGGAACTCTACTTGTCAAGATTATATTTTTCTGCTTCTCTTATTCTATGAAGAAATTAATTCTTATAATTTATTTAAGGAATCCTAAAACCAAAAATGTGTTATCCTAATACCCTATGTTTTGTTGAACCTATGGTATTTCAAATCATCATAGATTGATGAACTTAAGGACCTCAATTTTACACTTGTTTGTGATTGATGACCTCAATCACTACCTATAAATATTTACGTTTTTCCTCCAATTATATATCTCTAATTGCCACCAATGTTCTCCTAATAGAGATAATAATTTGGTGGTGACCCTTTCATTTATCTTTTCCTCATATTAAGACTAAATTTTAGTAACCTAATTTCCGATGTGGGTTTTTCCACAAAGATATTTTCTATTTTCAACCTTTTATTTTCGAAGAACAATTTCAAATTGCGAGGATGCAATTTATTGAAGGAGGGGAGAATGTAACACCCCAAGATTTCATAGTGTGTTATTTCTTCAAAATAATTCAATAACTTGCACTACACGCAACACTGAGTTTAATCGCACCATGACTTACCAAACAAGCCATTTAAAAGAGGTTATGAATAGTATTAACTAAATTTTAAACTTTATATAATCCTTATAATTTTAGAATCCATATTATGAGTTTCTTAGACATAATGTAAGAACAAATTCATTTTCAGTATTGCACTTTTATCAACTTTTAATAGTGAACCCTTTTTAAATACAATATTTTAAACATTTTGACTAAATGGGGACGTCAAAAATTTAAAATGAAACATCCCAAGCTTCCACGGTATGCTTTCCTTTGAATAATACAGTAGCGTGTGTTGTATGCAACTTCGAGTTTTAACACACACCACAACCAATCAAACTAGTCGTTATGAATAATAATACCTAATTTTTGAAATTATATATATTTTATATTTCAAAATGGACTTCATTTTTGGGTTCAGAATATCAAAATTATCCTAGGGTGAAATTTTGGTACTTTTTGGATAACTTTCATATTTTGATGAATAGTGGAAATTACTAAATTTTAATTAAAAACAACTTTTTTAATAAAAATAATTAATATTGATAAATTATGAATTTGAGTGGTTTTAAAGTATATTTAGAATATATTTTTACCATTTAATATAATGTTAGTTATTGGACATAATTTTACAATTAAACCGGACATAAACAAGAGTCAATCTTTTGATAGTTATTATCTCTTAAAAACACGCTTTTTGTTTTAACGAGAATTAATTTTAAATTAATTTCTGTCACTTCTGTGTTTTGAATTTGGAAAAAAGGATTCCATATTTCGAATCAGGATATTCAAATTGTGTAAATAGGTAACTTTTATTTTTAGACATTTTGAATAGTTACTGCGGTAAATATTTTATTTACCATGGTTAAGGGTAAATCCGGTAAATAAGGGTTAAAAAAATAATATTATAATAATACTAAATTACCCTAAAACGTGTCCTAACCTTATTGGTGGATACATGTCCGACCATGGTCATCTTTGGGTCAATTTTGGGACCTCATGGAGCCACTTGTAGGTGATAGGGACACTTTATTTTAATTAAGTTAAAATGAATACAAAAATGACACAAGCATATATCTTTTAGCAAAACAATTTTTACATAGGGTTATATATGTTGGATTTTATATTATAAATATTTATTAGAAAGATAAAAAGATTTAATACATAATGATATTTTATTTATAATTTTTAGACATTAAATAATTTAATTTATTTATGACACAATGATGATGCAGTAATTACTATAATAGTGAAAAATTAAAATAATTGATATTATAAATACCCAAACAAATATAATTTGAAACTTTTAATGAATTAAATTAATTTTCTAGTATAATATGACATATTAGGATTGATTTAATTGACTTTTTTTGAAGTAATCAATCTGTTATGAGTTTCACAAAAATCAACTATTGAATAGTGTCAAAATTGACATAAAAGAGTTTTTAAAACAAATATTATATTATTAATTGGTATTAAATTCCTAAAAATCTAAGGTTCGTCCAAGAGACTTAAATCATGATAGGTGTATCATTAATGGACCACTTAGGGGTCGCTTGGATGTATATAGTAAGTTTATTAATCATATAATATAAAAATACAAAGAGACATTGTAAAAGTGAAACTAATTAAATTAGAGTTAATACTTAAAGATAAGGTTAATATAAGTACCCAAACCTATCTAAATTCTATTGGTTGAGTGGTTTTCGACCCATAACCACCTTAATATTTAAATAATAAACTTTGTATCCATTAGAAACAGAATATAAATTTATTATAAATTAATATTTATAGCTTTTCCAAAGGTGCCCCTCACCCCTCTTATAAAAGAGCACTCCTCCTTCTCATTTCTTCACACCTTCAAAGCCTTTTGGTTCGGCCAAAATCTGCCCAAATACTCTACCAACTTCCCTCACTACAACCTAGAGGCCTTAGTTTGATTAGAAATCCAACCTAAGGAGCCCTTTTGATCAAATCAAAAGGAAGAACCCAAAGAAGAGGTAATGATTTCACCACCCTTTTCCAAGTTCCTTTTTTCTTCCACTTCTTCTTTATTTGTTATTACCATTCTAAAATAATAACTCTAGTATCTTATATATACTGTGATGTTATTATAAATATGGTACAACCATATTCAGTATTCTATCCACCCTTTTAATAACATGTCACCATACGTGCGTACGTACGGCTTACCGTCTCCACGTCGTGGTGTAATTGTTATTCAATATATTATTATTTGGATGGGTATAATAATGATGTGTAACTCATGTAAATAATAAATATAACATGATAATGATTCTGTATATATGATATACTATCAAATTATATATTATTTTAATATCAAAATAATGATATTGTCGCTCGTGCGTACGGACGGACTACCGTCTCCACGAACGCGATGAGATTCATTCTCCATCGTATCCATTCAAGTATAATTATAATTTGATGATTTAAAAATGATGTTTAAGAACTTGATATCATTCTGGATATGAATAATATACAACCTATCCATTAAAAACATGGCTTACGTAACAAAACATATAAAAGAAAACGAGTAAGTTAACACCCAAAATGACGATAATTCTAAGATATTATTAACAAAGCAATGTTAAAAGATCATATATGATATCATATTAATGTATATGATTATTGAATAATTTAATAACAATTATTTTACCATTATACAGGAGGTTAACCTACCCCAACCAAGGAAAAGTACAAGGTAAGGGTTTATTTCGCAATCTCTTCATTATCCGAGGTTGTTTATACGTAATAATCTACTGGGATCTCTTTATCATCCACATCCACGTTTCTTAAAAGTGAATTTCAAAACATTTTTAATATTTACTAGAATATGAGTTAAAGTCATTTATACCCTTGTTTGACTTTTTATAAGAGGTTTATAAAGGAATCTTTCCGTCGTTTTCCAAACAAGGTGCTTTTTAACCTTTTCGACAAAATTAAGTTAAGAATGTTTTTTTAACTTATACGGCGGGTGCAGCTATTTACCGCCGTTATAAAATTTTCAAAGCTTACCTTACAATATTACAAGGATATTTTCAAAGTAAATGTTTTATTTTATAATTATGTGACTTTTAATGATTTCAAAATGAATATTTTAAGAATTTCGGAAAGGTGCTCTTTATCAAAATCAGAATTTTAAATGTTTTAAAGATTTATCTTTCTAAATATTTTTAATTAATTTCCATGTATTCAAATTTTTTTTAAGGATTTATTTATATGGACATGAATGTTTTTAAAATTTTAATTCCTTTCAAAAGTTTCAAAGTGGCATGGGACACTTTGATTCAAAAATCTCTTTTTAATTACTTCCTTTATAAATATGTGACTTTTAACTGATTTAAAAAAAAGGAGATATTTCTCTCAAATAGTTTTGATTTCATCTATGTCAACATCCTTTGATGGATTTTATGATTATATGAAGTTGATTTATTATGATACAAAAGTTCCATAATGTATTGAAGGTTTTGTGATATGTTTGACTGTGGATGTGTTATTTGTATACCATTCATGGTTTATGGAGAAATTATTGACATTTCGTATGCTAGTTTTAATACGAATGTTTATGTTATGTTTAAACCTTTTCATATGGGAATGAATTGGACTTATTAAGTGACGGGTGGAGCCCGCTATAGCTCCTTGATGCATCGGTAGGTCTCATGAGACAAACTAGTGTCTTGGAACAAGGCCTTGGCAAAATCTTATTTGTAGTCTTGGTACGAGGCCTTGGCTATGTGGTTATGATAGTCTGGCATTATGAATTCCATCATTATAAAAGTGGTTATTGATATTGCATGTGATTATTCGATTAGTAGAATATCCATGTGAATAAGTAAATGGCATTATTTCATTTTATTTTTTTCCATACTATGTTGAAGTTCAAGTTTAAAAGGCTTTTGTTTTAGTTATACATTGCCTTAAATGTTTATTCTTATTTATGAAAGTTTCTGCTATATTGTTATCCTTACTGGGCATTTAAGCTCACCCCTTTTCTATGTTTTATTTTTCCCAGGAAGTGAAGAAGTAAATTATGAATGACCTGCAGGGATATTATGAGGGGATAATAGTGTGGATTATGGAGACAATATGTTGTTGTAGTAGTTTTTCACTTCATGATGTAATGTAAAACTTTATGAATATATCTAGTGTTTCTAAGGATACTAAACCAATCGGTCTTTCGAGATTTGATCTTTATTGTGATCATGCCAATGTTATGTAATAATGCACTAACTCTGGGTAACTGGGGTCGGGGCGTTACATGTTTTTATAGCAAAGGACCTAGACACCGTGACCAGACACCGTGACCATCTAGACACCGTGAATATCCAGACATCGTGACCAGACACCATGACCAAACTCCATGACTAGACACCGTGACCAAACACTGTGACTAGACACCATGACCAAACATCGTGACCAGACACCATGACCATCCAGACACCATGACTATCTAGACACCATGACCAGACACCGTGACCAGATACCGTGACCAGACACCATGACCAGGCACCGTGAACAGACACCGTGACCAGACACCATGACCATCCAGAAACCATGACTATCTAGACACTGTGACCAGACACCGCGACTATCCAGATACCATGACCATCCAGACACCGTGACCATCCAGACACCATGACCATTCAAACAACGTTTCAAGGAGACACCATTTCACGGAGACACCATTTACAGAAAAACTGTGGCACCATTTCTAAATATATTTTTTGGTTTTTTCATTTAATTTCTAATAGTCATATTTGAATCTTTTAAATGTGCTAACATAATTAATGTTTCTTTATAGACATATCATCTGATAGTATGAGGTACGGGGTGCAGAATACATGCAACGTGTCGGCTCTAACACATGTAATCGAAGAATAAAAGAGAAGTGCGGCCCAGAAACAATATATTATGATACATAGAGAGGGTTACAATGAATAAAGCACGATATTTACTAAGAAAATAACTGACACATGAAACTCAACATTCCTGAAGAACACACGAAGCATTCTTGAATCAACAAGCTGGACACCATAGATCATAATCATTGAGCACATCTCTGCATTGTCAATACAACGAAAAACACGAGTCAGATCTAGCTGACTTACGATACTCTGTTTTCCATGAGAGGACATGATTTCTACATCTGTTTCATCCCAGGAGTCTAAAGATTCATAGACTAACACTCAGAGCACTTCTAACCTTATCTCTATACTTCTTCTCTATTGTGTACTGTTTTCATCTTTCGAGTAGTGTGTGTTTGTGTGTATAAAAATACACACTGTCTCATGCATTAAACTGAAGGATACAAGTTATCCTTTCTCAAATACCTTTTTACACTTGTGTATACCCACTGATAAGTGTGGAAGAGGTTGTATGTAACCTGTTCTTCATACCCACGAAGAAATGTGGAAGAGGTCGTGTTACTTGGATAGTCTTGTGTACCGTTGTAAAGCCCAATACAGGCCGTGTATCAAATTTATTTATATAAACTGCTTGGTGGTAGGTGATCACCAAGTGGAGTGGATTAGGTCTCGACTTGAGACTGAACCACTTGTTTTATATCCGCTGTGCTGCTTACTTTAGTGTTCTTTGTTTTACTGTTTAATCCAGAAATCTCTAAATTTACTTTGATAGTTAATCTTGGAAAGAAGTTATAATTGTATTTCCTTATTAGAATAGCTTAAAAAGTAATGTTAATAACCAATATTAAGATTACTAATAATTAATCAATCTTATAGGAATTTATTCAAATAGTCAAACTTTCATAACAGTATAACCTTGATTAACTGGGTTGTATTTAACTATTAGGGAACGTTTTAAGAATACCTTTTTAATCAGAAATTTTTAATAGATACTCAATTAACCCCCATATTGAGTACTCTACTCCAACCAACAATACTACATATCGTTCCTTTCCCTGCCTCTGGATCTTCCTCTCCTTAGAGGAATGATGCTCAGGGGATTCAAACCGTTTATAAATCCTTGGCCCCTTTGCCTTGTCCTTCAACTTCTTATTCACCATAAGGATTGCAGGTTTGTCACACCCCATATCCTTATCTACCTGGAGAATCAAGGGTAGAAGTTCTGATAGACTCTTCTCATTATTTCTCATGTTCTAGTTAACAATAAATCTAGAAAAGGTCTTGGGTGGTGATGATAGGATGAGATCAGTACACAGCTCATCCGAAAAATTAATCCCTAAGATGTACATGTGTTCAATATAGCCAATAAGATTGACTACATGAGGCCCATTTGGTACAGACTCTTCAAGATTATTTGTGAAAAAATCATTGGCGATCTCATATCTCTATTATCTTTCCTTCTCTTGATAGAGATCCTTAAGGTGAGACATCATGCTATACGTGTCCATGTTTTCATGTTACTTAAAGAGATCATTAGACATGGCTGATAGCATGAAACATTGGACATCTATGCATTCATCCAAAATTTTCATATAGAGAGATATTTCCCCACCACTGGCATCATTTCTAGGTGCAACTGGAATAAGATCCTCCAATACATACAATTTCCTCTCATGGTGAAGGATGACATGTAAATGCCTCTACCACTCCTGGAAATTAGTGTCAGTGAGAAGGTTTTCCTTCTCGAGTATGGTTTACAATGATATGTTTGATGTCATTTTTCTTGATGTTTTTAAAAATTAATATGAGCAAAGATTTAATACTTTATCATGATAAAACTGTGACAAATAAATAAATTAATACTTATTAGTCTCCCACTATTTTATCGAAATCCAATAACCCTCACCATTAACTTCAAAATATTATGTTGCCTAAATATTCTAGTGGAAAGGATCCATATTTCCATTCACATTACCCCAACTAGGGTTGGTCAAGCAATTTTAAAGGTTTTAGGTAGGAATTCCAAATTTTAACTTCATTAACTTGCAGCTCCTTGATCCGCTGAGTGGACTCACCAATCCTAAAATCCTTTTATTTTGGATTTCCTCAATCTTTGTTTCTTAGTCACACCAAGTCCTACTGTGGTAGTCAACCCTTGATGTGAACTAAGTCAATTCAACCCAAAACTATGAATTATAATTCCTCGATAATTGAAATCACCCCAACTAGGGTTGGTCAAGCACTTTGAACTATGGTTCGATTCTAACCAAGATTATGGAAGGCTATACCGAATTAATATTGTAACATCCCAAGTAAGTAATGAGTAATAGATATTTTTATCTATGTCTATTAATGAATTAAGATAGTGTTTTAGAGGCTTAAAATGAAAATAAATACAATCTTATGCATGGAATACACTAATATTCTTAAAAGATTGTTTTACTGCCTTTTGATGGAAAACCATTTTTAAATCTATCATTTGACAATTTTATAAGCTATGTTTGTCAAAATAAACTTTTTTTTATGATTGGGACATCAAAATTTACTTTCTGTGAATTTTTGGTATTTTTCCGATAAAGTTCATTTTTTAATGAATGGTGAAAAATTTTGTATTTTAATTCAAAACCTCTTTTTAATATAATTTATTTATATGATTAGATTATCATTTGAATTGGTTTTAAAGTGAAATTAGAAAATATTTTTACCATTAAATCCAATAGTGGTCATTGGAATTAATTTCACTTTGAAATCGGACTTAAACTAGTGTCAATCTTTTGATACTTATTGTTTCATAAAAACACTCTATTTGCTCTGACAGCGGGAATTAATTATTAAATTAATTAATGCAACTTATATGTTGTGAATTTTTTAAAATGGACTTCATTTTTGAATTCAGAATATCAAATATAGGTTAGGGTGAATTTTTGGTATTTTTCTGGAAAACTTCAATTATTGATGAATAGCGAAACCACTAAGTGGTACTTATAGAAACTGATTTTTCGTTTAAATGAAATTTTACCACTTCTGTGTTTTGAATTTCAAAAATCCGACATACATGGTTGTCATTAATAATTAAAATGTGGTTCAATGAGATTAAAATAATTTTTTGTTGAATAGTAACTTATTAAGTTTTTAATCGTGATTAGAGGTAATTAGTGTAGTTTAAGGTAAAAATAATGTTTTAATAATATGAGATGAGCTTGAAACATGTCCTACCCTTATTTGATGTGTCATGGCCGACCAAGACAAGCCATGGGTCAACTTGGGGACCCCATGGAGCCACTTTGGTTGGGAAATGACATAAATAACTTTTTATTTAATGTTAAAGTAAAAATGACACACACATGAGATGTTTTACTAAAACAATTTTTACATGGGGTTATACAAGTCATATGTTTGACTATAAATAGTCATTGGAAATCTAAAAATATTTCCTACATCATAGTATTTTTTTTATAATTTTATACATTAAATAAATTAAATTATTTATGACATCATGATGATGCAGCGATGACCTCATTATTTAACGATTTAAATAAAATGGAAAGATAATGTAATATCAAAGACCTACACATGTCCAAAACCTATTGGATGAGTGTATTTAGAGCCCTTATCACCTTATCCTTGAAATACATCAATGTGGGACCTCTTAAATCCGAATACCATTTTAAAATAAAGTGACTTTTCTTTACTTTCCAAGAGTGCCCCTCCTCTCCTCTAATAAAAGGCCCCCACATCTACCTCCTTACCCACACTCCCAAAGCCTTTGGATCGGCCAAAACCTGCCCATTTTGGCTCTCCACATCCCTATCTTACTCCTTGAAGCCTCACTTTGGGCAGAAGTCTTCCCAAGGAAGCCTTTGAGCTCAAACTAAGGGGAGTTACCCGATTTTAAGGTAATGTCTTCTTTTGAGTCCTTTTGTTTTATTTTGCTTCTCCAACCCCCTAAACTCTTTTTATTCTTTTCTTTTGTAACAAATCCAGTATCCTCAATATACTAGGATGTTGTTATAATAAGGATTCGAGCTACACTTACACACACCTACATCTAATGGTTAAAGAACATACTGTTTCCGTGGATGGCGAATTTCTGCCTCCCGAAACGATGATTGTTCAACATTCTTTTAACACCTTCAAAGGTGGCCATTAAGATGACACTATATTTATATATGATATATAACATGTTTATGTTTTCCTTAAGCTTCTGTATTTTTAATTTTGAGCATACCTTTATGGTTTCCATTATGGGTAAACACGATATCTTCATTTAAGGAAGTGCGGACTACCGCCCCCTCAAAGTGATGTGATTCGTTAATGCCATATGTGGGACGTGTAAAGGATGGATTTAAAGTTATTATATATGATGTTATACTGGAATTATAATATACCTCTATATCATTATTATTTATTTCCATTAAAGTATGAGATAGAAATGAAAGTAGCGTTCATGCGTACGTACGGATTACCGTCTCCATGAACAGTGCATTTCATTTCTTATCCCCAAATGTAATGTACTATTAAAAGTACATGTATATAATGGATATATAAAATTAATGATATATCTAAATTATGAATATAATTCTGGAATTAAAATATACATACCTCTCATTTAGTTTTAATTCCATTAATATGACAAAGAAATGAAAGTAGCGTTCATGCGTACGTACGACTTACCGCCTCCATGAACGGTGCATTTCATTTCTTACCTATAAATGATTATGTAATATTATAAATACATGTATATGATGGATATATATGATATATATGATATCCAAATCCGGAATGTCATTCTGGATATAAAGAACCTTTGACCACACGAACAACATGTAATTGTAAGAAGTCCACTTTCGACTTAAGAACCAAATATCGACAAAACAAACATTATTAACTTAAATGGTTACATAATGTTTATAACATGGAAATAAGTGATATAAAAGGAATAATGAACTTTAAAAAGTTTCTTAATCAAGTATAAATTAACTCAAGTTTATTATTCAGGACGTTAAAGAACGATCGAGTCAAGTCAGACCCGAGGTAAGGGACTTCGTCTCAATCTCCTTTCATTGAGGCATATTTCGTTTTATACACAACTTTCTTTTATATGGTGTATAAACCCTTTTGACTTTTACTTTTATACAAAAGGAATCTTTTTCTACGAAGCGTTTTACAAAACGACAAAAAGGAATGTTTCTTTTAACGTACGCGGTGACAACGACCTTTTCCACCGCCGCGAGTATTATTTGGTCTTTGGCTTCCTCAACAAGCCGTAATGTTTTTAAAATAAAATAAATACCATATACTCTTTTATGTATTTTGGTATTGAAAATGGTTTTGATAAATGATTCTATTATGATATATTGTGATTGAAATGTGGAAATGTTATCATTCCTTTATATTGGTTTTATGTTTTATGATTTTATTTTGGTACTTGGACATTTGAGGGGTGGTTACGTGATAAACCATATGACGGGTGGTGCCGTGAATACCAGGACGGGTGGTTACGTTATAACCTCCAATGCATTGGGTATGGAAGTCGGCCGTATGGCTATTCCATTAAGTATGTATGGAAATTGGCCGTATGACTATTCCATTAAGTGATATGTGTGGAAGTCGACCGTATGGTTATTCCACTTAAGTATGTTTATGTCCCAAGTTACCTTTATATATGTTATGTGTTCTTTATATGGGTTTTATGGTAATCCTTTGGTTACAAAAAGGTAAGTAATGATACTTTATTTAGTGAAGAGTTTTTACTACTTCATGAAGGTGAAGGTATTACTTTGATAGAGTATACATGGTTTACTTGATGTTTGAAAAAGTAACAGTTTTCATTCTTTGTGTATCCCTTACTGAGCTTTTTATGCTCACCCCAAGTTTTTTTGAAATGTTTTTCACATGACTTAATGTGGAATAAGTTCAAGGATGGGATCAAGGGAATGTCATGCTATATAAAACATAGAACTAGACATGTTTCTTTTTAAGAGTTTTTTTTATTATTATGGAAACTTAGTGGAAGTGTCTACTTTATAATCTTTTGAGATGTAATAGTTATGTTCTAATTCTATAAAACTCTAAACCTGAAAAGATCCTCAATGTGAATTATTCATTTAATTCAATATTAAGTAAGGTTTGAGGCTGGGGCCTTATAGTTGGTATCAAAGGTCGTTTTAGACAACTTTAGGAGTTAGAAAATTGTTAAATTATAAGTTAATTTATGATATGATTGAAATGATATATCATTTACAGATTACCATGTTGCTTCGCCTAAGATATTTATGTATTCAGAATGGTTTTCTGTAGAGGAAACAAAGCAGCTATGTTGGGACGGCATCAGGAGGAAGACAACCTTCCAAATCAGCAACCTGAGATGATCGGAATCAGAACTGAACAGTTTGTTGCAGTGATGGCACAGTTGAATCAGGCTATAAATGGTGGTGGTATCCATGCACGAGATCAGCCAGATCAACCGCAGAGGAACATGTCAGTGGTGGAACATTTCATGAGGCAACATCCCCCATCATTCAGAGGATCATCTGACCCTGTGCAAGCTGAAGGGTGGATTAAAGCACTGGAGAAGATTTTTGATGTCATGGGGTGTTCAGAACATCAAAAGGTTAGTCTTGTTGTTTACCGTTTTGAAGGTGAAACTGATCAGTGGTGGTCGATGGTGAAAAATATCAGGGATAGTGATGATATTGAGGATCTTCACTGGGACGAATTCAAAGGTATGTTTCTTGAGAAATATTTTCCTAAGGTGGTTCGTCTTAGGATGGAAAAACAGTTCCGAGGCAGGAGGATGATTCAGTGGCTGCTTATGAAGCAAATTTCACTCGATTGGCAAGGTATGCTCCAAACTTCATACGAGATCTTGATAGTAAAATAAACCGTTTTTACTCAGGGTTAAAGCCAAAGTATCGAAGGGCTTTAGCTTCTCGTGAGTTCAAAAGTTATGAAAAACTTGTTCGATGTGTGGAGAAGGTGGAAATGGAGTTTGCCGATGATCAAGTGTTCTATGACAAACAACAGAATAAGAGGTCTAGTTGGCAGGAAAAGGGGAAGAATTCATCAAAGCAGCAAGGAGGTAAGAAAACCAAATATCCATCCTATGAGAAGTGTGGTAAAATGCATCCTGGAGAATGTTTATCCAAGTCTGGTAAGTGCTTTCAGTGTGGTAAGTCTGGTCATATTGCTCGTAACTGTAAGGAAGATGATCAAGCAGGCAATGAAAAGCCAACGATAAGATATTTTAAGTGTAATGAAATGGGTCATTATGCAAACGAGTGTCCAACGAAGAACTCAACTGGGGGAATGCAGCCAGACTACAAGCAGAAAGGGGTGGTGAAATCCTTTGCAACAACTTCAGCAGATGTTGGGCCATCGAATGAAGTGGTATCAGGTACACTGTTTGTTTGTTCAGATTATGCCAATGTGTTGTTTGATTCAGGGTCTACACACTCTTTCATTTCTGAGAAGTTTTCTAGTAAATTGGAAATTCCATCTCAAGATATGAACCCTGAACTTATGGTAAAAACACCCGGAGGGAACATTGAGACAAAAAGGAATTATAAGAACCTTCCTATCCTTGTGTGTGGAAAGAATCTACCAGCAAACCTTATTGTTTTGCCTCTAGTAGAGTTTGATGTTATTTTGGGCATGGATTGGCTTTCTGTTTATCATGCTAAGATTGACTGCAGAGCTAAAATGGTTTCTTTTCAGAAATATTTTCAGTTTGTGTACAAGAATGAACCCTTGATTTTGATAACACGTCAGGAAGTTGAGAAACTAGTAAAAGATTGAAATGAATGTTACCTTGCACATATTGTTGAAAATAAAGGAACTATTCAGATTAATTATGTGCCAGTGGTAAATGAGTATCTTGATGTTTTTCCTGATGAGTTGCCTGATATTATTCATGATCGGGAAGTTGAATTTACTGTTGACTTAGTTCCTGATTCTAAGCCAATTTCAAAACCCCCTTATCGAATGGCTCAAGTTGAACTTTTAGAGTTAAAGAAACAATTGTAGGAGTTATTAGATAAAGGTTTCATTCGACCTAGCACATCACCATGGGGTGCTCTTGTCTTGTTTGTTAAAAAGAAAGATGGATCAATGAGACTTTGCATTGATTATAGAACCTTGAATAATATTACTGTTAAGAACAAGTATCCTTTGCCTCATATCGATGATTTGTTTGATCAGCTCCAGGGAGCTCAGTATTTTTCGAAGATTGACTTGAGGTCGGGGTACCATCAGTTTAAAGTAAAATAAGCAGACGTTCCGAAGACTGCGTTCCGTACTAGATATGGCCATTATGAATTTGTAGTTATGCCTTTTGGGTTAACCAATGCACCTACTGTATTCATGGACCTTATGAATAGAATTTTCCATGAGTTCTTGGATAAGTTTGTGGTTGTTTTCATCGATGATATTTTGGTTTTTTCTAAAAGTAAAGAGGAGCATGAAAGTCATTTAAGGGTTATCTTGCAAACCTTAAAAGAAAAGAAACTATATGGAAAATTCAGCAAGTGTGAGTTTTGCTTACAACAAATTTATTTCCTGGGTCACATTGTTTCAAAAGATGGCATAACTGTTGATCCTACTAAAACAAAATTTGTTGAAGAATGGTCAAGACCCACAAATGTAACCGAGATCCGTAGTTTTCTTGGTTTGGAAGGTTACTACCGAAGGTTTGTTGAAAATTTTTCACGGTTATCTAGTCCAATGACTAAGCTAACTCGTAAGGGTGTTAAGTTCATCTGGATAAAAGAATGTGATGATTGTTTTCAGGAGTTGAAAAGAAGATTGGTGAATGCTCCAGTTTTGGCACTTCCTTCCAGGAATGGTGAGTTTGTTATATACAGTGATGCTTCGTTGAAGGGACTTGGCTATGTCCTTATGCAGAATGATCAGGTAATTGCTTATGCTTCACGTCAGTTGAAAACTCATGAGTTAAATTACCCTACACATGATTTGGAATTAGCTGCTGTTGTCTTTGCTTTAAAAATTTGGAGGCATCATTTGTATGGAGTAAAGTGTGAAATATATACTGATCATAAAAGTTTAAAGTATATATTCACTCAGAAAGAATTGAACATGAGACAGAGGAGATGGCTGGAATTAATCAAGAATTATGATTGTACAATTCACTACCATCCGGGAAAAGCAAATAAAGTGGCCGATGCTTTGAGTCGAAAAAGTAATGCTTCATTAACCATGCTACGTTTGGAACGAGATCCTTTGGTTTTTGATTTGATGAACTTTGGCATAGAAGTTGTTGGTGCAGGAAGTCCTTCTGTTTTGTTTCAGGTATCAGTGAAATCTTCTCTATCAGATAGAATGAAGCAAGCACAGAAGCA
Source organism: Viscum album (assembly GCA_963277665.1). NCBI lineage: Eukaryota > Viridiplantae > Streptophyta > Magnoliopsida > Santalales > Viscaceae > Viscum > Viscum album. Next base: position 703,720,603 of record OY728130.1, on the reverse strand, counting down.
AGACAACGAGTTGCAGAAAAAGGTAGAGCTGGTTCAGAAAGGTAAGTTACCTGAATTCAACATTGATAATGATTGTGTTTTGAGGTTTGGGAAGAGATTATGTGTGCCTTGTGATTCACAGTTGAAGAATGAGTTGTTATGTGAGGCTCATAGTTCCCCGTTTTCAGTTCATCCTGGCAGTACTAAGATGTACAGAGATCTGCGGGAGTATTACTGGTGGGATGGAATGAAAAGAGATATTGCTGATTTTACTGTGAAGTGTTTGACTTGTCAGCAGGTTAAAGCAGAGCGGCAGTTACCTAAAGGGATGCTTCAGCCTTTACCAGTGCCAAAGTGGAAATGGGAAAACATATCCATGGACTTTGTTGTGGGATTACCGAGGACATCTCGAGGTAATAATGCAATTTGGGTTATTGTTGATCACTTGACTAAATCTGCTCATTTCCTTGCTATACGAGATACTTTTTCCCTAGATCAACTTTCCCGTTTGTATCTTAATGAGATAGTCAGGTTACATGGAGTTCCTCTCTCCATTGTATCTGACCGTGATCCCAGGTTTACTTATAACTTTTGGAAAGGCCTTCAGAAGTCGTTGGGTACTGAATTAAATTTTAGTACAACTTTTCATCCTCAATCAGATGGGCAGTCAGAACGAACAATTCAGACCTTGGAGGATATGCTACGAGCTTGTTCGATGGATTATCAGGGAATTTGGGACCAACATCTTTCTTTGGTTGAGTTTTCTTATAATAACAGTTTTCATTCCAGAATACAGATGGCACCATTTGAGGCATTATATGGGAAGCGGTGTCGAACTCCAGCATTTTGGGATGAAGTGGGTGAAAGGAAGCTGATGGGACCAGAATTGGTAGAAGAGATGGTAGAAAAAGTTCAGTTGATTCAGAAGCACATGAGAACAGCTCAGAGCAGGCAGAAGAGTTATGCGGATAATCTGAGGAAGGATCTATCTTTCAAGGTAGGTGATCATGTATTTCTCAAGGTTTCTCCTTGGAAAAGTGTGATGAGATTTGGTAAGAAAGGAAAGCTGAGTCCAAGGTTCATTGGACCATATGAAATTCTGGAGAAAGTTGGATCAGTTGCTTACTGAGTGGCTTTACCTCCGAGTTTATCTCAGGTACACAATGTTTTTCATGTTTCGATGTTGAGGAAGTATATGCCAGATCCATCTCATGTTTTGAGTCCAGAGGTAGTTCAGCTGGAGGAGAACCTATCTTATGAAGAACAACCAGTCCAGATTCTTGACCACAGGGAGCAAGTGTTACGAAATAAGGTGATTAATCAGGTAAAGGTTTTGTGGAAAAACCACATGATGGAAGAGGCAACATGGGAATCTGAAAATGCAATGAGAGATAAGTACCCCCATTTATTCGATAAGTAAATAAATTGCGGGGATGCAATTTTCAAAAGGGGGGAAGGATGTAACATCCCAAGTAAGTAATGAGTAATAGATATTTTTATCTATGTCTATTAATGAATTAAGATAGTGTTTTAGAGGCTTAAAATGAAAATAAATACAATCTTATGCATGTAATACACTAATATTCTTAAAAGATTGTTTTACAGCCTTTTGATGGCAAACCATTTTTAAATCTATCATTTGACAATTTTATAAGCTATGTTTGTCAAAATAAACTTATTTTTTATGATTGGGACATCAAAATTTACTTTTTGTGAATTTTTGGTATTTTTCCAATAAAGTTCATTTTTTAATGAATAGTGAAAAATGTTGTATTTTAATTCAAAACCTCTTTTTAATCTAATTTATTTATATGATTAGATTATCATTTGAATTGTTTTTAAAGTGAAATTAGAAAATATTTTTACCATTAAATCCAATAGTGGTCGTTGGAATTAATTTCACTTTGAAATCGGACTTAAACTAGTGTCAATCTTTTGATACTTATTGTTTCATAAAAACACGCTATTTGCTCTGACAGCGGGAATTAATTATTAAATTAATTAATGAAACTTATATGTTGTGAATTTTGTAAAATGGAATTCATTTTTGAATTTGGAATATCAAATATAGCTTATGGTGAATTTTTGGTATTTTTCTGAAAAACTTCAATTTTTGATGAATAGTGAAACCACTAAGTGGTACTTATAAAAACTGATTTTTCGTTTAAATGAAATTTTACAACTTCTGTGTTTTGAATTTCAAAAATTCGACATACATGGTTTTCATTAAGAAGTAAAATGTGGTTCAATGAGATTAAAATAATTTTTTGGTGAATAGTAACTTATTAAGTTTTTAATCGTGATTAGAGGTAATTAGTGTAGTTTAAGGTAAAAATAATGTTTTAATAATATGAGATGAGCTTGAAACATGTCCTACCCTTATTGGATGTGTCATGGCCGACCAAGACAAGCCATGGGTCAACTTGGGGACCCCATGGATCCACTTTGGTTGGGAAATGACATAAATAACTTTTTATTTAATGTTAAAGTAAAAATGACACACACATGAGATGTTTTACTAAAACAATTTTTACATGGGGTTATACAAGTTAGATGTTTGACTATAAATAGTCATTGGAAATATAAAAATATTTCCTACATCATAGTGTTTTTTGTATAATTTTTAGACATTAAATAAATTAAATTATTTATGACATCATGATGATGCAGCGATGACCTCATTATTTAACGATTTAAATAAAATGGAAAGATAATGTAATATATAAGACCTACACATGTCCAGAACCTATTGGATGAGTGGATTTAGAACCCTTATCACCTTATCCTCGAAATAAATCAATGTGGGACCTCTTAAATCCGAATACCATTTTAAAATAAAGTGACTTTTCTTTACTTTCCAAGAGTGCCCCTCCTCTCCTCTTATAAAAGGCCCCCACCTCTACCTCCTTACCCAAACTCCCAAAGCCTTTGGCTCGGCCAACCCCTGCCCATTTTTTCTCTCCACATACCTCTCTTACTCCTTGAAGCCTCACTTTGGGCAGAAGTCTTCCCAAGGAAGCCTTTGATCTCAAACTAAGGGGAGTTACCCGATTTTAAGGTAATGTCTTCTTTTGAGTCCTTTTGTTTTATTTTGCTTCTCCAACCCCATAAACTCTTTTTATTCTTTTCTTTTGTAACAAATACAGTATCCTCCATATACTAGGATGTTGTTATAAGAAGGATTAGAGCTACACTTACACACACCTACATCTAATGGTTAAAGAACATACTGTTTCCGTGGATGGCGAATTTCTGCCTCCCGAAACGATGATTGTTCAACATTATTTTAACACCTTAAAAGGTGGCCATTAAGATGAAACTATATTTATATATGATATATAATATGTTTATGTTTTCCTTAAGCTTCTGTATTTTTCATTTTGGGCATACCTTTATGGTTTCCATTATGGGTAAACACGATATCTTCATTTAAGGAAGTGCGGACTACCGCCCCCTCAAAGTGATGTGATTCGTTAATGCCATATGTGGGATGTGTAAAGGATGGATTTAAAGTTATTATATATGATGTTATACTGGAATTATAATATACCTCTATATCATTATTATTTCTTTCCATTAAAGTATGAGATAGAAATGAAAGTAGCGTTCATGCGTACGTACGACTTACCGTCTCCATGAACGGTGCATTTCATTTCTTATCCCCAAATGTAATGTACTATTAAAAGTACATGTATATAATGGATATATATAATGAATGATATATCTAAATGATGAATATAATTCTGGAATTAAAATATACATACCTCTCATTTAGTTTTAATTCCATTAATATGACAAAGAAATGAAAGTAGCGTTCATGCGTACGTACGACTTACCGCCTCCATGAACGGTGCATTTCATTTCTTACCTATAAATGATTATGTAATATTATAAATACATGTATATGCTGGATATATATGATATATATGATATCCAAATCAGGAATGGCATTCTGGATATAAAGAAACTTTGACCACACGAACAACATGTAATTGTAAGAAGTCCACTTTCGACTTAAGAACCAAATATTGACAAAACAAACATTATTAACTTAAATGGTTACATAATGTTTATAACATGGAAATAAGTGATATAAAAGGAATAATGAACTTTAAAAAGTTTCTTAATCAAGTAGAAATTAACTCAAGTTTATTATTCAGGACGTTAAAGAACGATCGAGTCAAGTCGGACCCGAGGTAAGGGATTTCGTCTCAATCTCCTTTCATTGAGGCATATTTCGTTTTATACACAACTTTCTTTTATATGGTGTATAAACCCCTTTTACTTTTACTTTTATACAAAAGGAATCTTTTTCTACGAAGTGTTTTACAAAACAACAAAAAGGAATGTTTCTTTTAACGTACGCGGTGACAACGACCTTTTCCGCCGCTGCGAGTATTATTTGGTCTTTGGCTTCCTCAACAAGCCGTAATATTTTTAAAATAAAATAAATACCATATACTCTTTTATGTATTTTGGTATTGAAAATGGTTTTGATAAAGGATTCTATTATGATATATTGTGATTGAAATGTGGAAATGTTATCATTTCTTTATATTGGTTTTATGTTTTATGATTTTATTTTGGTACTTGGACATTTGACGGGTGGTTACGTGATAAACCATATGACGGGTGGTGCCGTGAATACCAGGACGGGTGGTTACGTTATAACCTCCAACGCATTGGGTATGGAAGTCGGCCGTATGGCTATTCCATTAAGTATGTATGGAAATTGGCCGTATGGCTATTCCATTAAGTGATATGTGTGGAAGTCGACCGTATGGTTATTCCACTTAAGTATGTTTATGTCCCAAGTTACCTTTATATATGTTATGTGTTCTTTATATGGGTTTTATGGTAATCCTTTGGTTACAAAAAGGTAAGTAATGATACCTTATTTAGTGAAGAGTTTTTACTACTTCATGAAGGTGAAGGTATTACTTTGATAGAGTATACATGGTTTACTTGATGTTTGAAAAAGTAACAGTTTTCATTCTTTGTGTATCCCTTACTGAGCTTTTTATGCTCACCCCAAGTTTTTTTGAAATGTTTTTCACAGGACTTAATGTGGAATAAGGTCAAGGATGGGATCAAGGGAATGTCATGCTATATAAAACATGGAACTAGACATGTTTCTTTTTAAGAGTTTTTTTTATTATGGAAACTTAGTGGAAGTGTCTACTTTGTAATCTTTTGAGATGTAATAGTTATGTTCTAATTCTCTAAAACTCTAAACCTGAAAAGATACTCAATGTGAATTATTCATTTAATTCAATATTAAGTAAGGTTTAAGGCTGGGGCCTTATAAATATTTCCTCAAGAGATTTTATCCTTATATGTAAATTTCCATATTATTATATTTCTTACATTCTTGTTAATATTAAGTGGGATATACTTAAGTGATTAACCATTTTTAAGATAATATTTACACATAAGATGGTATTATTTTAGTTCCATCTTGCATGCCTATTTAATTCATTAATTGTGTGATCGCGACAACACACCCACAATAAATAAACCATAAAACTTATAGAAATAAAATAAATGGCATGATCATGAGCTTGTTCTATTGGTTAGTTTATCTAGTGGTCGATAAACTAACCCAATACCTAGGGTAGAAAACACCTTGAACCTTTTGTGTTTGTGTTTACAGCTTTCCAATTGTCCACCTTTGTATCTCCTTGGGTTGGTTTCACCTCGACCCCTAACTTGAACTGCCTCCACTATCTTGGGATATCCATCCATTACATATGCTTTTATCTCACACATAGGTGAGGGGTAAAATGAGGTTTTACATAAAAGAATCTTCAGACACACATGCCCTACATATTAACAAGGAGAAGGTTTGCAGACTAATAAATTTAATTTAAATAAATAAATTAAAAGAAACCATCCACATACAAAGTTCCTAGTATAGCTCATGATCATCCATACATGCAAAGATATTTATGCATAAATAAAACTAGAATTCAATTATTTAATCATTATTGTTTAATATAAATCACACTCAAATCAATTAATTATCATCTTTAATTAATCAATCCTTTTATCTTAAACCCTTTTATGAATTTCCTTGACATTCTCATCCATCATAATTTTAAACAAATAAATTCATTTGAAATTATCTTTGTATGTAACTTGTACCTTGGAGTCAACCTGATTAATTTCCATTCATAACTACCCAATGAGTAGAAATGAACACTACACATATATTAAATTAAACACACATATATAAAAAACATATCATGTGTTGTGCCACAGCTTTATGCCAGCACTGTTTGTATAATATAATAATAAATTTTAATAAATTTGCACAATTTGGATGAGTACACGGTGTGTAGTTCCTACTACATAGTGTGTACTATCGTTTACCATCAATATAAAGTACATGCTCGGGGATACGACATGTAGATGTACTTTGTAAATCTTTGGAGTACATGACATGTACAGTGGGCCACACACCATGTAGTATCCGCGTTACATGGTCTCCAGCCGGGAAAGCCGTGTATGGGGTACCCAGTCTAATCCTAACCCGAAGGGACTACATGCCGTGTCTAGTGGCCTATATGGTGTGTAATCAAGAAACCATGTGCCACCTGTTCCTGGTTAACACATGGAGTCATTAAGACTTAGAGAAACTCCAATCACATAACTTGGTTTGGTGGACCGATCCCGATGCATTGAACCTTGACTACGCAACGTATACTGCCAAATACACGCCATGTGTTCTAGCTTTGTATGTCTAGGAACCTTTGGAACCTCTAGATGAGATCCTCTGTTTTATTTTAATCAAAATTAAAAGAAAAGATCATTTATATAAGGTGAATGAGAAATGAAAGAGGAGGAAAATATCTCGAGATTCAGATTTATAGAACGATTAATTTGAATTGAAACAAATAAATTATTAAATTTATAAATAATTAATGAAAAAATAAATAATTATAATCAATGATATGACCCTTATGACACCACTTGTAGGTTCCGGGTGCAGTAGAAGCACATGGATGGGTGTACCTGACTTTAATTTTACCATTAACAACAATTAATCCGAGATCCGTCATGATGATAAAACACCAGATATTTGGAATAGAATGAAGAAAAAAAAGGAAATAGGGAAGTCCCAGAACCTTAGAGAGGATCATCATATATTGTTTATAATTAATTTAATTAAAAGGATAAGAATTACCTTGATTGAATTATCTCTTCGTTGATGTTTCCAATCACGATCCAATGTGATCCGTCATTGCGTCGTAGAAACCAAGTATAGGATTCCTCTAGTGGTGATCCATACATGCTCCACGTATCTCTAGACATCACCGAAGGGATCTCTGGGTGATATCATAGAAGAGCCTTCACTTCGGATTTCCGCATTCGATCGCCTTGAGAGCCACTTCCAAAGTACTCTCCTTTATCCGGTGGAGGAGGATCTCTCTCGTAACTTGAGAGCGTTCTTGGAGGAAATGAATTCTCTCTTGGATTGAGATATTTTTCCAGATCCATTGTGCATAACCACAAAGAATGGCTAGATTAATGAGAATAATATAATTGGTATTTATATTACATATAATAATAAAAGAATGAAATAATTACCCAAAGGCATTTATTCATTTCATTTAATTCTTAGTAAGACCCCATGTCAATTAATAACAATTGACTATTATTATTACTTGACATGCGCCCAGGGAATTACACCTAATATTATTTAATTAAATAAATTATATTATTTCTCATAAATTGATATAAAAACTACATGGTGTGTATATTAATATACACGACATGTATTTTTTGTTTTTACATTTTCTTTATTTCCTTCACCAGATTTATTAGACCTTGAATAATGACTATTAATTTCTTAAATAAATATCACTGCATTACTCACTAAGAAATATATTATTTCACTCATAATATATTCTCTCAAATAACTAGAACCAAAATAAATGCGATCAGGCATCCTTGAATAATTATTAAACCATAATCGGGAAGAATCTTTATTCAATTTGTTAAATGAATTTTTAACTGAGATACTTGGATACACTTACTGTGTGACCCTCTAGGCCTCTTTCTCAGTGGAATTAGGTAGATACTGCCTAAATTCCAAGTTTAGCATCTAGAAACACACCAAGGAACCCATAGAGAAATAAGTTAATACTGTAATAACGTGTCTCCTCCTACAAATGCTTACTGTGTAATGTAATCCCTTTGTCTCAATATCTCCAATCAAGCAGGTTGCATGCTAGTTCCATCAACCCATGTGATCAATTATTCTTTCTTTGACTTCATAGAATTGAACTTTCCCATTCCTCACCATGGAAATGGATTTATTTAGGCTATATAAATTCCATCAAAGAGCCTAAGATATCAACTTCCATTATGGAACAGAAGGGACAAATCTTTTTTGCATTATCTATTAATGCAGTATTACTCGTGATGCATCCAATAGATCCTACCTCATTGAGAACAATGTTTCATCATAGTTTTCATCAATACATCTAAGTGTGCGAGTTGTAATACCCATTAATAATAATCTTAAAGTCCAATTACTAATACACACGTCTGCAGATAGGAACATCCAATGACACTAGGAAATGTGGATTTCCTACTGGCGGGCCTCGTTCTCATAATATCCTCCTGGATATTACCAAGGGAGTACACCATGAGAAGGAGCCTCAAAGTTTTATGATTCATCACCCCTAATGGTCTATATTATTTGTGTCCCTCAAATAACATCATCCGACCATAGAACTTATATTCAAGAATAGTGTTATGGCACTTCTGGGTTCTCATCATAGCAGAGATTCACTATGACCCTTTAGTGTAACAGCTATCCTTAGGACATTATCACACGCATTGTCACATAGAAGAACAATCAAGATTTGATAAGGTATTTATTAATATTCAAATCCATGAATACAAGTTTATCATAAAGTAAAAAGTAGTTGGTTCTAGGCCACCAACTCTAACATGCATTTAGCTCACTAGCCAGAACCTGTACTTACTGAGAAATTCTCCTTGCAGACGAGTCCTCATCCTCAGATGATTTCATAAAACCTAATATAGAAGTAAGGATAGTGTAACTATATGACTTCCTTCTACTCTCTCATACTCTAAAGGCATTCAAAGTTGAATCCTTAGTTGGAATCCCATAATTGAGATCCCCCAAGACATGATTAATATTAGTTTCTCTATTAGCTTTAGAACCAGAGTCTGGTATCTCTAAGGGAGGTGTTGCAGTAGCCTTAATTATCTTGTCCCCATTAACATCAATGGGAACCTTGAATTTACAACTATCAATCAAATGACCATGCTTCCTACAATTTTAACACCTCAAATTCCTTCTCCACTCTTCAATTGAATGACCAATGCAATTACACGGGTTGCAAAAATCTGACAGCCTTTCGAATTCCACTGTAAGCTCAATCCTAAAATCACTAACAACCAAGCATATAATATCTATAGGGGCTGCACATAGGTCAACCTCAACTAGGACTCCAACAAAATAGACATGGCAGGCATGCTTACTTTCCTTATCAAACTTGATTGGAAGTCTCACTATAGAGGCAATATCCCAAAACATTTGTGGGTTCCAAAACCACTTTAAATATATATCATTATATAAACATATTTATAATTATATAAAAATATTTATAAAAATATCTATTTATAATTATAATTATAAATAAATATTTTTTTTATATAATTATAAAATTATAATAAATATATTCAAATAATAAATATATTTAAATAATAAATATATTTAAATAATAAATATATTTAAATAATAAATATATTTAAATAGTAAATATATTTAAATAATAAATATATTTAAATAATAAATATATTTATTATTATATATATATAATTATATCCAAGATGGCTTGGCTACGGACTTGGTGACCCAAACCTGTGACCCCAACATTTATTAAAAAGAGAAAACATAAAAGGAAAACATGGGGAGATAAAACATGGTACAAGTGCCATAGAGTAGTCAAATCCAAAGACCACAATTTCAAGCATATTTTCCTAGATCAAATTTAAAATCCCAATATGGGCCTAAGGACCATAAAGACATAGCCTCATTCGTAGCCTTGTCAAAAGCTAGCCCTGTCCAGAGTCTTTCTCTCAATTTGAGGTCCCCTCTCCTGACACAACCCCAACCCAAAGTGTTGATAAAGATCAATTTTATCGGTGATTTTTTAAAATCTATGATAAAATCCTTCCCAATATTTTAAATAGAACCCCAATAGAATTATCTTCACCTCTCTATATGCCAAAGGCTATCAACTAGCAGTGAGGGTCTAATGAGACATGTGGGGAGACTATACCCTCTTTATTAGAGTAAGCCACAATAGTTAAAACCACAAAAAATGGAAATTATATAAACAATAAACATACACAAAAATTCATTTCCTAAAACTAGGTACATACCCACAAACAATAGTAAGTATTCCATGTCATGTCATACAATGTAAAGTGTAAAGAAAAACCCAAAATAAAGACAAGATGAATAATCCCCAAACCGGGTCCCCAACACCAAGTTCGGTTCCCTCATCCATGCACATCCCTAGGCCCCAAATCAACCATCTAGCACAAGGCCTTTTCCCTTTTCCTAACCTGCTACCATGAAGTCTACTCAGGTACCCAATGGTAGCCCGAGTAGTGTGTGAGTACAACTCAGTAGCCCACCACCAATGGTTTCTATAAAACATCCAGTCTAAACAATAATGTATGTATAAGTATAATAACAAAAGTGTAAAAATTATATAAACAAGTTCCATCATTTGACAATATTAAGATTAAACACTTTTACCATTAGTTACAAGTGTTACCCATATTCATCAAATTCACTTCGGCCTATACCGGTCAACTAAACAACGCATAAGGGAGTCAAAATCCATACATAATAGGGACATTAATCTCACAAAACAATATACTTAAACTTACCTTAGAGCCTCAGTCTTGGTAATCATAGAAAATACCTTGGAGACTTAGTCTAGGTAATCATACCACTTGCATTTGTTAGGGGAATATACCCTTAGTATAACTCCCTAAACCATGAAATATAGGGGTGGGGCCTAAAGCCCTAGTATATACTGACCAGTGGAGAGGATCCTTGGTCCAATCCCCCACAAGTACCACTTTTCCATGTGTACATGCTTCTTTAATCATTTAACACATTTACTATTTACATGCCACAAACTATTTCTTAATCCCTTATTTATATTCCAACCATAATTATTGCTGGTTCCATCTCATAAACCCTTAAATTTAATATTTAACATCTCAGTTCCATGTTCAAGGAAGAGGCACACCCCATGGGTGTCCTTTAGCCCGGTCAAATCATCCTCAACGGATCCCATGAGGATCATGAGGGGTTTATTTCATCATCCAATTAACCCGATTATCATTTCCTACCAATGGAACCAAATGGATATCATAAAAAAACCCAATAAAAACCACACACACACAAAATAAAACATCAATACTATGGGATATAACTTGTAGACCACCTAACTCAAGCTTGTAGATGAACACTCACTTAATCTTATCCCTTGATTTGAACTTGAACACCCCTTAAATCCCTAACTTAGAATCTACCAAAAAAGTGAGATTTTAGAGATTTGGAAGGAGAATAATGATTCTACAATCCCTATTCCATAAAATAGAGAAAATAAAAGTGTTATACTCACTCGAATCTTCGATTTTCACCCAATGAATCTCAAAACGACCAAGAATCGAAGGAGAATAACCTCTTAAAAGCTTGGAGGAGAATGGATCATAATCCTTGCTGTTGTAGGGTGAAATGGGAGGAAAATAGAGTGAGGTTTAATAAATACCAAGGGGGTAAAATGGAAAAATAACCTTTTTTTAATGGGGTGAATGGTTTTCCCACACAGTTGGCCAAACCATGTGCCAACTGTGCACCACCCTCAGTTCAAAGGGGGCCTGAGCCGCACAGTCTTCTTGGAAGCCTGAATGGTTTGAAAAACTATGTGAAGGGTGTAATGAATGGATCTATCCAAGCCTAAATGGCTTGGTTTCCCTTCATGCATGGTTTTACCAACCACGCACCACCCTATCCAAGGAACATGGTTCTGGCACACAGTTATCACCAACCATGCGCTAACCATTAAACTTGCACTGGATGACCTCATTTCTTCCTCTTTCATATCTTGAACCCCTAGGACATCCCCAAGACTCCTCATATTCTCATGAAACATTTAATTAACCAATTTAATAGAGTTAAACCAAAAAACTAAATAAGGACATACCTCTATGAAAGGTCAAGATATTACAACATCCTCACCTTATAATAACTCATCATTGATCCACACTCCCAAGCATCACTGAGCTTCCAAGGTAAAAAGTTCAGGCCACTGGGCCTGCATATCTATCTCCCTCTCCCAAGTTTCTTCCTAAATGTTACCATACCACCATAACACTTGAACCAACAACATGGTCTTACCTCAAAAAACTTTCTCATTGCAATCCACAATATAAACCAGATGCTACTCAAAGGACGCATCAACCTCAAGATCAACATCATCAACATTAATCACATGAGATAGGTCAGGGAAATACTTAAGAAGGTATGAAACATGAAAAACATCATTCATTCCACTATACCACTATGGAAGATCCAATCGGTATGCCACTGGTCTGATAATCTCCACAATATCAAATAGCCCCATGTACCCGGGCACCAACTTACACTATTTTTGAATCTGGTGGTGAACCAAACTTGGTGGCACCCGAAGAAACACACGATCACCCACCATAAAATCAATAGGTCAACAACATCGATCAATATACGACTTTAGTCTACTCTGATTCATATCCATATGTTTTTGAATCAACTGAACCTACTCCGATGTCTCATACATGATACTCAGCCCTAATAACTCTGATTCCCCAGCCTCCATCCAACACAACATAGATCTACATGAACTTCCATAGATCACCTCATATGGTTCCATCTGAATGGTCACCTGATAACTATTTGTGTAGGTGAACACAAAAAGCACCATGTGTCTCTCCCAAGTCCCACCAAAGTCTTGGACACATTACCTTAACATGTCCACTAGTACTTGAATAGTATGCTCTAACTTCCCATTTGTCTACAGGTGAAACGCCATACTCAAAAACATCTAGGTACCAAGCGCCTTCTGTAACCCAACCTAGAACTGTGAAACAAAGCTTAAATCCTGATCCAAAACTATAGTTTTTGGAACCCTTTGCAATTACACTATCTCTTGAACATATAAATAACCCAACTAGTCCATGGTAAAAGTCTCTTGAATCATTAATAAATAGTCCACATTGGTCAAATGATCCATAACCACCCGTATAACATCATTCTTCCAAGGAATCCATTAAAGACCCACCACAAAATCCATAGTAACATCATCCCACTTCCATTCTGGAATGGGAAATGACTAAATCATACCACCTGACTATTGACGCTCGATCTTCACTTGTTGATGGGTGTAGCATCATGTCATGAAACCTACCACCTCTTTCTTCATCCCTAGCCACCAACACTTTCTATGAAGCTCATGATACATTTTGGTTAAACTAGGGTGCACCACCCACTTTGGGCATGAAACTCATGCATCAACTCTTCCCACATACAAGTAGGCACAACAACATGACCATGAACATAAATTATCTCATCATCATCGATAGTCCAGTTAGAAGGTGAATCCCCATATTCAAGGATTTTTCTCAAATAAAAACACTCCAGACCCTCATATTTCCTTTCCTTAACCCAGATCAAAAGTGTGGACTCAACAGAAAAATATACAAGGTTCATATGTCCCTGGCCCTCCTGAACCACTATATGAATCTTAGCGAACAAGGTCATCATCTTTCACTCAAAACTAGACCCTAGAACTTCCCGAGTCTATGTCTTTCAAATCAAGGAATCTACAACACTATTCCATTTTCTCAATATGTAAGCTAAATCAAAATCAAAATACTGTATGTACTCAACCCATCTCTACTATTGAATATTCAAATCATGCTGGGAGAATATGTACTTAAGTATTTTATGGTTGGTATACGCAAAAAAAATTTCAACCAAAAGATAATTCTACCAACATTTTAAAGCATAAACTACTATGTACAATTTGATATCATTAATAGTGTAATTTATCCCATGTGGTCTCAACTATCGTGACATATATGCCACAACCTGATCTCCATACATCAATACTTCCCCAACACCAATGGCAGATACATTACAAAATATGGTATAATTTTTACCTAGCTTAGATAGGATCAAAATAGGTGTATTAGTCAAGCACTTATTCAAATATTGGAAATCATTATCACATTATCTGGACCACCCAAAATTGAAAATATTCTTAATTAAGCCCAAAAGTGGTGCTTCTAAGTGAAAAAATTCCTTGATGAACCTCTGGTAATAGCTCGCCAAACCCAAAAAGCTCCAAATATCAAAACCATTATTGGGATTATCTCAAGATAAAACTGCTTGAACCTTATCCAGGTCTACCAATACACCTTCCTTAGAGATTATATAACACAAGAAATGTACCTTATCAATCCAAAATTGACACTTAGATAGTTTGGCATATAGAATATTCTCTCTTAGTGTACTCAGGATGATGTCAAGGTGTTTTTCATGATTATCATGAGTCTTAGAGTACACCAAGATGTCTGTAATGCCCTAACCCCAGAAGCCCAGAGCCGGTGCTTTATTACATAATATTGGCATGATACAAGGAATCATGTCCCGAAAGACTGATCAGTTTAGCAGTATTGGAAAATAGATTACATACATGAATGTTACATTATACATTCACAAAATAAAACACAACATAAATGATCCTTTGAGAATGCCATTAATCCCCTAGCTTAACCCTACATATCAATCATAATACACTTCTTGGAATCCTGGGAAAATAAAACATAAGAAAGGGGTGATATCAAATGCTTAGTAAGAGTAAGCAATACAACGAAAGATAACATAAACATTAGACATGGTGAATAATTTAAAACACATACCTTTACAAATAATAAACATGAATACTTTATGGAAGAAATATGAGTTGAGTAAATAATTCCATAATAAAACATAGTCATGGGTATTCTACTAGTAGAATAACCACATGAACCATCAATATTATTTTCATAATGAGGGAATGTATAATGCCAGACATTCTGAACATTTTGTCAAGGCCTCATCCAAGATGTCTAAAAATGATTAAGGACTCAGCCAAAACCATATATCAAATTGGGAAAGGCCTCAGCCAATTC
Source organism: Viscum album (assembly GCA_963277665.1). NCBI lineage: Eukaryota > Viridiplantae > Streptophyta > Magnoliopsida > Santalales > Viscaceae > Viscum > Viscum album. The sequence continues at coordinate 703,705,348 of OY728130.1, read as the reverse complement.
CACATCTAATTGTCTCATGAGACCTATCGATGCACCGATGAGCTATAGCGGGCTCCACCCGTCACATACTAATTCCAATACATTCCTCATATGAAAATGTTGAAACAAAAATTAAACATTCGTATTAAAACTAGCATACGAAATGTCAATACTTTAACCATAAACCATGAATGGTATAAAAATAAAACATCCACAGTCAAACATATCAAAAAACCTTCAATAAAATATGGAATATTTTTATCGTAATAAATCAACTTCAAAAAAGTTTAAAATCCATCAAAGGATGTTGACATAGATTAAATGAAAACTATTTGAAAGAGATAACTATTTCTATTTTGAAACCATTTAAGAGTCACATAATTATAAAATAAAAAAGTTATTTTGAAAATATTCTTATAATCTTATAAGGGGGAATCTTAGATGATGTTATAATGATGAAAAATAGCTTCACCCACCGTATAAGTTAAAAAAAACATTCTTACCTTAATTTTGTTGAAAATGTCATAAAGTAACTTGTTTGGAAACAACAGAATGATTCATTTAAAAAAATATAAGGTCAAATAAGGGTATAAATGACTTTAACCCATAGTCTAGAAAATAGTAAAAATGTTTTGAAATACATTTTTAAGAAAACATGGATGTGGATGATAAAGAGGTCCCAGTAGATACTTACGTAAAAACAATCTCGGATAATAAAGAGATTGTGAAATTAACCCTTACCTTGTAATTTTCCTTGGTCGAGGGTACGTTAAAATCCTGTATAATAGTTAAATAATTGTTATTAAATTATAAAATAACTATATACATAAATATGATATCATATATGATCCTCTAATATTGCTTTGTTAATAATATTTCAGTAGTATCATCGTTTTGGGTGTTAACTGATTCGTTTTACTTTATATGCTTGGTAACGTAAGCCATGTTTTTTATGGATATAATGTATTTGATTAATATAAATAATGATATTATGTTCATAAACATTATTTTTAGTCATCAAATGAAAATTATTCTTGAATGGTTACGACGGGGAAATGAATCTCATCGTGTTCGTGGAGACGGTAATCCATACGTACGTATGAGCAACAATATCATTATATTTATGGTGAAACAGTTTGTAATTGGATGGTATATCATATATAAAGAATCATTAACACATTATATCTATTACTTACATTATCTATACTCATTATTATACCCATCCAAATAATGAAGTGTTTGAATAAAAAACTACACCACGATGTGGAGATAATAAGCCGTACGTACGCACGTATGGTGATTTTGTCATTTATAGGATGGATAGAATAATGAATATGGTTGTACCATATTTATAATAACATAAAAGTATGTATAAGGTACTGGATTTATTATTTTGTTATGGAAATAACAAATAAATAGGAAGTGGAAGAAGAAAATAACTTGAAAGAGGTGATGAAATATTTACCCCTTCTTCGGGTTCTTCCTTTTGATTTGATAAAAATGGCTCCATAGGTTGCATTTATGACCAAAGTAAGGCCTCTAGGATGAAGGGAGGAAAGTTGGGAGGATATTTGGGTAGGTTTTGGCCAAGCCAAATGTCTTTGGTGGTGTGAAATTAAGAGAAGGGGAAATACCCTTTTATAGGAGATGTGATGATCACTTTAGGAAAAGCTTGAAATATTATTTTATAATAAAATCATTTTCGGTTTCTAATGGCTCCAAAATGATTTATTTAGAGGCTAAGGTAGGTATGTGTTGAAAACCTCTCATCCAATAGGTTTTAGATAGGTTAAGGTCACTATATTAACCTTATATTTTAGATTTAACTCTTAGTTAAATAGTTTAACTTTTACCATGTATTCTTGTATTATTATAATAATTGGTTAATAAACTTACTATAAAATTCCAAGAGAACCTAAATTGGTACATTAATGATATAACTATAATTATATAAGTTCTTTGGTAGAACCCTATATTTTTAGGACTATTATATAATTTAATAATATAATATTTTTTTTAAAAACTCATTTATGTCAATTTTGACACTATTTAGTATTTGGTTTTTGTGAAAGTCATCAAAACTTGATTACTTGGAACCAAATACACTGAATCAACCCTAACATGTCATATTCACCTATAAAATTTGTATATTTCACAAAAATTTTGAAATTATATTTATTTTAATATTTATAATACCATTTATTTGATTCTTTCATTAATAAGGTAATTACTGCATCATCATTGTGTCATAAATAAATTTAATTATTTAATATCTAAAAATTATAAATAAAATACAATTATGTAGGAATTTTTTTTATATTTATAATGAATATTTATAGTCTAAAAGATAACTTATATAACACTTTGTAAAAATTGTTTTACTAAAAGATAAATGTTTATGTCATTTTTGTCTTTAAATTAATTAATTTGAAGTGTCATTATCACTCTCAAGTGGTTCCAAGTGGTCCCAAAATCGACCCAAAAATGACCATGGTTGAAAATTTATCAACCAATAGATATAGGACACATGTTAGGGTAATTTAATATTATTATAATAATATTTTTTTACCCTTATTTACCAAATTTAAACTTTAACCATGGTAAATAAAATATTTACTAAAGTAAATATTCATAATGTCTTAAAATAAAAGTTACCTATTTAAAAAATTTGGACCTCATGATTCCAATTATGGAATCCATTTTTCCAAATTCAAAACACTGAAGTGGTAGAAATTAATTTAAAATAATTCCAGTTGTTAAAGCCAAAAAGTGGGTTTTTAAAAAGTAAAAACTTTCAAAAGATTGACATGTGTTTATGTCAAATTTAAATGTGAAATTACTTATAATGACCTAAATTGTATTAAATGATAAAAATAAAATCTAATTATACTTTAAAACAATTCAAATTCATAATTTAACACTATAAATTATTTCTATTAAAAAAGTTGTTTTCAATTAAAACATAGTATTTTCACTATTCATCAAAATATGAAAGTTATCAGAAAAATACCAAAAATTTATCCAAACTAAAATTTTATGTCCTGATTTTAAATAAGAATTTAATTTCATTAAATTGAATTTATAAAAGTGTCAAATATTGGTTTTAAAAAGGGTTCTCCATTAAAAGGCGATAAAATTGCATTTTTTTGAAAAATACTACTTTTATCTGAAAAAATTAATTTGTTCTTATATTATGTCTAAGAAACACATAATATATATGTTAAAATTATATAGCGTATATAAGATTCAAAATGCAGTTAATACTATTCATAACCGCTTTTTGAACGGCTAGTTTGGTAAGTTGTGGTGCGCTCGAACTCGGTGTTGCGTTTATCATAAGCTATTGAATTACTTTAATGAGATAACGTACTATGAAATATTGGGGAGTTACATTATCCCCTCCTTCCATAAATTACATCCCCGCAATTTGAAATTATTCTTCTAAAATGAGAGGTTGAAAATAGAAAATACCTTTGTGGAAAACCCCCATTGGAAATTGGGTTAATAAAAATTAGTCTTAATAAGAGGGAAAGGGAAATGAAAAAGTCACCACCAACTTAGGGTTTCAAATAGGAGAACATTGGTGGAAATTACAGACACATAATTGGAGTAAAAACATAAATATTTATAGGGAGTGATTTAGGTCATCGATCACAAACAAGTGTAAAATTGAGGGCCTCAAAACCATTAATCTAAGATGATTTAGAATATCATCAGTTCAACAAAACCTAAGGTATTAGGATAACAAATTTTTGGTTTTAATATCCCTTACCTAAAGTTTAAGAATTAATTTCTTCATATAATAATATATATATATATATATATATATACTTGACAAGTAGAGTTCCACCCTTTAACTAATTTCTACCACAAACTCATCTTTCACTCCAAAAGATAATAGAACTCAAAAATATTATATTAATCCTAATCGTATAAGGTTATATACATATAAAATGAAGAAAACTAATTTATAATAACCAAGGACTTCTTATAGGCAAGTGTTAGGTTATAAATCCTTGTCGCACTTTGGTTGTGGGTTCAATTCCTGCAGTTTTGTACGACACGACGGGTTATCGCCCGACCTGCAAGTTGTCCTTTTACTAAAACCATAGTATTATAATATTCAAAAAATAATACTATTCAAAGTTCAACTTAATCCATTCCAACCTTTATAGCTATCCAAAATACTTCTACCCAAATTCTCTCTAAAAGGTCTCTAAATTACAAAATCAATTATAACATCAGATTCCCAAAACAATGTAAAGTTTCTTTTATTGTCACATATTGAAAATATGATTACCTCCATCATTTTAAAACCTTAATGAAAAAAATTACTACAATACAATCCTTATATATATCGCATTCTTCTTATGACCAGAAAATAATTCTTGAATCTAAAAACACAAATACATTAATTATTCCACTTCAACTGTAGTAATAACATAAGCTTGGCCTTGATCCCTTGGCCCTTTATGAGGTAATTTTACTTGGATCTTAGAACATTCATTTGCATAATGACCCATTTCTCTATAATTGTAGCATTCAACATTGACAGCCTATTTCTTTCCCTTGCAATCACGAGCCTAGTGACCTTTTTCTCCACATTTATAACAAACTCCCATTCCTTTTAGACAGGCACCAGGGTGCTTCCTTCCACAATTATCACAGGGTGGAAACTCAACTCTTCCCTTTTTACCTTGTTTCCTTATTTTCTTTCCCAGAGTATTCAATGGATATCTTCTTATCTTGATTTGCTCTAAAGTCGTAAGACTTAGAGAATTCATTTTCTGTCTTGATAGCACATGAGACAATATCTTTATATGATGAGAAAGATTGTGAGACTAAGGATCGATGGAGAAATGGTTTTAACCCATCAAATAAACATTCAATATTACTTTCTTGGGTTACGTATATAATATGCAATATGCCTTGCTAACCTTGTAAAGTTAGCTTCATACTTTGCGACATTCTCATCCTCCTTTTGTCTCAGACTCAGAAATTTCCTTTCCATATCCGCTTGATGGTCACGAGGAAATTATTTTTCTAAGAAAATATCTTTAAACTACCTCTATTCCATACATGATAATTCTTCATCCACATTTGTGTTTTGAATTAATTACCACCATTGATATGCATCTCCCATGAGGCAATAAACTGCCATGACAACTTTTTCCCTTTCGCTACTCCCCAAAACATGAAATATTTTCTCTAAGGAACTTATCCAATTCTTAGCTACAAATGGATTTGTATACTCATTTAATGTTGGTGGTTGTTGCCTCATGAATCGGTCTAACACTAATCCTCCACATTGTGGATCAGGGTGCTCCATACAGGTAAGGTTATTATTCGTAACTTGAGTGAGTTGTCCCAGTATGGTGATAATATAATCAGCACCAGTTACATCACAAGATCCACTATAATTATCTTGAGTAGTAGGGAAATCCCTACATGGATTATGTGCATTGATATGGTTTCCATTCCTTCCACTAGGGGCCATTTCTAAAAAATGGCATACACTAGATTAGTTTATGAATCACAATACATAATTCCAAACTTTTAAAACACTTAACATAAATTGAAACGTTTATGGATATAATCCATAATCATAAAAATGTTTTCTTTGAGTAAGTGTATACTCATAAACCCTTCATAATGGTTTGTAAAGAAAATAAGAATCATCATAAGCATATCCCCTGAGAGTGTCGTAACCAAGAGTTCAACAAGACTCGTTGTCGTGCACCAGTTCCCGTTCGAGTCTAGATTAAAGTGGTGTTTTTTGGGTTTTACCCCTAGGTACATCTGTGCCAGAGTTGCCTCTACCTCCTCATATCTAGACAGGGATGTATTTGTAACGCCCCGACCCCAGTTACCCAGAGTCGGTGCATTATTTTAATACATTGGCATGATTACAAGGAATCAAGTCCCGAAGGACTGATCAGTTTAGAAGTCTTGGAAAATATATTACATACATGAATGTTACATTACACTTATTAACATAAAAAAAACATAAATAATCCTTCACGAATGCCATTATTCCCTTGGCTTAACCCTGCATATCAATAATAATACACTTCTTGGAATCCTGGGAATAATAAAACATAGAAAGGGGTGAGATCAGATGCTCAGTAAGGATAACAATACAGCGGATACTTTAATAAATAAGCATAAACATTTAAAGCAATGTATAACTAAAACAAAAGCCTTTTAAACTTGAAATTTAGAATTATATGGCAAAAATAAAATTAAGTAATTTCACTTACTTATTCACATGGATATTCTACTAATAGAATAATCACATGCAATATCAATAACCACTTTCATAAGGTTGGAATGCATAATGCGAGACTATCATAACCACATAGTCAAGGCCTTGTGCCAAGGCTACAAATAATATTTTGTCAAGGCCTTGTGCCAAGACACTAGTTTGTCTCATGAGACCTACCAATGCATCGAGGAGCTATAGCGGGCTCCACCCGTCACTTATTAAGTCCAATGCATTACTCATATGAACAGGTTTAAACATAACATAAACATTCATATTAAAACTATCTTAAGAAATGTCAATAATTTCTCCATAAACCATGAATGGTATAAAAACAACACATCCATAGTCAAACATATCACAAAACCTTCAATACAATATGGAAGTTTTGTATCATAATAAATCAACTTCGAATAAGCTTAAAATCCATCAAAGGATGTTGACATAGATGAAATCAAAACTATTTGAGAGAAATATCTGCTTTTTTGAAATCATTTAAAAGTCACATAATTATAAAAGAAAACATTTACTTTGAAAATATTCTTATAATCTTGTAAGGGAAGCTTTGACAATTTTATAATAGCGGAAAATAGCCTCATCCACCGTATAAGTTAAAAAAGTCATTCTTACCTTAATTTTGCCGAAAAGGATAAAAAGGACCTTGTTTGAAAAACGACGAAAAGATTCCTTTATAAACATCTTATAAAAATTCAAAAAAGGGTATAAATGACTTTAACCCATAGTCTGTAAAATAGTAAGAATGATTTGAAATAAATTTTTAAGAAACATGGATGTGAATGATAAATATGTCCCAATAGATAATTACGTATAAATAACCTCGGATAATGAAGAGATTGTGAAATAAACCCTTAACTTGTACTTTTCCTTAGTTGGAGGTAGGTTAACCTCCTGTATAATGGTGGAATAATTGTTATTAAATTATAAAAGAATCATATACATTAATATTATATCATATATTATCTTTTAACATTTCTTTGTTAATAATATATTAGTATTATCGTCATTTCGGGTGTTAACTTACTTGTTTTATTTTACATGTTTTGTTACATAAGCCATGTTTGTTATGGATAGGTTGTATATTATTCATATACAGAATGATATCAAGGCCTTAAACATTATTTTTAATCATAAAATGATAATTATACTTGAATGGATACGATGGAGAATTAATCTCATCGCATTCGTGGAGACGGTAGTCCGTACGTACGCACGAGCGACAATATCATTATTTTGATATTAAAATAATATATAATTGGATGGTATATCATATATAAAGAATAATTATAATGTTATATTTATTATTTACACCAATTAAATATCATTATCATACCCATCCAAATAATAATGTTTTTGAATAACAATTACACCACGGCGTGGAGACGGTAAGCCGTACGTACGCACGTATGGTGACATGTCATTAAAAGGATGGATAGAATACTGAATATGGTTGTACCATATTTATAATAATATAATAGTATATATAATATGCTGGAGTTATTATTTTATAAAGTAAATAACAAAGAAAGAAGAAGTTGAAGAATAAAGGAACTTGAAAAAGGGTGGTGAAAACATTACCTCTTCTTCGGGTTCTTCCTTTTGATTTGATCAAAAGGGCTCCTTAGGTTGACTTTCTGATAAAAATAAGGCCTCTAGGTTGAATTGAGGAAAGTTGAGAGAGTATTTGGTCAGGGTTTGGCTGAACCAAAAGGCTTTTAAGGTGTGAAGAATTAGTTAGAAGTTGTGTCCTTTTATAAGGGGGAGGAGGGGCTCTTTAGAAAAAACTTAAAGTATTAATTTATAATAAATTCATATTCAGTTTATAATGGCTAAAAAGTATATTATTAAAATTCTAATGTGGTTATGAGTCTAAATCCTTTCAACCAATATATTTTAGATAGGTTTGGGTCATTATATTAACCTTATCTTTTAGTTTTAACTCTTAGTTAATTAGTTTGACACTTACCATGTCACTTTGTATTTTTATATTATATAGTTAATAAACTTACTATATACATCCAAGAGACCCCCAAGTGGTCCATTAATGATAAAACTATCATTATATAAGTCCTTTGGCCTAACCTTATATTTTTAGTAATAGAATATGAATTAATAATATAATATTTGTTTTAAAAACTCATTTATGTCAATTTTGACACTATTTAATAATTGATTTTTTTTAAAGTCATAAAAACATTATTAATTCGAATAAAATTCATTTAAGAAATCATAATATATAATATTAACCGATAAAATTCTTGTATATCATCAAAACTTTCAAATTATATTTATTTTAACTTTTATAATACCAATTATTTGATTCTTTTATTATTAAGGAAAATACTGCATCATTATTGTGTCATAAATAAATTTAATTATTAAATGTCTAAAAATTATAAATAAAATACCATTATGGAGGAAATATTTTTATCTTTCTAATAAATATTTATAGTCGAAAATATAACATATATAACCCTATGTAAAAATTGTTTTTCTAAAAGATATATGCTTATGTCATTTTTGTATTTACTTTAACTTAATTAATATAAAGTGTCATTATCACTTACATGTGGATCCATGGGGTCCCAAAATCGACCCAAAGGTGATAATGGTCGGAAATTTATCAACCAATAAGGTTAGGACATGTTTTAGGGTAATTTATTATTATTATAATATTATTTTTTACCCTTATTTACCGGATTTACCCTTTAACCATGGTAAATAAAATATTTACCGAAGTAATTATTCAAAATGTCTAAAAATAAGAGTTACCTATTTACACAATTTGTGAATCATGATTCCAAATATGGAATCCATTTTTCCAAATTCAATACACAGAAGTGGCAGAAATTAATTTAAAATTAATTCCCGTTGTCAAAACAAAAAGCGTGTTTTTAAGAAACAATAACTATCAAAAGATTGACACTTGTTTATGTTTGTTTTAAATATGAAATTATGTCCAATGACAAAAATTGGATTAAATGGTAAAAATATATTCTAAATATACTTTAAAACCACTCAAATTCTTAATTTATCACTATTAATTATTTCGATTAAAAAAGTTGTTTTTAATTAAAATTTAGTAATTTTCACTATTCATCAAAATATGAAAGTTATCAGAAAAGTACCAAAAATTAACCATAAGATAATTTTAATATTCATAATCCAAAAATGAAGTCCATTTTGAAAGATAAAATGTGTAAAATTTCAAAAATTGGGTATCACTATTCATAACGGCTAGTTTGATTGGTTGTGGTGTGTGTTAGAACTCAAAGTTGCGTACAACACACGGTACTGTATTATTAAAAGAGAAGCGTACCATGGAATCTTGAGGTGTTACATTCTCCCCTCCTTCAATAAATTGTGTCCTCTAAATTTTGAAATTATTTTTCAAAAACAAAAGGTTGAAAATAGAAAATACCTTTGGGAAAACCCACATCGGAAATTAGGTTAATAAAATTTAGTCTTAATATGAGGAAAAGGGAAATGAAAGGGTCACCACAAAATTATGATCTCTATTAGGAGAACATTGATGGAAATTAGAGACATATAATTGGAGGAAAAACTTAAATATTTATAGGTAGTGATTGAATTCATCAATCATAAACAAGTGTAAAATTGATGGCCTTAAATTCATCAATCTATGATGATTTAAAATACCATCAGTTCAACAAAACATATGGTATTAGGATAACACATTTTTGGTTTTAAGATCCCTTCACTAAAGTATAAGAATTAATTTATTCATAGAATAAGGGAAGAATAAAAATATATACTTGACAAGTAGAGTCCCATCCTTTAACTAATTTCTACCACAAACTCATCTTTCACTCTAAAAGATAATAGAACTTAAAAATAATATTCTATTTATCCTATTCGTATAGGGTTCAAGAAAAAAAATGAATTTATAATTCATCTACCATATTTTTTTTAAAAAAGACTACATTATTCAATCCAGGACATCGCGTGGGCCAGTGGTAGGTGATACACCCTTGTCGCCCTTCAGTTGCGGGTTCAAGTCTCGCGGCCTTGCTGGACGCGACAGATTGCCGCCTGACCTCTGGGTTGTCCTTTTATGGAAATGAAAAAATAATCTCAAACTAGAATTATCCAAAATACTTATGTTCAAACTCACGGTCCAAAATTTACAAGGAAGGTAAACACAATGAAGATCCTTTTTGCCGCGTAATAACATGTGAACACCTTCATCATGTATTCTTTTAAAATACTGCAACATCCTGAATTACCATAAAACATTATTGATTACATTCATGATCCCTTATTCCTTATAGAATACTGGATATACTCCTTCTATCCAAAAATGATGTAAACTCCAACAATGACAAATCATTAATCAGTTTCAATGTAGTCAAGAATATCCAATATAATTTATTCAAATCAACCATCTCTTATTCCAAAATCACTACCACATTATCAGGACCATATTATGGATTACCTTTCCTTCAACTATGTATTTTACCAAAAGTGTTGCTCACTATTAAGTCACATTTCTTAGAACCATATCATCTCAAATCCTCAATAAAATAGTACAAAAGTACAATCCTTATTTATCTCTATAATTCATATAACCAGTATATTGTTGATACAACACTCAAATGAAATAATCCTATAATAACAACATAAGAACACTAGTCATTCTTCCTCATCTGAGGTAGTATCATAACTTGATTATTATCAAATAGTATCATTTGTGGCATACTCTGATGATTTGAACATTGATTCGCATAGTGTCCCCACTCCTTGCAGATGAAGCATTGTACATTTGAATCCTTTTTCTTACCCTCAAAATCATGAATGTGGTGTCCTTTTTCTCCACACTTATAACATACTCCTATTCCATTCAAGAATTTTCCAAGGTGATTCTTTCCACATTTATCACATATGGGAAAATCCTTCTTTACCTTCTTCCCTTTATCTGTCCATCTCTGTACCATCCTTTTCTTCTCTGTCTTCCCTTCGAATCCATAAGACTTTGAGAACTCTTTACTTAACTTATCAACATATGTTACTATTTCTTCATATGATGATAATACGTGGTAGACTATTTCCCTTCTAAATTTCGGCTTAAGACCATGAAAGATATGATCCTTCTTACTCTTTGGATCATGCGTATTTCTGGAGTTCTCATTCCTTCTACTGGGCGCCATTTCTAAACAATGGAATACACTAGAATAGTTTATGAATAGAAATAACTAATCCCAAACTTGTAAAACACTTAACATAAATTAAACAGTTTATGGATATAATCCATAATAATAAAAATTTATTCTTTGAGAAGTATATACTCATAAACCCTTCATAATGGTTTGTAAAGAAAATGAGAATTATCCTAAGCATATCCCCTAGGAGTGTCGTAACCAAGAGTGCAGCAAGACCCGTTGTCGTGCACCAGTTCCAGTTCGAGTCTAGCTCAAAGCGGTGTTTTCAGGTTTTACCCCTAGGTACATCTGTTTCAGATCCACCTCTACCTGCTCGTATCCAGACAGAGATGTATTTCTTGGAAAACTCACAAAATCACTACAATACCAAAATTCTAGGAAGTTCTTCTATACTTCTCCTCAAATTCTATCTTAGGGCTATGTGCTCTAATCAGAGTTTTTCTAAATCTAGTTTCCAAGGTTATTGCTAAACTTCCTCTGATACAAAATGTACGCCCCGACCCCAGTTACCCAGAGTCGGTGCATTATGTTAATACATTGACATGATTACAAGGAATCAAGTCTCGAAGGACCGATCAGTTTAGCAGTCTTGGAAAATAGATTACATACATGAATGTTACATCATACTTCTTAACATACAAAAAACATAAATAATCCTTCACAAACACCATTATTCCCTTGGCTTAACCCTACATATCAATCACAATAAACTTCTTGGAATCTTGGGAAAAATAAAACATAGAAAGGGGTGAGCTCAGATGCTCAGTAAGGATAACAATACAGCAGAAACTTTCATAAATAAGCATAAACATTTAAGGCAATGTATAACTAAAACAAAAACCTTTTAAACTTGAACTTTAGCATTATATGGAAAAAATAAAATGAAGTAATTCCATTTACTTATTCACATGGATATTCTACTAATCTAATAATCACATGCAATATCAATAACAACTCTCATAATGATGAAATGCATAATGCCAGACTATCATAACCACATAGTCAAGGCCTTGTGCCAAGACTAAAAATAAGATTTTGTCAAGGACTTCTGCCAAGACACTAGTTTGTCTCATGAGACCTACCGATGAATCGAGGAGCTATAGCAAGCTACACCCGTCACTTATTAAGTCCAATGCATTCCTCATATGAACAGGTTTAAACATAACATAAACATTCATATTAAAACTAGCTTATGAAATGTCAATACTTTCTCCATAAACCATGAATGGTATAAAAATAACACATCCATAGTCAAACATATCACAAAACCTTCAATACAATATGGAAGTTTTGTATCATAATAAATCAACTTCAAATAAGCTTAAAATCCATCAAAGGATGTTGACATAGATGAAATCAAAACTATTTGAGAGAAATATCTGTTTTTTTGAAATCATTTAAAAGTCACATAATTATAAAATAAAACATTTAATTTGAAAATATTCTTATAAGATTATAAGGGAAGCTTCGACAATTTTATAATGGATAAAAATATCCCCACCCACCGTATAAGTTAAAAAATACATTCTTACCTTAATTTTGTCGAAAAGGATAAAAAGGACATTGTTTGGAAAATGACGGAAAGATTCCTTTATAAAAATATTATAAAAAGTCAGAAAAGGGTATAAATGACTTTAACACATAGTCTATAAAATATTAAGAATGATTTGAAATACATTTTTAATAAACATGGATGTGAATGATAAAGAGGTCCCTGTAGATAATTACGTATAAACAACCTCAGATAATGAAGAGATTGTGAAATAAACCCTCAACTTTTACTTTTCCTTGGTTGGGGGTAGGTTAAACTCCTATATAATGGTGAAATAATTGTTATTAAATTATACAAGAATCATATACATTAATATGATATCATATATGATCTTTTAACATTGCTTGGTTAATAATATCTTAGTATTATTGTCATTTCGGGTGTTAACTTACTCGTTTTATTTTACATGTTTTGTTACGTAATACATGTTTGTTATGGATAGGTTGTATCTTATTCATATCCAGAATGATATCAAGTCCTTAAAAATTATTTTTAATCATCAAATGAGAATTATACTTGAATGGATACGATGGAGAATGAATCTCATCGCGTTCGTGGAGACGATAGTCCGTACGTATGCACAAGCGACAATATCATTCTTTTGATATTAAAATAATATATAATTGGATGGTATATCATATATACATAATAATTATCATGTTATATTTATTATTTACACCAATTAAATATCATTATCATACCCATCCAAATAATAATGTTTTTGAATAACAATTACACCACGACGTGGAGACAGTAAGCTGTACGTACGTACATATGGTGACATGTCATTCAAAGGATGGATAGAATACTGAATATGGTTGTACAATATTTATAATAACATCACAATATATATAAGATACTGGAGTTATTATTTTATAAAGTAAATAACAAATAAAGAAGAAGTTGAATAAGAAAGGAACTTGAAAAAGGGTGGTGAAAACATTACCACTTCTTCGGGTTCTTCCTTTTGATTTGATCAAAAGGGCTCCTTAGGTTGGATTTATGATAAAAATAAGGCCTCTAGGTTGAAGTGAGGGAAGTTGAGAGAGTATTTGGGCAGGGGTTTTCCGAACCAAAAGGCTTTGAAGGTGTGAAGAATTGGTTAGAAGTTGTGTCCTTTTATAAGGGGGAGGAGGGGATCTTTAGGAAAAACTTAAAGTATTAATTTATAATAAATTTATATTCAGTTTCTAATGGCTCAAAAGTAGATTATTCAATGTCTAAGGTGGGTATGGGTGTAAATACTTTCAACCAATAGATTTTAGATAGGTTTGGGTCATTATATTAACCTTATCTTTTAGTTTTAACTCTTAGTTAATTAGTTTGACACTTACCATGTCACTTTGTATTTTTATATTATATAGTTAATAAACTTACTATATACATCCAAGATACCCCCCAAGTGGTCCATTAATGATACAACTATCATTATATAAGTTCTTTGTCTGAACCTTAGATTTTTAGGAATATAATATGAATTAATAATATAATATTTGTTTTAAAAACTCATTTATGTCAATTTTGACACTATTTAATAATTGATTTTTGTTAAAGTCATAACAACATTATTAATTAAAATAAAATTCATTTAAGAAATCTTAATATTTAATATTAACTGATAAAATTTGTGTATGTCATCAAAAATTTCAAATTATATTTATTTTAACTTTTATAATACCAATTATTTGATTCTTTTATTATTAAGGAAAATATTGCATCATTATTGTGTCATAAATAAATTTAATTATTAAATGTCTAGAAATTATAAATAAAATACCATTATGTAGGAAATATTTTTATCTTTTTAATTAATATTTATAGTCGAAAATATAACATATATAACCCTATGTAAAAATTGTTTTTCTAAAAGATATATGCTTATGTCAATTTTGTATTTACTTTAACTTAATTAATATAAAGTGTCATTATCACTTACATGTGGATCCATGGGGTCCCAAAATCGACCCAAAGATTCCCATGGTCGGAAATGTATCAACAAATAAGTTTAGGACACGTTTTAGGGTAATTTATTATTATAATAATATTATTTTTTACTCTTATTTACCGGATTTACCCTTTAACCATGGTAAATAAAATATTTACCGAAGTAATTATTCAAAATGCCTAAAAATAAGAGTTACCTATTTACACAATTTGGGAATTCTGATTCCAAATATAGAATCCATTTTTCAAAATTCAATACACAGAAGTGGCAGAAATTAATTTAAAATTAATTCCCGCTGTCAAAACAAAAAGCGTGTTTTTAAGAAACAATAACTATCAAAAGATTGACACTTGTTTATGTTCGGTTTAAATGTAAAATTATGTCCAATGACCAAAATTGAATGAAATGGTAAAAATATATTCTAAATATACTTTAAAACCACTCAAATTCATAATTTATCACTATTAATTATTTTGATTAAAAAAGTTGTTTTTAATTAAAATTTAGTGATTTTCACTATTCATCAAAAATATGATAATTATCAGAAAAGTACCAAAAATTTACCATAAGCTAATTTCAATATTTCAAATCCAAAAATGAAGTCCATTTTGAAATATAAAATGTGTAAAATTTCAAAAATTGGGTATTACTATTCATAACGGCTAGTTTGATTGGTTGTGGTGTGTGTTAGAACTTGAAGTTGCGTACATCACACGCTACTGTATTATTCAAAGAGAAGCGTACCATGGAAGCTTGGGGTGTTAAAATATTTCTTGGAAAACTCACAAAATCTCTACAGTACCAAAATTCTAGGAAGTACTTCTATACTAATCCTCAAAGTCTTTCTTAGGGTAGTTTTATCTAATCAGAGTTTTTCTAAATCTAGTTTCCAAGGTTTATACTAAAATTCCTCTGATACCAACTATAATTCCCAACCCCAGAAGCTTGGAGCCAGTGATTTATTACATAACATTGGTATGATACGAGGAATCATGTCCCGAAAGACCGATCAGTTTAACAGTCTTGGAAAATAGATTATATACATGAACATTACATTACACATTCAAAAAATAAATCACAACATAAATTATCCATTGAGAATTCCATTAATCCCATAGATTAACCCTACATATCAATCATAATACACTTCTTGGAATCCTGGGAAAATAAAACATAAGAAGGGGGTGAGATCAAACGCTCAGTAAGAGTAAGAAATACAACAGAAGATAACATAAACATTAGGCATAGTGAATAATTGAAAACATATGCCTTTACAAATAATAAACATGAATAATTTATGGCAGGAATATGAGTTGAGTAAATACTTCCATAATAAAACATAGTCATGGGTATTCTACTAGTCGAATAACCACATGAACCATAAATATTATTTTCATAATGAGGGAATGTATAATGTCGGACATTCTGAACATTTTGTCAAGGCCTTGCCCAAGATGTCTAAAAATGATTAAGGCCTCGGCCAAAACCATATATCAAATTAAGAAAGGCCTTGGCCAATTCCAAATCTAATTGTATCATGAGACCTACCGATGCACCAAAGAGCTATAGTGGGCTCCACCCATCACATACTAAGTCCAATACATTCCTCATATGAAAAGGTTGAAACATAACATAAAAATTTGTATTAAAACTAGCATACAAAATGTCAATACTTTAACCATAAAACATGAATGGTATAAAAATAACACATCCACTGTCAAACATATCACAAAACCTTCAATACAATATAGAAGATTTGTATCATAATAAATCAACATCAAACAAGTTTAAAATCCATCAAAGGATGTCGACACAGATGAAATGAAAACTATTTAAAAGAAATACCTCTTTCTATTTTGAAACCATTTAAGAGTCACATAATTATAAAAGGAAACATTTATTTTGAAAATATTATTATAAAATTTTAAGGGAAGATTCAATGATGTTATAACAGCGGAAAATTACCGCACCCGCCATATAAGTTAAAGAAAACGTTCTTACCTTAATTTTGTCGAAAAGGTCATAAAGTACCTTCTTTTGAAAATGACGGAAAGATTAATTTCAAAACATATAAGGTCAAATAAGGGTATAAATGACTTTAACCCATAGTCTGGTAAATAGTAAAAATGTTTTGAAATACATTTTTAAGAAAACATGGATGTGGATGATAAATAGGTCCTAGTAGATACTTACGTAAAAACAACCTCAGCTAATAAAGAGATTGTGAAATTAACCCTTACCATGTAATTTTACATGGTTGAGGGTAAATTAAACTCCTATATAATAGTTAAATAATTGTTATTAAATTATAAAATAACTATATACATAAATATGATATCATATATGATCCTCTAATATTGCTTTGTTAATAATATTTTTGTAGTATCATCGTTTTGGGTGTTAACTGATTCATTTTCCTTATATATGCTTGGTTACATAAGACATGTTTGTTATGGATAGTATGTATTATATTAATATACACAATTATATTATGTTCATAAACATTATTTTTAGTCATCAAATGAAAATTATTCTTGAATGGTTACGATGGGGAAATGAATCTCATCGCATTCGTGGAGATGATAATCCGTACGTTCGCACGAGCGAAAATATCATTATATTGATGGAGAAATAATATGTAATTGGATGGTATATCATATATAGATAATCATTAAAATTTTATATTTATTATTTACATTATTTATACTCATTATTATACCCATCCAAATAATTAAGTGTTTGAATAACAAACTACACCACGACGTGGAGACAGTAAGCCGTACACACACACACGTATGGTGACTTTGTCATTTATAGGATGGATAGAATAATGAATATGGATGTACCATATTTATAATAACATCACATTATGTATAATGTATTGGATTTATTATTTTGGTATGGAAACTACAAATAAAGGGGAAGTGGAAGAAGAAAATAACTTGAAAGATGTGATGAAATATTTACCTCTTCTTTGGGTTCTTCCTTTTTATTTGATCAAAAGAGATCCTTATGTTGACTTTATGACCAAAGGAAGGCCTCTATGATGAAGTTAGAAAAGTTTGGAGGATATTTGGGTAGGTTTTGGTCGATCCAAATGGCTTTGGAGGTGTGAAATTAAGAGAAGGGGAAGTTCCCTTTTACAAGAGAGGTGAGGGTCACTTTAGGAAAAGCTTGAAATATTATTTTATAATAAAATAATTTTTGGTTTCTAATGGATAAAAATGATTTATTTAGAGGATAAGGTGGATATGGATCGAAAAACTCTCAACCAATAGGTTTTATATAGGTTTATTTCACCATATTAACCTTATCTTTTAGATTTAACTCTTAGTTAAATAGTTTAACTTTCACCATGTATTCTTGTATTATTATAATAATTGGTTAATAAACTTACTATAAAATGAAAAGAGAATCTCAAGTGGTACATTAATTATATACCTATCATTATATAAGTTCTTTGGAATAACCTTATATTTTTAGGACTATTATATAATTTAATAATATAATATTTTTTTTTAAAAACTCATTTATGTCCATTTTGACACTATTTAGTATTTGGTTTTTGTGAAAGTCATCACAACTTGATTACTTCTAAAAAAATACATTGAATCAACCCTAAGATGTCATATTCACCTAGAAAATTCGTGGATATCATAAAATCTTTGAAATTATATTTATTTTAATATTTATAATTCCATTTATTTGATTCTTTCATTAATAAGGTAATTACTGCATCATCATCGTGTCATAAATAAATTTAATTATTTAATGTCTAAAAATTATAAATAAAATACCATTATATAGGAAATATTTTTATATTTCTAATTTATATTTACAATTGAAAATATAAATTATATAACACCTTGTAAAAATTGTTTTACTAAAAGATATATGTTTATGTCATTTTTGTCTTTACTTTAAATTAATTAATATAAAGTGTCATTATCACTCTCAAGTGGCTCCAAGTGGTCCCAAAATAGACCCAAGGATTCCCATGGTTGGACATGTATCAACAAATATGTATAGGACACATGTTATGGTAATTTAATATTATAATAATAATATTTGTTTACCCTTATTTACCAGATTTACCCTTTAACCATGATAAATAAAATATTTACTGAAGTAAATATTCATAATGTCTAAAAATAAAAGTTACCTGTTTACACAATTTGGACCTCCTGATTCCAAATATGCAATCCATTTTTCCAAATTCAAAACACTAAAGTGGTAGAAATTAATTTAAAATTAATTTCCGTTGTTAAAGCCCAAAAGCGGGTTTTTAAAAAGTAAAATTTATCAAAAGATTGACATGTGTTTATGTCAAATTTAAATGTGAAATTACTTATAATGACCTAAATTGTATTAAATGATAAAAATATAATATAATTATTCTTTAAAATAATTCAAATTCATAATTTAATACTATAAATTATTTCGAATAAAAAATTTGTTTTCAATTTAAACATAGTATTTTTCACTATTCATCAAAATATGAAAGTTATCAGAAAAGTACCAAAAATTTCTCCAAACTAAATTTTTATGTCCCAATTCTAAAGAATAATTTAATTTTGTTAAATTGAATATATAAAAGTGTCAAATATTGGTTTTAAAAAGGGTTCACCATTAAAAGGTGGTAAAATTGTATTTTTTTGAAAAATACTACTTTTATCTGAAAAATGAATTTGTTCTTATATTATGTCTAAGAAACACATAATATAGATGTTAAAATTATATAGAGTATATAAGATTCAAAATGCAGTTAATACTATTCATAACTGTTTTTTGAATGGCTAGTTTGGTAAGTTGTGGTGCGCTCGAACTCGGTGTTGCGTGTAACATAAGCTATTGAATTAATTTAATGAGACAACGTACTATGAAATCTTGAGGTGTTACAATGTCATCCATAAAGACAAATAAAAAATTATCCAGGTACAAATGGAAGATTCAATTCATCAAGGCTATAAACACTGTTGGGGTATTCTTCAATCCAAATTGCATCACAACGAACTCATACAAACCATACCTGCTTCTAAAAGCAGTCTATGGTATATCGAAAGGTCTCACCCTCAACTGATGATACCCCAACCTCAAATAAATTTTTGAGAACATAGAAGAACCTTTTGGATGAAAAAAATATCATTGATACATGGAAGAGAATACTGGTTCTTAATTGTAATCCGATTCAACTTCCGGTAATCGACACAAAACCACAATGTCCCGTTAGCCTTCTTAGCAAAAAAACTGGTGAATCCCAAGGTGATGTACTTGGATGGATAAATCCCTTATCCTAAAACTCCTATAGCCAAGTATTGAGATCTAGAATCTCTTCTGGTTCCATTCTATATGGCAGAAAGGAAACTGACTCAGCTCCAGGTACTAACTCAATCATGAACTCAACATCTCACTCAGGTAGAAACCCCAAGAAATCCTTAGGGAACACATACTGAAACTGATCCACCATAGGAGGGAAGAAATCATGCTCCACTCCCCCACCATCAAGTACAAGAAAAGGCACTTGGGATATAAGTTCACCCAACTACTGATGAACTAGCCATGCACGACCTTCTGGGATATTCCATTCCCCTCAATGAACATAAGTGTTACCCTCAAGTGATGTGAATGTTAACCTTCAGCAACAATAGTATATATGGACCTGATAAAACCCCAATCAATACATCCCCAATATTAGATCAACACATTATATCTCAAGCACAAAAAGGTCTCAATAGAAATGTTACGCACCAACCTCGAGAGTACACTTCTTAACTTGTTGAATGTTTTCTGCCCGTACCACCAACAATGTGTCAATCAATAGAACCCCACACATACGTTACACCACTAGACCCAAAACATTAAAAAACTAATTAGATATTAAATAATTTGAGGAAACTGTATCAAATAAAGCACTAAAAAGTGTGGAAGTTATAAGGATCGTACCTCGAACAGTCGATGTCCCAGCCTCGCCACCGCTAGGTGCAGGATGAACTATATGCAGATGACCTTTCCCTCTACCCTAGGTCCGGATATGAGTCTCTAGTGGTATACTACCCTGATGGTAAGTAAACTATTATCCTGAAGCACTACTTCTACCACCCTTGCTGGTACATCCAGTAGAACTCCAACTGCCTACATGATATGGGGGGGGGGAATACCCCCTTCCTGCACTCTTCATCTACCTTGATCCTCCATCACTTACCAACTATTGAGGTTTCTTGAAGAACCTTTATACATGCCCCATCCCTCTATACACTCAACACTCAAATGGTGGTCAAGGAAACAAAGCATGCATTTTTTTCTAGTCTTCTACACTAATAATAAAGCACCAGGTCACTACTCTAAGAGGTCAATCCTCTTCCTTGGAGGATCTATCTACCACTTCCTTGGTGAACACCCTCAAAATGGTGTTTCCTACCATCAGAAGCCATACCATTGGACTCCCCAACTGGAACTACATGACCACCACTAGAAGCCTCCTTTAGGTTTCCTTATGAAATGATATTCTGGTCCACCACCTCAGCAAAACTCTTCAAACAGATGATATTCACCTAGGACTTAATCTCATATCTAAGTCTATCTTGAAATCACCTTTCCATAGCTACCTCATCCCCTACCAATGTTAGAACAAAACATTATAAGTCAATGAATCATCAAACATAATCCATCATAGAAATAGTCCCCTAATTCAACATCATAAACTCTACAAATTTCTCGTATCTCATAGTATCTAGATAGAAATGTTCCATAAATGTTTCCTATAAACATTTCCACAATATACCATATGCCTACAATAACAACCCTTCTCTTTATTACATGCTTAAACATGATTTATTACATAAACTTCACTTGATACAACATAGAATATTTAGAGGTATAGTGTCTTTGGGGATTAGGATCATTACATAACAACTTAAAACATGAAATACAACATCTTTATTGAAAACTTCCTTTACATGAACACTACATTCCCTCAACTTAACATTGCATGGGATAACCTGAGGACATGCATAAGAAAAGGGTGATCTATAAAGCCCAATAAAGAAATAAACATGGAATAAAATGAGGAATAAAATACATGTTATAAAATAGGAATATTAATGGAGCACAAGAGAAACATTAACATAAAGGCATGATAAAGCATGATAATCATAACATGGAAATGTGGAAACAACACTTAACATGGAATTTAGCATGAGCCAAGGCTCATTGCACATGGAGCATGAGTAAACCCTCATTTCACATGAACTATGAGTGAACTCTTTTTGAACTTGAATTAAAATGATTCAACACTCATTTCACATGACACATCATGATACTATACCTTACCCAATGCATTGGAGTGCTATCAGGGCACACCCTTCTTAAACATTTCATTTCAGGCATAAGTGTGCCACATGAATCATATAACATGGAATCAATCAACATTGTAAGTTATTCCACAATTAATTAATGTGGAATAAATACATGAAATTACCATTAAATATGTATATGTGCATAAAGGTGAATAACCTTGATAGAGACATGGGTATGGTATTCACTATACAATGATCTTGGCTTGAAAAAATGCGGTGCAATTTCGGCAGCATAACAGCGTGACATAAGGATTCATGAAAATGGTTGATGAGAGAGAAATGGGTGTCTCATCATATGTACATGAAATGGACAGTAAGGGGGTCATATAGATACATTTCCCAATAAACGAAATGGAATTTAGATTCATAATACAAAAGAATTACTTGGATGTAAAAGAGGAGAGAGAAATCCCTCACGAAATTTCGGCATGGTAACAGGTGTACATGGGAGGCATTAATGAGAGAGAAATGGGTATAACATCATCCAAACATAAAGAGGGCAGTATGGAAGAGGTGAAAAATCATACCCCAACATTTTTAATTGAAAAAAAGGGCATAACAACTTAAATAAAATTGGACAAAAATGAGAAAGGAAGAACTCACTTACTTGGAAGTGCGATCCCAAAAGCTTGAGAGAGGCTTAAGAGAGGATTATTGGGAGATTGGGACAGCTTGGGAGGATTATAGGGAGAGGAGGGAAGAGTTTGGTCTAACTCAAAAGGCTTTTAGTGAATAGGAAGTGAAATCTTGGGTGGGTTTATATAGGAAAGGAGAGGAAATTCTTTATTATTTAGGTTTGGGACACCTCACATTAAACTAATCAAAACACAAACCAGCCCATATATTTTGCCCATATTTTTTTTCCAAAGGGGAGTGTAAAACAATATTTTATAATGAAAATGGACGAAATTCTTAAAATAATAGGGTTTCTTATGTGGAGGTGAGTCACACTCTGAAGGAAAACAATTTAAAAAGACAAAATGTTTTATAAGCCTTGAAGGTTCCACTAAAGCTTTGTAAAATAAATCAAACAAACCCAAAATCACATTATTTTAATGGTAAAACATATATTGGATGAACATAATGTTTATATTATTTTATTACATAAATATTGGGTCATTATGATGTCATAAAACACATTATATATTTAAATGGTATTTAATTTTTACCCAAAAAATTCAACTATCTAAGAAAATTATGAAAAATTCACCGTTGGATAATTTAAATGTCCTGATTAAAAAAATATTATTCATTTTATCTAAATAATTTTCTAAATATTTAAATTTTTACTTTTAAAATAAGAACCGACATTTATCAAAAATTCATGGGTTTTGACAAAAACAGCTTTCGAACCTTAATAAAAATTACAATTATATTAATAAAAATTGTATGATCATTTATATTTAATAAAAATTAATTTGTTAATAATATTTTATTAAAATATTATTTAATTAAAAAATCCATTAATTCATCAAAATTGATTTCTTAGTTGAATATTAACTAAAAATTCTATTTGTGCTTTAAAAACTATTTACAAAGTAATAATAATAAAATTAATGAACATTATTTATACAAAAAAATGTAAATAATCATAGTACTAGGGTCTTGTTACATAACCTCTTAAAACACCTTCATAAGACCTTAGGGTAAGGTGCGTGATGGTGACATACTCTTGGGGTGGCTCGTATAACATTACTCGAGTGGTAATCTATATCGAATTCCACTTCTCTTGTAGGTGGTTCTGCTCGAGATTAATATATTCAAACTCGGCTTGGGCTTAGTCAAGAGTGAAGCCCAATGATGCCACCTCTTTTCCGAGCTCCGAAAAATGGGTTTCGTATGAGGCGAATCTACTGGATGAGGTCATCTTTTCCTTTGTCTAAGTAAATTGGATTGTTAAAGCCCTATATTTATACTAATCATGTGATTAGTGTTCAATGGATATATTAGAAATGGTCAAAATTCTTAATGGTATTTTAAAATAAAAAACATAGAACCAAATAAGTGCATACATTTTACATAACCATAAAAAAATATTTAAATAGACAAAGAGGAATTTTCATTAATAAATTTTTGGGTTGTTACAATCTTCCCCCCTTAAGAAATTTCACCCTAGAAATTTATTTTTCCCACTCTAAAACAAATGCGGGTAACTTTTCTTCATCACTTCTTCTAATTCCCACATCTCTTATTCAAACTTGTGGTTTCACCATAACACCTTGATGAGGGGCATTATCTTATTTTGTAGAAATTTTTCTCAACGATCTAATATCTTCACTGGTTTCTCCTCATAAAAAAGATAATCCTCTAGATGTACTACCTCTAAAGAGAGTACATGTAAAGGGTCTGGTAGGTACTTTATTAAGAGAGATACATGAAAGACATCGTGTAATTTGGCCATTGTAGGTGGAAGTGCTAGTCGATAGGCCACAACCCCGACACGATCTAGAATCTCAAAGGGTCCGATGTACCTAGGACTTAACTTCTCTTTATTTCCAAGACTCATGACATTCTTCCACAGAGATATGCATAGAAATACTATGTATCCAACTTTAAACTCAAGGTCTCATCGATGGTTATCTACATAACTCTTCTATCAACTTTGGGATGCCTTGATATGCTGCTGAATAGTTTTCACCTTCTCCACCATTTCTTCGACCATTTCTGGTCCTAGCAGCTTACGCTCACCAACTTCATCCCAACATGCCAGTGTTATGCACCTCTTCCCATACAGGGCTTCATAAGGTGACATTCAGATGCTCGAGTAAAAACTATTATTGTAGGAGAATTCAACCAGTGGAAGATGTTGGTCCCACCCTCCTTTTAAGTCCATATAACATGATATTAACATATCCTTCGATGTCTGAATAGTTTGCTCAGATTGGCCATCCGTTTGAGGATGATAGGCTGTACTAAAGTTTAGTTCAGTATCCGGAGCATGTTGAAGACTATTCCAAAACTTATAGGTGAATCTTGGATCTCGATCAGATATAATAGATAGTGGTACTCTATGCAGCCTTACTACTTCCCTGATATATATCCGTGCCAATTGAACCAATGGGAAATCCTCCTGAATTGAAATGAAGTGTGCAGACTTTGTAAGATGATCCACAAAAACCCAGATTGTATTGTTTCTTTTGGATGTCTTCAGAAGTCCAGTGACAAAGTCCATAGTGATGCTCTTCTATTTCCATACTGGTATGGGAAATGGTTTCATCATCCCCTTAGACTTCTGCCTCTCTGCCTTCACTTGTTGATACACTAGGCACTTTGATGTATACTCATTGATCACCTTCTTCATATTATCCCACAAATAATTCTCTTAGAGATCTCGATACATCTTTGTGTTTCCTGGGTGAATAGAGAAATTTGAACTACGTGCATCATCCAAAAGTTCCTTCTTTAGATCCGGGCTTGATGAAACATACATTCTTTTCCAAAATCTCACAATTCTTTCTTCATTAACATTGAACTCTGAGGATTTCCCTTTTCTGGTAGCTTCCAATTTATTCTGAATTCCCACACCATCCTTTTGAGAATCCTGTAACTTTTCCAAAAGTGACAGTTGAGCAATCATTTGTGAAAGGATTGATGATGTTACCTTCTTTATTATTCCCATGTCTATCTTCATCAAATATAAGAAGATTGGATCTTTGTCAATTCCCATCACTAATAGAATCGCTGGGTCCTTTCTACTTAGAGCATCCTCCACCTTGTTCGCTTTCCTAGGGTGGTAATGGATTGAGCAGTCTAGTCTTTGATCAGTTCTAACCATCTTCATTGGTGCATGTTCAAATATTTCTGTGTGAATATATATTTGAGGCTTTTGTGGTCCATATATATTTTACACTTCTCCCCAAAGAGATAATGCCACCAAAATTTTAAAGCGAAGATCACCGTAGCCAACTCCAGATCATGTGTTGGATAATTATACACATGAAATTTCAATTGCCTTGAAGAATAGACAATGAATTTGTCATTTTTCATCAACACACATCCCATACCCTTCTTTGAAGCATCACTGAATACTACAAAAAGTTCTCCACTTGTGGTTAATGTGAGCATGGGCATAGTGATAAGTCTAATTTTTAACTCCTTGAAGCTTTATTCACATTCATCACTCTAAGAAAAATTTACTCCCTTCTGAGTTAGCTTGGTAAGAGGGTTGGACAATCTTGAAAAATTTCTCACAAATTGTCGATAATATCCAGATAACCCCAAGAAGCTACAGATATCCATTACTGATGTTAGCCTTGGCCATCCCTCTATTGTAGCTGTCTTGGAGGGATCCACAGATACCCCATTTCTTGTGATGATATGGCCCACTACAACAAAAGCCGGTCCTAGCGGCGGTTTTTTTCCTGTTTAGCGGCAGTTTAAACCGCCGCTATATTGTGTGGCGGCGGTTTACAAAAACCGCAGCTAAGTTTGGCGTCGGCAATCTATTAGCGGCGGTTTTTTCGATTCCGCGGCGGTTTTAGAAATGTGTCGTAGATCCGTCATTTAGCGGCGGTTTCTCTTCATTTAGCGGCGGTTATATGGGTATCTGATATTTTTTATTCGCGGCGGTTTTAACCGCCACTAAATTCAGGCGTTTGATGCGCCTATTCTGCGGCGGTGAAAACCGCCGCTAAATATCAACATAATATATTTAGCGGCGGTTAAAAACGCCGCTAAATGCTACCCAGTTCATCATTTAGCGGCGGTTTTAACCGCCGCTAAATGCTCACAGGTATGGCATTAGCGGCGGTTAAAACCGCCGCTAAATGTTGAACTGAAAAAAAAATATGTTGGATCTGCTCCACCACTGCCCTAAATTTTCCAAAACCACAGCCACATCTCACCCATCAGCCCCACATAATATCACATCCACACATCATCATCCCATAATCATGTACATGCATCACAACACATCAAGGATCATTTTATAGATTTATCAACGGGTATTTTATCACATGATACATTATTTTAGGAGTGTTGTAACACAATCCATAATCATAGAGTATCCATTTCATTAGAAAAATATAAGTGGTTGGTTAATTTACCTTTTAGGGTGATATCACAACAATAACAATAGACACAACAGTCACAACACATATCATCCAATGAAAGAAAATCCCCCAATGACCATAATTTTAACCAAGGTATCAATACCATACAATCCATCATATCATAATAATATCAAAGCTGTAAAAACATGTGAATCATTCCTATTTTCCCCCTTTAGTTTCAATTAGCCAATTATTTATCTTTGATTAAGCCAGCACAACTAGAACCCATAGATGAACAAGAGTAACCCCCCATGCATGATACACAATAAAGAGAAATAACTGATTCCCTACCTTAAAGAATATTTTTCGACTCGCAGCACACCATAGGGTGAAGAAGAAATGACCATAAACCACAAATGCATGAAAAACCCACAAATAAACCTACACTGTGCCAAAAGATCATCAAAATGTAAACCAACTCAGACCCTAGACCAAAAAGGAATCATTGTATTGAATCCCCAAGAGAATAATAAGAGGAAACTAACCAAGAAGAAGGAAGGTATTACCACCAATTTCCAACCAACATCCACCGAATCCAATGACATCCACCATGCCTAAACTAAAAACAAATTGGTATTCCTGGACCCATTGGAGTGGTGTAAAAATTTTAAGGCCATGAAAGAGCCTTTTATCATTAACCTTTCATGCCTTAGCCATTTATGGTCATGGGATTGGTCTTTTAGTGTGATACATATTGGATATGGATCCAATAGGGGTATGAATATGGGTTACATATATGGTATTCTCATTGGATGTGGTATCATCACATGCATATTGCATTAAGAATCTTTTTGTCAACACATGAGGAATCCAGAACACAATAAATAAAATGCATAGAAGGAAACATGAGAAATCAAGAAAATGTTAGGACATGGAAATGTTTGGTGGAAACTATGTGCCATAAATGTTACATATACAAACCAACTGTTATCATACTTGTTCAACACATCAACAATACTACTACTCATCATCTGATGCTGCATCGTCACCCTCTCCACCTTCATCTCCACCACCTGCTGCCACCTGTAAGAACATTATATTGAAAATTAAATATTGTTGCATATTTATAATAAAAATTAAAACCAATAAAAGTTTGCAAACTAAATGATTTTGATTTTTTTGTGATTTACCTGCTCACCACTACCCGATGCACTACCACCGGGGGCATATCTGCTCATATGCTGACGTATTTCAAGCAACTCTTTCTGCAAAGCAGATATCTGATCCCCCTGCTGGTGAACTGTGTTTTGTAGAGAAGACATCTCTCTCTGAGCATCTTCAGGTATGAAATGACTATAACCAGGAGTAGATGAGGCCGAAATCCCTGATGGCATGCGAAAGACCTCAGATGGTACGGGTCCCAAACCCATCCCGTGCACTCTACCAGGATGCTCCTTCCCAAGGACTTGACCAACTGGGTCATCCTGGGAGACTGAGTAGGATTGCCCAGGATTGGCATCCCATATTTCTTTAATTTTTACCTATAAATCAAATATCAATATATATTAACACAGTAAAAACTGATATTAAGTTATTATAATAAATAATTGACTTCATACCCCAACTTCTCTGGCAGGTTCATTAACAAAACTTCCATCTGTTTTTTTATGAACATCCATCCACAGTTCTGTTCGGGATGCTTCATGCCCTAAACTCTGTGACTGCATTAAACAAAGATAAATCATCAATCAAATATGTTAAATAGATAATATTATCTTATAAATATTTAAACTAATTAAAAGATTACCAATGACATTCGGCTTCTTGAAAAGCTTTTTGAACCCGCAGTGTGCGGGATTACCTACTTCGCCCGGTTTGAAGCATTCTTTCTTGAGAGATCCTGAAATAAATAAAATTCAATTTAACAGTATTGTATTCAATGTCTATCTCCTCTTCATGTACATGTATAAATGTAAAATGGGGATAATATAATAATATATATTTCAATACCATCCGCTTCTCATCACGATGTCTATCGACAAAAACCTTCCATTGTTCTTTCGGTACCCCACTGGGTATCTTCTCATACATCTGATGCATGGTCAACGAAGAATCGTTGACATCACACCACGACCTCCATTTGAAATCTTTCCATTTTTTTCCAAGATTTTTCAATGTCCACTTCCGTGCTATCACATCAGCAACGGTAAAGTGGAAGAACATCTGTATACAGAAATTCATTTTGAATATATTAGTAAAATGACATTCAATGAAACCATAAAGTAATAAAATTACCTTTATCTGAGAATCATAAACTTCATTTTTCTAGTTTGGAGGCATATGCCTCCAATCATCATACGAAATAGGCAGGGAAACGGGCTCCGCTGCCAGCTGACCTATAATCTGACCAAGTAAACCTACGACGTCATCCGTCGGGACCCCATAAGAATCAAATGGCACCACTATCTTCTTGCCATGCATGTTCCAAACATCAGAACTTTTTATGTCTTTTTCCACGGTTTCATTGTCTTCATCTGCAATGAGAAAACAATTACTATAAACAAAATGTAATAAATTTATTTAATTAAAATTTGTACCTATGACTGCGACCCTCCAGAATGTCCATGATGAACTGGAGGGGGCGTGTCGCTGCCCCACTACTGAAGCTCCTGTAGGGGGAGGCGATGACTCATCCTCTAATGAGGCATCCACTGATGGTGTCAGAGATGGTGCAGGGGGAGATGATGCCGTGGGGACAGACGGATCGTCATCTGTCGCAGAAGAAGAAGGAATAGTGTACCGCTTCTTCTTTGGCATTCCTGTCATTTAATCAAATAAAATTAAGTTCAGAATATATATTTCAAAAAATTTATGCAGAAAAAAAAATTAAAAATGATAATAGATGCCCAGTATTAAAAAACAAAATATATATAACAATGATAATGAATGACTACAGAAATGAAACAAGTAGTTGCTGAATGAATAAATAATTGTACATACAATCATTTTCCCCTTCAATCATGTCGGTTTCCTACTCCATTGCTTCATCCACTTCATTCATCCTTGCTAGACCAATATTTTCAATATCATGATGGACAAATAATTCTGCTTCCTGTTGTTGATGAAATTCAATTGCAGAGGTCAAATCTTCCACTTCATCACCCATATCATACAAATCTCTTTGTATTACGTGAGTAACTACAATCCACCCTTCATCCACAACATCATTCACATAATATACCATTTTTGCCTGCGATGCTAAGATATATGGATCATGCAGTTCACGATCACCAACATCCATCAAGCGAGAGAATTTTACAGAAGTAAATTGCAAGGAATCTCTTTTAACACCTCTGATAAAATCGACCCATTTGCATTTGAATAAAACAACAGAAAAATGCCCATGGTAGTTTAATTCAATAATATCATGCAGCTTTCCATAGTATTCCACTTCAGCAAATGTAAAAATACCACTATTCTGTGTTTTCAAACCCACTTCTCGATCGACTGTACGAAATCTAAAACCATTCACATTATAAGAGTTGAACTTTCTAACTTGTTTTATAGGACCTCTAGCAAGAAACTTCAAATCTTATGAAAAGTCAGCTCGAGTATCAGTATTCATGATCTGAAAAAAAATATAATTTAATAGATTTGCAAATTGTATGTGTCAAAGTAATATTCGTATTTATTGCAATATTTATAAACTTACACGTCGTGCAAACCATTCTACTAGCTCTTTATTCACAGCTTTCGTTATATCTTTTTCATTTCGTGTTCGGCTTCTCATTCGTCTCTTTGTTTGTATCCTCAACTCTTCAATAAATGGATCTGCAATTTCACTATTCAGCAGCACATATCTATGTGCCTGTAATAATTCCAATTCTGTTAGTGTTGCGTATGAGGTCCTCCCAACTGATCGGCCAATAGCAGGAAATATTTTTGATTTCTGATGCATTTGAGATTGAGTTGATGTGTCGTCAACACGTCCAACTCGAGTAAATCTTGTCTCAATATCATCCAAATATCTGGAACAAAAGGTGAGACACTCCTCGGCCAAATAGCCTTCAGCAATAGAGCCTTCTGGTTGAGCTTTATTTCTCACGTATGCTTTCAAATGCCCCAGATATCTGTGAAAAATAATAATAATATTATGCATTTATTTAAATTCCAAAAAATGTTTACTTAACTGGAAACATATAAATAAAATACCTCTCAATTGGATACATCCATCGATAATGAACGGGGCCTCCTAATTTAGCTTCGTCAACCAAATGCACAGTTAAATGCATCATGACAGTAAAAAACGATGTAGGGAAGATCATCTCCATTGCACAAAGGGTCAATACAAACCTCTCTTGTAGGTTGTCAAGCTGAAATGGATGTAGAGATTTCTCACATAACTATCTGAAAAATGTGCAGAAATGGAGTACAACAGCAGTAACTTTTTCAGGTAATAATGTACGCAATGCCAATGGTAGTAACTGTTGTAACAAAACATGTGAATCGTGACTTTTCAATCCATATAACTTACGATTCTTCAAGTCAACACACCTCGAGATGTTACTCGAATACCCATCAGATACCTTCACATTCTTTAAAATTTTAAGGAACGTATCTTTATCCCTATTTTTCAATGAAAAAATGGCCGGAGCATACTTTTCATTCTCATCTGGCCAGAGATCACGTTTTATGTTCATTACTTGTAAGTCTTTGCGAGCATTGAGATGATCCTTCGACTTTCCATGCTCATTAAGTAATGTGAAAATCAAATTATCACATACATTCTTCTCAATATGCATCACATCAAGATTGTGGCGCAAAGAATTAAATTCCCAATACGGAAGTTTGAAGAATATACTTTTTTTCTTCCATTGTTGCGTTCTGATTTCACTTGACGATGCACTTCGCACTCGTTTTCCGCTATCATTCAAATGATGAACCTTCCCAAATTCTGTTTTAACATTTTCAAGCTGTGTCAATATTTCAGAACCAGTTAACAACTTTGGAGGTGGTCTACGATCAATGCAACCATTAAATTTTGATTTGTTCAGCCAAAATCTATGAGATGCATCAAGAAATCTTCGATGGCACAAGAAGCACCATTTTCTACTATGAGGTAGCCGTTTGGGCTCGAAATCAAAGTTACAAACGGGACAAGCCAAACCCGTATAAGTGTTCCAACCAGATAAATTCCCAAGACCAGGGAAGTCACTAATGGTCCACATTAAAGCAGCATGCATTTTAAACATTGTTTTAGAAGAAACATCAAATGTCTCAACACCGTTGCTCCATAACTCCTGCAATTCTTCAATCAAAGGCTGCAGGTATACATCAATATCATTTCCAGGCATTTGTTTTCCAGGAATAATCATCGAAATGATAAAAGATGTTTGTTGCATACACATCCACGGAGGCAGATTATAAGGGATCAAAACAACTGGCCAAATGCTATAACTCGTACTCAAAGTCCCAAATGGGTTGAATCCATCGGCAACCAATCCCAATCGAACATTCCTAGGATCAGCTGAGAAATCTGGATGTAATGAATCAAATGTCTTCCACGATTGGGAATCTCGTGGATGTCTCATTAACCCATCATTGTTATTATCTACAGCATGCCACTTCATGTGTTCGACGGTTTTTGATGACATGAATAATCTTTGCAATCGAGGCTTCAAAGGAAAGTAACGCAAAACTTTTGCAGGTGTGTTCCTTTTCTTCTTCTCCGTGAAATTATGTTCAGTCATACTTCCAACATCACCCTTTGACTTCCATCTAGAAGAAGAACATTTCTTACAATTCTGTCTACTTGAATCCTCTCCCCAGTAAAGCATACAATCATTGGGACACGCATGTATTTTTGTATAATTCAGACCAAGCTTGTTAACAACTTTTTTCATATCATAAAACGATTCTGGGATTTTTGCTTCAGGAAATGCATCACGAATCAATTCCAATAACATGGACATTGCCTTATTTGTAATTCCACATAGAAATTTGATATGGTACAACTTCAATAGAAATGAAAGCTTTGAATATTTCAAACACCCACTATACAACTCTTGATTTCCATCGTCAACTAAATCATGAAATGCATTTTCCTCACTGAAGTTTTCCCTTACATTTGGCTCCACAGAATCAAGAGGATCCAATGATATGTTACAATCTTGATCTGCTTGTGTTACAGTCTCTGAAACATCACTTGTCACGTTGCAATTTGTAGCACCCTCTTCTGGTTGTTCTGATATGTTTTGATGCTCATAGTGGTGTCTTGTAGTGCCGAATGCATCATTTATGAGGTTTTGCATTTCATTTTCCATTGTCGAAGAACTTGGGACCTCATTCTGTGGATTAACATCAGTCCTCAATCTTTCTGTATTGTTTGATTCTCCATGCCAAATCCAACACAAATATTGCTCAGGGAATTGCTTCAGTATTAAATGTTCATAAACTTCATCTCTCTTTAACCATGTTTTAAATTTACATTTAGGACATGGACATCTTATTCTCCCTTCAACGGATCGATTAGAAATTGCAAAATCTAAAAACCCATTCAAACCCTTAACATATTGTGGTGTGTTGCTCGGTAATGTGATCCATCTTTTATCCATGTATATCACAATGTGCCTACACAAAATATACGATAGTGTAAGATTACAGAAACATAATATAATAAAGATGAACCATTGATCATAAAGTATGCATAATATAATAAAGATGATTCATTGACCACATTTACCATTTCAGACCAACTGAACAAGTCTGGTCCATAGGAGACAGCGTCAACACCTCATTGAGGAGCAATAAGAATATCGGGATACACACTTATCATAACACCATCGATCACACATTTATGTTGCCTCAAACAACACCCCATTGATGTGTGATCGAAATTGATCATAATGCATTTTAAATCAAGTTAACTACATTCACTGAAACCATTTTCACAATGGGTAATGTTTGTTTTATTATTCTAGGGAAATCTAAATGGCCACATTTAAGTTTTGGGGTTCATCTTGTGATGGAAGCATGAGACATGGTGTTTGAATTTCTTGAATAAATTAGTGATAATGACCCTCCTAAGGTGGAGAGAATTATTTTAGTCATGGAAATGTGGAGAAAACTGTAGAGTGGATGTGGAGGAATCAAGGTTCCAAATAGAAACCTATAAGGGACATGTTTGGGGGTTCTTAGGGAAGGCCAGGTGGAACTTGGATATGGTGTGTGTAGGTGATGGAGGTATACCTTAAGTGAGAAGGATTTGTGTTTGGGTAGAGGGGCGACATGCCAATAGGGGAAGTTGGGAACCAACGGAGTGAGTTAGCAGGAATGGAAAGACATAGTTGGATAGAAAGGGAATGGATGTGGTGGGCTGCGAGGCACCTCAAGTTAATGTTGAAATGATAAGTTTATCCTAGTAATGTGAATGAGTTTTGAAGAAGAACCAAGTAGTCCTTGGTTGAGATATGGATGGTGAAAGTGTAACAAATCTGGGTAGTTTTGGCAGAAATAATGAATGCTAGAATTGGGTGGAGTTTTCATGGATGTTGTGAGTTGGAAAACATGTTAGGGATGTTTTGTAGGTTGAGTTGAGGTTCTGTTGACCTCTTTTATGATGAGTGAAGTTCTCAAAACTAGAAAATTGTGGTGACGAAGTAAGTAATATGGTGTTGAGAACCATGGAAGGAAAGTAATCGATTAATGGTGTGGCTAGAGTTTCAAGTTGGATGGTCTCAGGTAGGAACCATATTAGTGTATTAGTTTTGGT
Organism: Viscum album; assembly: GCA_963277665.1. Taxonomy (NCBI): domain Eukaryota; kingdom Viridiplantae; phylum Streptophyta; class Magnoliopsida; order Santalales; family Viscaceae; genus Viscum; species Viscum album. Next base: position 703,670,295 of record OY728130.1, on the reverse strand, counting down.
GATGGGTGTTGGATCAGGTTTTGGATGGTTTAATACCTTGAGATGAAGGTTATGCTTGGGTTGTGCTTTGGATGTTTGAAATGGAGTGAGGCTGTTGGGCCTTGAGTTCTGGATTGATATAGGTCAGAGAATGTGGTTGGAATCTATGTATCCCTTCAGCGATAATGAGTTTGTGTCACCATTATAATTTTGGTAACTAGGTGAGGTGGTGCTAAGAATTTTGGGCCATGAGTTGTGGAGAGGATTGGAACAAAGGTGTTCCGATTGGCTCTCCACAGGGTAGTGTAGTGCCTTATCGATATCCTCTTGTGCGGTGGTATAGTAACATTACCTAAACCTTTAATTTTCATTTGATGTTGATAATAAATAGTTGAGGTGGATGCGTCCTCAAAGATAATTGGGTTTTAATTGTGGTTCATGGTTGGGGAAAATGTTTTCAGGTAGGACCTTTTCCTTAGTCCGAGTGTTGTTATAACATGGTTGAGTTCAAGGAGTATATTAGAAGATGGAAGTTTATAGGTGGGTCCGTGGAACTAAAATTGGCCTTAGGGGTGCTGTGATGCTTGGGAAGTTTGGATATGTGATGATATGTTATAAGGTGGGGAGGTTTTAAGATCCCAACCCTTATCCATGTGATATGATGAAAAAAATTACACCATGTAACCATAAATATCACACACCCTACTAACATGGATACCCATGACTTCTATGAGGAACCTTTCCGTTACATACATTATATAAAAAAGGACCTGAAAACACCCAATGGTCAGTGTATGGTGTGAGAAAATGAATATTAGAAATATTACACCATGTTTTTCATAAGGAGACATTAGAAAAATAAAACAATTATTCTTATTAAGGGAAAATAAAAATAAAAATATATATATATATATATATATGTATTAAAAAAATGGTAATTCACCCTTTTAGAATATATTAAAAAGAATAATCAAATTGATACATCATATTCCATTTAAAATAAATGTGATTAAACCATTTCATAATGTATTTATAAATAACCTCTTTGAAAAGGAAAACAATAGAAAATACTCCTATGGTATATTAGGTATAAGTTATCTAAGATCCTTTTAAATCTATGGTCAAATGACTATTTACATACATATCCCTAAAATATGTTCCCTTAAATGAGGTAATCACCCTGATAAGTGAATCCACTATGGAAACAATATTTAGTTATATTTTTAGTGTAAATCATTGATAGGTAGCCACAATTCATCCTATAATTATTTTCTTATTATATCCCTTACTAAGTACCACATGATCCCATCTATCGTAGCCCATATTGGAAGGATTTCATTTATTAATTTTCCCACACATAAAGGATTTCAATTTCACAAATGACCCATACATGTAGGATTTAAATTAAAAATTCAAACTATTTGGAGGGAATATCACACATCAATAATCAAACTACTTAATTTCAAATAAAACATGATTCAAAATCCATTTTCAAAATCAATTCCAAATTAATAAATCATTTAATCAAATAATTCAAAAAACAAACCATTATAAGAATCATAAATCAATCTATTAATCAACTTATATAATCCAAAAAAATGATATAGCAAGTATGGATTATAAAATAAAAGATATCTTTAAAGCCTACTACCTAAAACACATAATTTTTTTAAAAATGAATGAAATAAATACCAATAGGATCAAAAACTAAAATAAATCCATTAACCAAGAGACCCATATAATGAATCTCAGATTCAATTAGAAACAAATCATCAAGATGGATGTGATAATAGATAAAACTCACTTTGGGGTCGAGGTCGAAGTGAGAAAGGTCGTCGGGAGAAGGGGGTCGCGGGTTTCCGGTCGCAGGCACCGCCGGAGGAGGTTGCGGGGTCGCCAGAGGAGGTCGCGAGGTCACCGGAGGAGGTCGCGGGATCACCGGGGGGTCGCGGGGGGCTGTGAGCGAGGGTTGCAGCACGCGGGGTTGGGGGAAACGGGGGTCAGGGTAGGGAAGGGTCGGGGTTTTTAAAAAAAAACAAAGGTTTAGCGGCGTTTATTAAAAACCGCCGCGAAACGTATTTCGGAAAACGTTTAGCGGCGGTTTTGTGAACCGCCGCCACAAAACCGCCGCTAAACACTGTTTATTTTGTAGTGGCCCAAGAATGAGACTTCCTTCAACCAGAACTCACACTTGTTGCACTTTGCATAGAGTTTCTTCTTTTGCAAGGTCTCTAGTACAGTTCTTAGATGCTCCTCATGATCCTCCTTGGTTTTGGAGTATATTAAAATATCATCTATAAATACTGTAAAAAATTTTTCAAGTTAATCTATAAAGACTCTATTCATCAAGTCCATGAATATTTCTGGAGCATTAGTGAGTCTGAAAGGCATTACTTTGAATTCATAGTGCCCGTATCTTGTATGAAAAGCAGTCTTGGGGATATCTTCCTTATTCACCCTTACTTGATAATATCCCGACTGAAAATCTACCTTGGATAAGTATTGTGCTCCATGAAGCTGATTGAATAGGTCATTAATTCGTGGGATAGGATACTTGTTCTTTATCACGATTTTGTTAAGCTCACGATAATCGATGCAAAGGCACATTGACCCATCCTTATTCTTAACGAAGAAGACTGGTATACCCCATAGTGAAGCACTTGGGAGTATAAACCCTTTATCTAGATTATCCTGTAGTTATTACTTCATCTCCTCAAGATACACAACAACCATTCTATATAGAGTCTTGGATATTGGAAACACCCCAGTATAAGATCAATTGATAATTCAATATCTCTTCTAGGAGGAAGACCAGGCAATTCCTTAGGAAACACTTCAGTGAATTCCCTCACAATAGGAATTTATTCAAGGATGGTTGCCTCCTTAGAATTAATCATCTGATCCAGATACACATGATCATAGGGTAGTAATATCCATGCTTGAGATGGTGGAGCTAAAGAAGATTCAACTTCCTCCTTTCACTTGTACAGAATCGGGGGTCGATTCTCCACATGGAGAGTGATTTCCCTCTCACGAAAATTTATGTTGGATCTATATAGGGAAAGCCAATCCATGCCAATAATTGCATCAAATTATACCAAAGAGAGTATTATGAGGTTCAGAATGAAGTTAAATCCACCAATTATGATAGGGGAGGAGTTATATTTATGGGATGCAATGATTTCCCCATTTGCCATACTCACCGACATCATTACTTCCATGATTTGTGGTGGTGTTGGGATTGTTCTACTAAACTTTTGGGATATAAAAGAATGTGTAGAACCTGAATAAAAAATTAGGTTCGATAATCTTGAATGAATAACTAGAGTACCTGTCACCACTTCATTTTTAAGGTTCATTTCGGCAGTAGTGATGGAAAAATCTCACCCTTACAGCCTTGGAGGTTTTTGGTTGCCTCCAAAAACCCTTGGCTTAGGGATGTGATTTGCAAGATTCCCTGGTTCTTTGTAGTTGAAGCAATTAATAATGAATTGAGAGTCAAATGGAGTGTTCCACTACTCTGTCGCAACCACAAGTTTTTCTTGTTGGTAGTTAACAGCTAGGTGTCTTTCTCTTCCACACCTAAAGCATTTCCTCATCCCCTTCAGGAAATTTCCAGGGTGCTTCTTTCCACACCTTTGGCAAGTGGGGTACTGGATTTTCTTAGCACCGTTGGATTTATCCATCGGGCTGCCAGAACTGAAGTCCACCTTAGGCTTCTTATCCCCTTGATACCCTTGAGGTTCACCGATCTCCATTTTAACCTTGAGGGAAAATTAGAAAATTTCCTCATAACTGTCAAAGTCATGGATCACCACGGATTTCCGCAGGCTAGGTTTCAGACCACCAAAGAAGTGGTCAACCTTGCATTGTAACGAAAAAGTTGGAATCATATCCTGTGACCCTTGTGAATTTTTCCTCATATGCTCTGACAGATTCATCATCTTTTTTCTTGAGGGCAATGAAGTCCCTTTCTATCTTAAGCCGGAGGGTGCGTGGAAAATATTTATCAAAAAACATCTTCCAGAAATCCTTCCATTCCAATGCCTCAATCTCTTCCCCAGGCTTCATATTTTTGATCAATGTACACCATTGATCGGCTTCACCATCTATATGATAAGTAGCCAGAATAACCTTCTCTTGTTCAAAACATTGAATGATGGAGAAGATCTTTTCAATGGAGTTGATCCATTGTTCAGCAATTGACGGATCATATGATTCATTAAAAGTAGGAGGCCTTTGTCTCATAAATCTATCTATAGCAACTTATTCTTTCTTAGGGGGGTTAGAAAGTTCCTCTTGACCCGTGTTTATATTCAATTCTTGAGTTAACTGAGAGAGTATCATGAAAAATTTCATGATTCCTACTCCCATCAGATTGGGCATCTCATTAGAATAGTCATCACATTGGTCTTTACATCGGTTGTTAGCTCAAGTCCTCCTATTACCAGCCATTAAATGGAATAAAAGGAAAGTTAGGGGTAACACATAAAGGGTAATCCAAAAACTGATGACTTATAAATAGCTTTTATTTCGCTAACTTATGAATCTAAAGGCTTCAATCTATGTTATCCATGATCTACTTTCTAACATATATTCTTAGGGGATTTTTTTATTCCATTAATAATGGTTCATACTAACCTTGTGAATTTATCAATGTATATCCCCCGGGAGTGTCGTAACCAAGAGTGCAGCAATGCCCGTTGTCGTGTACCAAGATACCCCGGGTAAATCCCAAAACTCCTTGTCGGGGTTTTCACGCCTAGGTACATCTGCGCCAGAGCCGCCTCTACCTGCTCGTATCTAGACAGAGATGTATTTGCTTGATAAAACAATTAATCAATACACACCAAAACTTAGGGATGTTTTTGTTATACTTAGTCTTGTATCTAAGGTTTCACTAGGGTTTTCTAATACTAATCCCAAAAATAACTAAACCTATCCTCTGATACCAACTATAAAAAACCCGCTCTTTATTACATACTTAAACATGATTTATAACATAAACTTCACTTGATACAACATAGAATATTGAGAGGAATAGTGTATTTGGGGCTTAGGATCATTACATAACAACTTAAAACATGAAATAAAACATCTTTATTGAAAACTTCCTTTACATGACCACTACATTCCCTCATACTTAGCATTGCATGGGATAACCTGAGGACATGCATAAGAAAAGGGTGAGCTATAAAGCCTAGTAAGGGAATAAACATGGAACAACATGAGGAATACAATAAATGTTAGACAATAGGCATATCAATGGAGAACAAGAGAAACATGAATATAAAATCATGATAAAGCATGATAATCATAACATGGAAATGTGGAAACAACACTTAACATGGAATTTAGCATGAGCCAAGGCTCATTGCACATGGAGCATGAGTAAACCATAATTGCAAATAAAGTATGATTAAACCCTTTTTGAACTTTAATTAGCATGATTCAACACTCATTTCACATGACATATCATGATACTATACTTTACCCAATGCATTGGAGTGCTATTAGGACACGCCCTTCTTAAACATTTCATTTCATGCATAAGTGTGCCACATGGATCATATAACATGGAATCAATCAACATCATAAGTTATTAAATGATTAATTAATGTGGAATAAATACATTAAAGTACCATTCAATATGTGTATGTTCATAAAGGTGAATAACCTTGATAGAGACATGGGTATGGTATTCACTACACAATTATCTTGGCTTAAAAAAATGCGGTGCAATTTCGGTAGCATAATGGCGTGACATAAGGATTCATGAAAATGGTTGATGAGAGAGAAATGAGTGTCTCATAATATGTACATGAAATGGAAATTAATGTGGTTATATAGATACATGTTCCAACAAATGTAATGGAATTTAGATGCACAATACAAAAGAATTACTTGGATGTAAAAGAGGAGAGAGAAATCCGTCATAGAATTTTGGTATGGTAAAGAGTGTACATGGGAGGCATTAATGAGATAGAAAGGGGTATACCATCTTCCAAAAATAAATAGGATAGTATGGGTGAGGTGAAAAATCATACCCCAACATTTTTAATTGAAAACAAAAGGGGATAACAACTTAAAGAAAATATGACAAAAATGAGAAAGGAAGAAATCCCTTACTTGAAAGTGCGATCCCAAAAGCTTGGGAGAGGATTGAGAGAGGATTATTGGGAGATTGGGGAACCTTGGGAGGATTATAGAGAGAGGAGGGAAGGGGTTGGTCGATCTCCAAAGGCTTTGAGTGGAGAGGAAGTGGGATCTTGCGTGGGTTTATATAGGAAAGGAGAAGAAATTATTTATTATTTAGGTTTGGGACACCTCACATTAAAATAATCAAAAACACAAACCATACCATGATTTTTGACCATGGTTTTTTCTAAATGGGAGTGTAAAACAATATTTTATAAGGCCAATGAACTAAATTCTTAAAATAATAGGGTTGCTTATGTGGAGGTGAGTCACACTCTCAAGGAAAACAATTTAAAAAGACAAAATGTTTTATAAGCCTTGAAGGGTCCACTAAAGGTTTGTAAAATAAATTAAACAAACCCAAAATCACATTATTTTAATGTTAAAACATATATTGGATGAAAATAATGTTTATATTATTTTATTACATCACTATTGGGTCATTATGATGTCATAAAACACATATATTTAAATGGTATTTAATTTTTACCCAAAAAATTCGACTATCTCAGAAAATTATGAAAAATTCACCATTGGATAATTTTGACGTCCTGATTACAAAAATATTATTCATTTTATCTAAATAATTTTCTAAATATGTGACTTTTTAATTATAAAATAACAACCGACATTTATAAAAAATTCACAGGTTTTGAAAAAAAAACAGCTTTCGTACCTTAATACAAATTACAATTGTATTCATAAAAATTGTATGATCATTTATATTTAATAAAAATTAATTTATTAATAATATTTTATTAAAATAATATTTAATTCAAAAATCCATTAATTCATCAAAATATATTTCTTAGTTGAATATTAACTAAAAATTCTATTTGTGCTTTAAAAACTATTTTCAAAATAATAATAATAAAATTAATGCACATTATTTATACAAAAATAATGTACATAATCGTAGTACTATGGTCTTGTTACATAACCCATTAAAACACCTGCATAATGTAGCACCCCAATATTTCATAGTATGTTATTTCTTCAAAGCAATTCAATAACTTTCACTACACGTAACACCGAGTTCTAGCGCACCATGACTTTCCAAACAAGCCGTTCAAAAGCGGTTATGAATAGAATTAACTGAATTTTGAACTTTATATAATCCTTATAATTTTAGAATCCATATTATGAGTTTCTTAGACATAATTTAAGAACAAATACATTTTTTTCAGATAAAAGAAGTATTTTTCAAAAAATGAAATTTTACCATCTTTTAATGGCAAAGCCTTTTTAAATCCAATATTTGAAACTTTTATATATTCAATTTGACAAAATAAACTTCTTCTTTAGAATCGAGACATAAGAATTTAGTTTCAATAAAGTTTTGGTGTTTTTCTGATAACTTTCATATTTGGGTGAATAGTGAAAAATAGTATATTTTAACTGAAAACAACTTTTTTAATCAAAATAATTTATATTGTTAAATTATACATTTTAATGGTATGGAAGTATAAATAGATTATATTTTTATGATTTAATCCAATTATGGTCATTGTAAGCAATTTCACTTTGAAATTGGACATAAACAAGTGTCAAACTTTTGATAGTTATTATTTCTTAAAAATACGCCTTTTGGTTTTAATAGCGAGAATTAATTTTAAATTAATAAATGAAACTTTTATGTTTTTAATTTAGTAAAATAGACTTCATTTTTGGATTCAGAATATTGAAATTAGCTTAGGGTGAAATTTTGGTACTTTTCTGATAACTTTCATATTTTGATGAATAGTGAAAATTACTAAATTTTAATTAAAAAAACTTTTTTAATCGAAATAATTAATAGTGATAAATTATGAATTTGAGTGATTTTAAAGTATAATTAGATTATAATTTTACCATTTAATCCAATTTTGGTCATTGAACATAATTTCATATTTAAACTGGATATAAGAAAGTGTCAATCTTTTGATAGTTATTATTTGTTAAAAACACGCTTTTTGTTTCGACAACGGGAATTAATTTTAAATTAATTTCTGAAACTTATGTGTTTTAAATTTAGAAAAATGGATTCCATATTTAGAATCATAAGGCCAAAAATTGTTTAAATAGGTAACTTTTATTTGTAGACATTTTGAATAATTACTTCAGTAAATATTTTATTTACCATGGTTAAAGGGTAAATCCGGTAAATAAGGGTAAAAAATAATATTATAATAATACTAAATTAAGATAAAACATGTCCTAACCCTATTGGTTGATACATGTCCGACCATGAGAATATTTGGGTCGATTTTGGGACCCCATGGAGACACTTGTAAGTGATAATGACACTTTATATTAATTAAGTTAAAGTAAATGCAAAAATGACATAAGTATATATATTTTAGGAAAAAAATTTACATAGGGTTATATATGTTATATTTTCAACTATAAATATTAATTAGAAATCTAAAAATATTTCTTACATCATGGTATTTTTTTATAATTTTTAGACATCTAATAAACTAAATTATTTATGACACAATAATGATGTAGTGTTTACCTCATTAATAAATGATTTAAATAAATAAGATAATAAAGACTAAAATAATACCAAAAACCTGTCCAAATATTATTGGATGATTTCATTTCAATCATTACTCATCTTATCTTCATCTTTAATGAGTTTTGGACCTTTAGAAACTGAATATCATTATATAATAAAATAATATTTTCAATCCTTCCTAAAGAGCCCCTCCTCCCCCTTATAAAAGGACACCACTTCTAATCAATTACTCACACCTCTCAAGCCTTTTGGATCATCCAAAATCTATCAAATTAAACTACCTACATCCCTCTCATCCTCTTATAATCCTTACCTTAGGCAGAAGGCACTTCAAGAGTCCTTTTTGGTTCAAACCAAAGGGAGTTACCCAAATTAAAGGTAACAATTTCTCTTAGCTTCTTTTCTTTTATTTTACTTCTCCAACCCCTAAACTATTTTTATTCTTTTATTTTGTAACAAAAACAGTATCCTAAATATACTAGGATATTTTTATGAGAATTATTCGAGCTACACTTACACACACCTCTATCTAATGGGTGAAGAACATAATGTTTCTGTGGATGACAACCAAACGCCTCACGAAACGATGATTGTTCAATTATCTCCTACCACCTATCATGGTGGACATTATGATGGAACTGTAATTAAATATAATATTAATGATATTTATTTTATATATAATCTTCTGTAATTCCATTTTATATCATACCATTATTCGTTTCATGTTGTATATATATACGATAATTTCATTTGAGGAAGTGCGGACTACCGCCCCCTCAAAGTGATATGACTCGTTCATACCATACATGGAATGTATAAAGGATGGTGTTAATGAACTTAAGTAACACATATAAGATATTATATTATACTGTAATAATAATATACCTATGTATCATTTGGTTTTGATTCCTTTTAAAATGAAAAATGAAATGGAAGTAGTGTTCATGCGTACGTATGGATTACCGTCTCCACGAACGTGATGAGATTCATTTCCCTATCATATCCATTGAAGACTAATTATAATTTGATGATTAAAAGTAATGTTTAAGGACTTGATATCATTTTGGATATAAATAAGATACAACCTATCCATAACAAACACGGATTACATAACAAAGCATATAAAGGAAAACGAATCAGTTAACACCTGAAACGACAATAATACTAAAATATTATTAACAAAATAATATTAAAAGATCATATATGATATCATATTTATATATATGATTATTGTATAATTTAATAACAATTATTTAACTATTATACATGAGGTTAACCTACCCTCGACCAAGGAAAAGTACAAGGTAAGGGTTTATTTCACAATATCTTTATTATCCGAGGTTGTTTATACGTAATTATCTATTGGGACCTCTTTATCATCCACATCCATGTCTCTTAAAAATGTATTTAAAATCATTATTACTATTTTAAATACTATGGGTTAAAGTCTTTTATACCCTTGTTTGAATTTTTATAAGATGTTTATAAAGGAATCTTTCCGTTGTTTTCCAAACAAGGTTCTTTTTAACCTTTTCGATAGAATTAAGGTAAGAATATATTTTTAACTTATACGGCATGTGTGGATATTTTACACCGTTATAAAATAATTGAAGATTCCCTTACAATATTACAATAATTTTTTCAAAGTAAATTTTTTATTTTATAATTATGTGACTTTTAAAGGATTTCAAAAAAGAGATATTTCTCTCAAACAATTTTGATTTCATCTATGTAAATATCCTTTGATGGATTTTAAGCTTATTTGAAGTTGATTTATTATGATTCAAAACTTTCATATTGTATTGAAGGTATTTTGATATGTTTGACTGTGGATGTGTTATTTTATATACCATTCATTGTTTATGGAGTAAGTATTGACATTTCGTATGCTAGTTTTAATACAAATGTTTATGTTATGTTTAAACCTGTTCATATGTGGAATGCATTGGACTTAATAAGTGACAGGTGGAGCCTGCTATAGCTCCTCGATGCATTGGCAGGTCTCATGAGACAAACTAGTGTATTGGAACAAGGCCTTGACAAAATCTTATTTTTAGTCTTGGAACAAGGCCTTGACTATGTGGTTATGATAGTCTGGAATTATGCATTCCATCATTATGAAAGTGGTTATTGATATTACATGTAATTATTCTACTAGTAGAATATCCATGTGAATAAGTAAATGGCATTATTTCATTTTATTTTTCCATATTATGATTAAGTTAAAGTTTAAAAGGCTTTTGTTTTAGTTATACATGGCCTTAAATGTTTATGATTATTTATTAAAGTTTCTGCTATATTGTTATCCTTACTGGGCATTTGAGATCACCCCTTTCTATATTTTGTTTTTCCTAGGATGTGAAGAAGTATTTTATGAATGACCTGCAGGGATATTATAAGGGGATATGAGTGTGGAGACAAGATGTTGTTGTAGTTTTCACTTTATGATGTAATGTAAACTTTATGAATGTATCTAGTTATTCCAAGGCTACTAAACTAATCGGTCTTTCAAGACTTGATATTTTTTGATCATGACAATGTTATATAATAATGAACCGACTCTAGGTAACTGGGGTCAGGGCATTACAGTTGGTATCAGAGGAAGTTTAGTACAAACCTTGGAAGCTAGATTTAGATAAACTCTGATTAGAGCACATAGACCTAAGATGGAATTTTAGGATTAGTATATAAGAACTTCTTAGAATTTGGGTATTATAGAGATTTTGTGAGTTTTCTGAGCAATACATCCTTGTCTGGATACAAGAATGTAGAGGCGGCTCTGGCACAAATGTACCTAGGGGTAAAACCTGAAATCACCACTTTGAGCTAGACTCGAACATGAACTGGTGCACGACAACGGGCCTTGCTGCACTTTTGGTTGCGACACTCTTGGGGGATATGCTTAGGATAATTCTCATTTTATTTACAAATAATTATGAAGGGTTTATGAGTATATAATTCCTCAATGAAAATATCTTTATGATTATGGATTATATCCATAAACCATTCAATTTATGTTAGGTATTTTACAAGTTTGGAATTATTCATTGCAATTCATAAACTGTCCTAGTTTATGCTATTGTATAGAAATGGTGCCCAATAGAAGGAATGTGAACTCCAGAAATACGTATGATCCAAAGAGTAAGAAGGATCATATCTTTTGCAGTATTAAGCCAACAATTAGAAGGGAAATAGTCTCCCATGTATTCTCAACATATAAAGAAATAATATCATGTGTTAATAAGATAAGTAAAGAATTATCCGAGTCCTATGTCTTTGAAAGGAAACAAGATAAGAAAAGGATGGAAGAGAGAAAGATGGATGAAGGGAAGCGGGAAAAGAAGAATTTCCCCATATGTGATAACTATGGAAAGAAACACCCTAGAACTTCCCTAAAGAGAATGTGAGTTTGTTATAAGTGTGGAGAAAAAGGACACCAAGTACGTGACTGCAAGGGTAAGAAAAAGGTTTCAAATGAACAATGATTCATTTGCAAGGAGTTGGGATACTACACGAACCAATATCCAAATCATCAGAGTATTCCCCAAATGATGCTATTAGATAATAATCAAGTTATGATACTACCACAGATGAGGAGGAATGATTAGAGTTCTTATGTTTTTATTAGAGAATTATGTCATTTGAGTGTTGTATCAATGATGAACTGGTTATAATAATTATGGAGTATATAAGGATTGTACTATAGTACTATTTCATTAAGGACTTGAGATTGTGTGGAACCAAGAAAAGTGACTCAATAGCAGGTTAAATTTTTGGAAAATATATGGTTGAGAGAAAGATGAACCATAATATGGTTCTGATACCGAGGTAGTGATTTTGGAATAATACATGATTGATTTGGATAAATTATATTGGATATTCTTGATTACCTTGAAACTGATTAATGATTTGTATATTCCATCATTGTTGGAGTTTAAAAATTTTTTGGATAGAAGGAGTATATCCAGTATTCTATAAGTAATAAGGGATCATGAATGTAATCAATAAGGTTTTATGGTAATTCAGGATGTTTCAGTGTTTTAAAAGAATACATGATGAAAGTGTTCACATGTTATTACGCAGCAAAAAGGATCTTCACTGTGTTTACCTTCCTTATAAATTTTGGACTGTGAGTTTGGACAGAAGTATTTTTGATAATTCTAGTTTGAGATTATTTTTGGATTTCCATAAAAGGATAACCCAGAGGTTGGGTGGCTACCCGTCGCATCCGGCAAGGCCACGAGACTTGAACCTGCAACCGAAGGGTGACAAGGGTGTATCACCTACCACTGGCCCACGTGATGTCCTGGATTGAATAATGTAGTTTTTTTTAAAAAGGTTTGGTAGATGAATTATAAATTCATTTTTTTGAAACCCTATACAAATAGGATAAATAGAATATTATTTTATCTTTTAGAGTGAAAGATGAGTGTGTGGTAGAAATTAGTTAAAGGATGCGACTCTACTTGTCAAGTATATATTTTTCTTCTTCTCTTATTCTATGAAGAAATTAATTCTTATACTTTAGTGAAGGGATCTTAAAACAAAAAAAATGTGTTATCCTAATACCATATGTTTTGTTGAACCGATGGTACTTTAAATCATCATAGATTGATGAATTTAAGGCCCTCAATTTTACACTTGTTTGTAATTGATGAACTCAATCACTACCTATAAATATTTATGTTTTTCCTCTAATTATATGTCTCTAATTTCCACCAATGTTCTCCTAATCGAGATCATAATCTGGTGGTGACCCTTTCATTTCCATTTTCTTCTTAATAAGACTAAATTTTATTAACCTAATTTCCGATGTGGGTTTTCCCAAAGGTATTTTCTATTTTCAACCTTTTATTTTCAAAAAATAATTTCAAATTTTGAGGACGCAATTTATTGAAGGAGGGAAGAATGTAACACCCCAATATTTCATAGTACATTATTTCTTCAAAGTAATTCAATAACTTTCACTACACGCAACACCAAGTTCTAGCGCACCATGACTTACCAAACAAGCCGTTCAAAAGTGGTTATGAATAGTATTAACTGAATTTTGAACTTTATATAATCCTTATAATTTTAGAATCCATATTATGAGTTTTTAGACATAATTTAAGAACAAATACATTTTTTTTTCAGATAAAAGAAGTATTTTTCAAAAAATGCAAATTTACCGCCTTTTAATGGAGAAGCCTTTTTAAATCCAATATTTGAAACTTTTATATATTCAATTTGACAAAATAAACTTCTTCTTTAGAATCGGGACATAATAATTTAGTTTCAATAAAGTTTTGGTGTTTTTCTGATAACTTTCATATTTGGGTGAATAGTGAAAAATACAATATTTTAACTGAAAACAACTTTTTTAATCAAAATAATTTATATTGTTAAATTATACATTTTAATGGTATGGAAGTATAAATAGTTTATATTTTTACCATTTAATCCAATGATGGTCATTTTAAGTAATTTCACTTTGAAATTGGACATAAACAAGTATCAAACTTTTGATAGTTATTATTTCTTAAAAATACGCCTTTTGATTTTAATAGAGGGAATTAATTTTAAATTAATAATACAACTTTTATGTTTTTAATTTGGTAAAATAGACTTCATTTTTAGATTCTGAATATCAAAATTATCTTAGGGTGAAATTTTGGTACTTTTCGGATAACTTTCATATTTTGATGAATAGTAAAAATTACTAAATTTTAATTAATTTTTTTTAATCAAAATAATTAATAGTGATAAATTATGAATTTGAGTGATTTTAAAGTATAATTAGATTATAATTTTACCATTTAATCCAATTTTGGTCATTGGATATAATTTCATATTTAAACTGTACATAAGAAAGTGTCAATCTTTTGATAGTTATTATTTGTTAAAAACACGTTTTTTGTTTCGAAAATGGGAATTAATTTTAAATTAATTTCTGCCACTTATGTATTTTGAATTTATAAAAATGGATTCCATATTTAGAATCATAAGGTCCAAATTGTGTAAATAGGTAAATTTTATTTGTAAACATTTTGAATAATTACTTCAGTAAATATTTTATTTACCATGGTTAAAGGGTAAATCTGGTAAATATGGGTAAAAAATAATATTATAATAATAATAAATTACCCTAAAACGTGTCCTAACTGTAACACCCTAAGCTTCTACGGTACACTTCTCTTTGAATAATGCAATAGCGTGTGTTGTACGCAATATCGAGTTCTAACACACCACAACCAATCAAACTAGCCGTTATGAATAGTAATACCCACTTTTTGAAATTTATAAATTTTATTTTTCAAAATGGACTTCATTTTTGGATTCAGAATATTGAAATTATCCTAGGGTTAATTTTTGGTATTTTTCTGAAAAACTTCATTTTTTGATGAATAGTGAAACCACTAAGTGGTAGTTAAAAAAACTAAATTTTTCATAAAACTTAATTTTACCGCTTCTGTGAGTGGAATTTCGAAAATCCGAGAGACACAGTTAATATCGAGGAGTAAAATGTGGTTCAATGAGATGAAAATAATTTTTGGTGAATAGTAACTTTTTACTTTTATTTACCACGGTTAAAAGTAAATAGGGTAATTAAGGGTAAAAATGATATTAATATTACCCTAACACATGTCCTAATTCTATTGGACAAGTGTATCTCGATCAAAAACAACCTTAGGAATAAAATATTATCATTTAGGTCCACTTGGATTAGATTAGGACATTTATTATTATTTAATTCAAAGAAGAGTTAAAAGAGTTAAAATCAAAGTTTATTTACTAAAACATTTTTAATATAGGGTTACACATAAGATAAATTCGATTATAAATATTCATTAAAAATATAAAAAGATTTCCTACATAATGATATTTTATTTATAATTTTTAGACATTAAATAATTTAATTTATTTATGACACAATGATGATGCAGTAATTACCATAATAGTGAAAAATTAAAATAATTGATATTATAAATACCCAAATAAATATAATTTGAGACTTTTTATGAATTACACTAATTTTCAAGGTTAATATGACATTTTAAGAATGATTTAATTAACTTTGTTCGAAGTAATCATTCTGTTATGGTTTTCACAAAAATCAATTTTCCAAATAGTGTCAAAATTGACGTAAAAGAGTTTTTAAAACAAATATTATATTATTAATTGATATTCAATTCCTAAAAATTTAAGGTTCGGCCAAGAGACTTATATCATGATAGGTGTATAATTAATGGACCACTTGGGGGTCTCTTGGAGGTATATAGTAAGTTTATTAACTATATAATATAAAAATACAAAGTGACATGGTAAGTGTCAAACTAATTAACTAAGAGTTAAAACTAAAAGATAAGGTTAATATAATGACCTAAACCTGTCTAAATTCTATTGGTTGAGTGGTTTTCGACCCATCCCCACCTTAACCTTTAAATAATCAACTTTGGATCCATTAGAAACCGAATATGAATTAATTATAAAATAATATTTCTAGCTTTTCCAAAGGTGCCCCTCACACCTCTAATAAAAGGGCACTCCCCCTTCTCATTAATTCACACCATCAAAGCCATTTGGCTCGGCCAAACTCTTCCCAAATACTCTCTCAACTTCCCTCAATTCATCCTAGAGGCCTTCCTTTAGTCATAAAGCCAACCTAAGGAGCCCTTTTGATCAAATCAAAAGGAAGAACCCGAAGAAGAGGTAATGTTTTCACCACCCTCTTTCAAGTTCCTTTCTTCTTCAACTTATTCTTTCTTTCCCATTATAAAATAGTAACTCCAGTATCTTATATATACTGTGATGTTATTATAAATATGGTACAACCATATTCAGTATTCTATCCATCCTTTGAATAACATGTCACCATACGTGCGTACGTACGGCTTACCGTCTCCACGTCGTGGTGTAATTGTTATTCAATAAATTATTATTTGGATGGGTATAATATTGATGTGTAATTCATATAAATAATAAATATAACATGATAATTATTCTGTATATATAATATACCATCCAATTTTATATTATTTTAATATCAAAAGAATGATATTATCGCTTGTGCGTACGTACGGACTACCGTCTCCACGAACGCGATGGTATTCATTTTCCATCATATCCATTCAAGTCTAATTCTCATTTGATGATTAATAATAGTATATAAGGACTTGATATCATTATGGATATTATTAAGATACAACCTATCCATGACAAACACGGCTTACGCAACAAAACATATAAAAGAAAACGAGTATGTTAACACCCGAAACAACGATAATACTAAGATATTATTAACAAATCAATGTTAAAAGATCATATATGATATCATATTAATGTATATGATTCTTGTATAATTTAATAAAAATTATTTCACTATTATATAGGAGGTTAACCTACCCTCAACCAAGGAAAAGTACAAGGTAAAGGTTTATTTCGCAATCTCTTCATTATCCGAGGTTGTTTATACGTAATAAACTACTGGGATTTCTTTATCATCCACATCCATGTTTCTTAAAAATGTATTTCAAAACATTTTTACTATTTACAATAATATGGGTTAAAGTCATTTATACCCTTGTTTTACTTTTTATAATAGGTTTATAAAGGAATCTTTCTGTCGTTTTCCAAACAAGGTGCTTTTTAACCTTTTCAACAGAATTAAGGTAAGAATGTTTTTTTAACTTATACGGAGGGTGCGGCTATGTTCCGCCATTATAAAATATTAGAATCTTCCTTTACAAGATTATAAGAAAATTTTCAAAGTAAATGTTTTATTTTATAATTATGTTACTTTTAAATTATTTCAAAAAAAGGGATATTTCTCTCAAATAGTTTTGATTTCATCTATGTCAACATCCTTTGATGGATTTTAAGCTTATTTGAAGTTGATTTATTATGATACAAAACTTCCATATTGTATTGAAGGTTTTGTGATTTGTTTGACTGTGGATGCGTTATTTTTATACCATTCATGGTTTATGGAGAAAGTATTGACATTTCGTATGCTAGTTTTAATACGAATGTTTATGTTATGTTTAAACCTGTTCATATGAGGAATGCATTGGAGTTAATATGTGATGGGTGGAGCCCGCTATAGCTCCTCGATGCATCGGTAGGTCTCATGAGACAAACTAGTGTCTTGGCACAAGGCCTTGACAAAATCTTATTTGTAGTCTTGGCACGAGACCTTGGCTATGTGGTTATGATAGTCTGACATTATGCATTCCATCATTATGAAAGTGGTTATTGATATTGCATGTGAATATTCGATTAGTAGAATATCCATGTGAATAAGTAAATGGAATTATTTCATTTTATTTTTTCCCTACTATGTTGAAGTTCAAGTTTAAAAGGATTTTGTTTTAGTTATACACTGCCTTAAATGTTTATTCTTATTTATGAAAGTTTCCTCTATATTGTTATCATTACTGGGCATTTGAGCTCACCCCTTTTCTATGTTTTATTTTTCCTAGGATGTGAAGAAGTAATTTATGAATGACCTGCAGGGATAGTATGAGGGGATAAGAGTGTGGACTATGGAGACTATGTTGTTGTAGTTTTCATTTTTATGATGTAATGTAAACATTTTTAATGTATCTAGTTATTCTAAGGCTACTAAACTAATCGGTCTTTCGAGACTTTATCTTTCTTGTGATCATGCCAATGTTATGTAATAATGCATCAACTTTGGGTAACTGGGGTCGAGACGTTACAGTTGGTATTATAGGAAGTTTAGTAAAAACCTTGGAAGCTAGATTTAGATAAACTCTGATTAGAGAACATAGATTTAAGATGGACTTTGAGGATTAGTATAGAATAACTTCCTAGAATTTTGGTATTGTAGAGATTTTGTGAGTTTTCCGAGCAATACATCCCTATCTGGATACGAGCAGGTAGAGGCGGCTCTAGCACAGATGTACCTAGGGGTAAAACCCGAAAACACCGTTTTGAGCTAGACTCGAATGGGAACTAGTTCACGACAACGGGCCTTGTTTCACTCTTGGTTACGATACTCCCGAGGGATATGCTTAGGATAACTCTCATTTTCTTTACAAATCATTATGAAGGGTTTATGAGTATATACTTCCTCAAAGAAAACATTTTTATGATTATGGATTATATCCATAAATAGTTCAATTTATGTTAAGTGTTTTATAAGTATGGAATTATGTATTTTGATTCATAAACTGATCTAGTTTATGCCATTATTTAGAAATGGCGCCTAGTGGAAGAAATGGAAACCGTATTAATGCACGCACTCCATGTAGGGATTTCCCTCCTGCTCAAGATAATTATAGTGGAGCTGGTGATGCAACTGGTTATGATCATCTAATCACCATACTGGGACAACTCACTCAGGTTATGAATAATAACCTTACCCGAATGGAGCACCCTAATCCACAGCGTGGATGATCAATGTTAGATCGCTTCATGAGGCAACAACCACCAAAGTTCAATGGGAGTACAAATCCCTTAGTAGCTGAGCAATGGATAAATTCTCTAGAGAAAATATTTCAGGCTTTGGGAAGTAGTGAAAGGGAAAAAGTTATCATGGCAGTTTACCGCCTCACTGGAGATGCTGATCAATGGTGTTCATTGATTCAAAACATGAAGGAAAATGATGAAGTATCAAATATGGAATGGAGGGAGTTCAAATATCTATTTTTAGAAAAATAATTTCCTCGTGACCATCGAACAGATATGGAAAGACAATTTCTGAGTCTGAGACAAAAGGAGGATGAGAATGTCGCAATGTATGAGGATAACTTTACAAGGTTAGCAATGTATGCTAGAGATTATATACATAACCCAAGAAGTAATATTGATCATTTCTTTGATGGGTTAAAACCATTTCTCTGTTGAGCATTAGTCTCACAATCCTTCTCGTCATACAAAGACATTGTCTCATGTGCTATCAAGACAGAGAAAGAATTATCTAAGTCATATGACTTTAAAGCGAAGCAAGAGAAAAAGAGATCTGCTGATCAATATAGGAATGGAAATAAAGGGAAGAAGGGAAAAGTTGAATATCCATCCTGTAGTGAATGTGGGAAGAAACACCCTAGTACTTGCTTAAAAGGAACGAGATTCTGTAACAAGTGTGGTGAAAAAGGCCACCAAGCTCATGATTGCAAAGGGAAGAAGGAAGCTACCGATGTTCAGTGCTAAAATTTTAGGGAGATGGGACATTATTCAAATGAATTTCCTAAGAGTTAGAGGAACTTACCTCATAAATGGACAAGGTATCAAGGCCAAGCTTATGCTATCACTACTACTAAGGTAGAAGCTCCGAAAGACGTGGTGGCAGGTAATTTAATGGTTTCCTCATGTTTAGAAAATGCATTATTTGATTCTGGATCATCGCATTATTTCATATCTTCCCAGTTTTCTAAGAAAATTAGATATTTCCAATTTTATTTAACAAGGGAGTTGTCAGTTAAAACTCCTAAGGGAAGTATCATTGCAACAAAGTTTTGTGAATCAGTCCCCATTAGAGCACATAAATGTTCTTTATCCGCTGATCTCATCGTCATACCTATGATTGAGTTTGATATAATCCTCAGTATGGATTGGCTTTCAGACCATGATGTGAAGATTTATTGTAAGAAGAAAGAGGTTACGATTCTTGATGATGATGATAAGGAACACCTTATCTTTAGAGCAGAATCGTCGCCACCAAATTCTTATATAGATCCACCCCCAGTAGCTCAACTAAATTAAATTATTGGGGAGGAAGAGAATAAAATGGCTATGAGTAAAGAAAGGAATGTTCAAATAGAGGATGTACCTATTGTGAAAGAATATGTAGATGTGTTTCCGGAATATTTACTTGGACATCCTCCAGAACGAGAAGTTGAATTTTCCATTGATTTAATTCCTAGATCAAGGCCTATATCGAAGACCCCTTATAGAATGGCCACTGTAGAATTAGTTGAACTAAAGAAACAACTAAAGGAATTGATTAATAAGGGATTTATTCGCCCTAGTGTTTCTCCATGGGGAGCCCCTGTTCTTTTTTGTTAAAAAGAAATATGGATCTATGAGGTTATGTATCGACTACAGGGAGATCAATGCTATAACAATAAAGAACAAGTATCCCCTACCTCGTATTGATGATTTATTTGACCAACTGCATGGAGCTCAATACTTTTCAAAGATTGACCTTCGATCTGGATACCATCAGTTGTGTGTGAAGAAGGAAGACATTCCGAAGACAGCATTTTGAACAAGGTACGAGAATTACGAGTTTACAGTAATGCCTTTTAGATTGACTAATGAACCCTCTGTTTTTATGGATCTAATGAACAGAGTTTTCAAGGAATATCTTTATGAGTTTGTAGTGGTATTTATTGATGATATCTTGGTATACTCCAAAAGCTATAAGATCATGAAAATTACTTGCGCATTATATTGAAGACTCTTAGAAGACATGAATTATATGGGAAGTTTAGAAAGTGTGAATTCTGGATTCAAGAGATTTATTTTCTTGGCCATATTGTCTCTAAGGATGGAATTTCCGTTGATCCTTCTAAGACCAAGGCAATCCAAGAATGGCCTACACCGAAGAGTATAACTGAGGTATGTAGTTTTATTGGTTTAGCAGGTTATTATCGACGTTTCGTCCAGAATTTTGCCCGGTTGGCTAACCCATTAACAAAGCTCACACGTAAAGGCATTAAATTTGTTTGGAAAAAAGAGTGTGATGAATGTTTCGAAGAAATAAAGAGAATATTAGTCAATGATCCTATATTGACTCTACCATCGAGGAATGATGGGTTCGTTATTTATAGTGATGCATTGAAGAAAGGACTTGGTTGTGTCCTTATGTAGAATGATAGGGTTATTGCCTATGCATCATGATAGTTGAAAATTCATGAAAAAAATTATCCTACTCATGATCTCGAGTTATAAGCTGTGATCTTTGCTTTGAAGATATGGAGGCACTACCTCTATGGTGAAAAATGTGAGATTTATACTGATCACAAGAGTTTGAAGTATATTTTCTCACAAAAAGAACTCAACATGAGGCAAAGGAGATGGCTTGAATTACTCAAGGATTATGATTGTACGATACACTACCACCTGGGGAAGGCAAACAAGGTGGAAGATTCTTTGAGCAGAAAAGATCATGGAGTTTTGAACAATATGAGAATTGAAAGGGATCCAATTTTCATGGATCTAGTAAAGATGGACATGGGAATAACTAGGGAAGGTGAAACATCAATGTTTTTTAAAATAGTTTCCAAACCATCTTTACTAGAAAGGATTAAGAGTTCTCAGACTGATGATGAATAATTTCAAAAGTAGATTAAAGCTGTGAATGATGGGAGATTGAGAGACTTTGTGTATGAAGATGGAATTTTGAAATTTGGGAAGAGACTTTGTGTTCCCGATATACCTAATCTAAAAAGGGAATTGCTGGATGATGCTCATAGTTCCAATTTCTATATACACCCTGGGAGCACCAAAATGTATAGAGACTTGAAAGAACATTTTTGGTGGGAAAACATGAAGAGGGAGATTGCTGATTTTATGTCAAGATGTATGGTTTGTCAACAAGTGAAAGCTAGAAGGCAACAGCCTAGAGGAGTCATGAAACCTATTCCCATACTGGAGTGGAAATGGGATAATATCATGATGGACTTTGTCATGGGACTACCAAAGAATCCTAGAAGGAATGATGCAATATGGGTTATTGTTGATCGTCTTACCAAGTTAGCACATTTTCTTGCTATAAGAGAAGATCTACCACTGGAACGTCTAGCAAGACTATATATTAATGAAGTTTTGAGACTTAATGGAGTACCCCTATCTATTGTTTCTGATCATGATCCCCGTTTTACTTCAAGATTCTGGAAAAGTCTTCAGAAAGCCTTGGATACTGAAATTCATTTGAGCATTTCCTACCACCCTCAAACAGATGGACAATTAGAACGAACTATTCAAACCTTAGAAGACATGTTGAGATCCTGATCACTTGACTTTCAGGGTATATGGGATCAATATTTACCTCTGGTAGAATTTTACTATAACAATAGCTTCCATTCGAGTATTCAGATGGCACCATATGAAGCGTTATACAGAAAGAGATGTCGCACACCAACCTATTGGGATGACGTTGGTGAAAGAAAACTTGTAGGCCTAGAACTAGTGGAGGAAATGATGGAAAAGGTGAAGGTAATCCAAAACCATATCAAAACAGCTCAAAGTAGGTAGAAGAGCTATACCGATAATTAAAGGAAGGATTTGGAATTTCAAGTCGGTGATCATGTTTTCCTGAAGGTATCTCCATGGAAGGGAGTCATACGTTTTGGTAATAAAGGTAAATTGAGTCCCAGGTACATCAGACCTTTCGAAATTCTAGAACAAATTAGGGCTGTAGCTTACCATTTGGCAATGCCGCCAAATCTCTTCAAAGTTCACGATGTGTTCCACGTATCATTATTGAGGAAATACATGCCTGACCCAACGCATGTACTCACCTATGAGGAATTAGAACTGGAACCCAATCTATCTTATTGTGAAGATCCCGTCAAGATTCTTGATACGAGAGAACAAGTACTGAGAAACCGAATGACTCGTCTGGTAAAAGTCTTGTGGAGAAACCATAAGATGGAAGAGGCAACGTGGGAACCCGAAGAACTTATGATGAAGAACCACCCGAGTCTTTTCATGCGGTAGTATTCTAGAAATTTCGAGGACGAAATTATTTGAAGGAGGGGATAATGTAACACCCCAAGCTTCTACGGTACGCTTCTCTTTGAATAATGCAATAGCGTGTGTTGTACGCAACGTCGAGTTCTAACACACCATAACCAATCAAACTAGCCGTTATGAATAGTAATACCCACTTTTTGAAATTTATAAAATTTATTTTTCAAAATGGACTTCATTTTTGGATTCGGAATATCAAAATTAACCTAGGATGAATTTTTGGTATTTTTCTGAAAAACTTCATTTTTTGATGAATAGTGAAACCACTAAGTGCTAGTTAAAAAAATTGAATTTTTCATAAAACTTAATTTTACCGCTTCTGTGAGTAGAATTTCAAAAATCCAAGAGACACAGTTAATATCAAGGAGTAAAATGTGATTCAATGAGATTAAAATAATTTTTTGTGAATAGTAACTTTTTACTTTTATTTACCACGATTAAAAGTAAATAGGGTAATTAAGGGTAAAAATGATATTAATATTACCCTAACACATGTCCTAATTATATTGGAAAAGTGTATCTCAACCAAAAAAAACCTTAGGAATAAAATATTATCATTTAGGTCCACTTGGATTAGATTAGGACATTTATTATTATTTAATTCAAAGAAGAGTTAAAAGATTTAAAATCAAAGTTTATTTACTATTTTTTTTAATATAGGGTTAAACATAAGATAAATTCGATTATAAATATTCATTAGAAATATAAAAAAATTTCCAACATAATTATATTTTATTTATAATTTTTAGACATTAAATAATTTAATTTATTTATGACACAATGATGATGCAGTAATTACCACAATAGTGAAAAATTAAAATAATTGATATTATAAATACCCAAATAAATATAATTTGAGACTTTTTATGAATTACACTAATTTTATAGGTTAATATGACATGTTAGGAATGATTTAATTAACTTTTTTCGAAGTAATCATTCTGTTATGATTTTCACAAAAATCAAGTTTCCAAATAGTGTCAAAATTGACATAAAAGAGTTTTTAAAAAAAATATTATATTATTAACTAATATTCAATTCCTAAATATAAGGATCAGCCAAGAGACTTATATAATGATAGGTGTATCATTAATGGACCACTTGGGGGTCGGTTGGAGGTATATAGTAAGTTTATTAACTATATAATATAAAAATACAAAGTGACATGGTAAGTGTCAAACTAATTAACTAAGAGTTAAAACTAAAAGATAAGGTTAATATAATGACCCAAACCTGTTTAAATTCTATTGGTTGAGTGGTTTTTGAACCATACCCACCTTAACCTTTAAATAATATACTTTGGAGCCATTAGAAACCGAATATGAATTTATTATAAAATAATATTTCTAGCTTTTCCAAAGGTGCCCCTCACCCCTCTTATAAAAGGGAACTCCCCCTTCTCATTAATTCACACCTTAAAAGCCATTTGACTCGTCCAAAATCTTCCCTAATACTCTCTCAAATTCCCTCACTTCATCCTAGAGGCCTTCCTTTAGTCATAAAGCCAACCTAAGGAGCCCTTTTGATCAAATCAAAAGGAAGAACCCGAAGAAGAGGTAATGTTTTCACCACCCTCTTTCAAGTTCCTTTCTTCTTCAACTTCTTCTTTCTTTCCCATTATAAAATAATAACTATAGTATCTTATATATACTGTGATTTTATTATAAATATGGTACAACCATATTCATTATTCTATCCATCCTTTGAATAACATGTAACCATACGTGCGTACGTACGGTTTACCGTCTCAACGTCGTGGTGTAATTGTTATTCAATAAATTATTATTTGGATGGGTATAATAATGATGTGTAATTCATGTAAATAATAAATATAACAAGATAATTATTCTTTATATATAATATACCATCCAATTATATATTATTTTAATATCAAAAGAATGATATATTCGCTCGTGCGTACGTACGGACTACCGTCTCCACGAACACGATGAGATTCATTTTCCATCGTATCCATTCAAGTCTAATTCTCATTTGATGATTAATAATTGTATCTAAGGACTTGATATAATTATTTATATGATTAAGATACAACCTATCTTTGACAAACATGGCTTATGTAACAAAACATATAAAAGAAAATGAGTAAGTTAACACCCGAAACAACGATAATACTAAGATATTATTAACAAATCAATGTTAAAAGATCATATATGATATCATATTAATGTATATGATTATTGTATAATTTAATAACAATTATTTAACCATTATACAGGAGGTTAACCTAACATCAACCAAGGAAAAGTACAAGGTAAGGGTTTATTTCGCAATCTCTTCATTATCCGAGGTTGTTTATACGTAATAATCTACTGGGATTTCTTTATCATCCACATCCATGTTTCTTAAAAATGTATTTCAAAACATTTTTACTATTTACAATAATATGGGTTAAATTCATTTATACCCTTGTTTTACTTTTTATAAGAGGTTTATAAAGGAATCTTTCTGTCTTTTTCCAAACAAGGTGCTTTTTAACCTTTTCGACAGAATTAAGGTAAGAATGTTTTTTTTAACTTATACGGCGGGTGCCGCTATTTTCCGCCGTTGTAAAATCTTCGAAGCTTCCCTTACAAGATTATAAGAAAATTTTCAAAGTAAATGTTTTATTTTATAATTATGTGACTTTTAGATGATTTCAAAAAAAGGGATATTTCTCTCAAATAGTTTTGATTTCATCTATTTCAACATCCTTTGATGGATTTTAAGCTTATTTGAAGTTTATTTATTATGATACAAAACTTCCATATTGTATTAAAGGTTTTGTGATATGTTTGACTATGGATGTGTTATTTTTATACCATTCATGGTTTATGGATAAAGTATTGACATTTCATATGCTAGTTTTAATACGAATATTTATGTTATGTTTAAACCTCTTCATATGAGTAATGCATTGGACTTAATATGTGATGGGTGGAGCCCGCTATAGCTCCTCGATGCATCGGTAGTTTTCATGAGACAAACTAGTGTCTTGGCACAAGGCCTTGAAAAAATCTTATTTGTAGTCTAGGCACGAGGCATTGGCTATGTGGTTATGATAGTCTGGCATTATGCATTCCATCATTATGAAAGTGGTTATTGATATTGCATGTGAATATTTGATTAGTAGAATATCCATGTGAATAAGTAAATGGAATTATTTAATTTTATTTTTTCCATACTATGTTGAAGTTCAAGTTTAAAAGGCTTTTGTTTTAGTTATACATTGCCTTAAATTTTTATTCTTATTTATGAAAGTTTCCGCTATATTGTTATCCTTACTGGGAATTTGAGCTCACCCCTTTTCTATGTTTTATTTTTCCCAGGATGTGAAGAAGTAATTTATGAATGACCTGCAGGGATAGTATGAGGGGATAATAGTGTGGACTATGGAGACTATTTTGTTGTAGTTTTCGTTTTTATGATGTAATGTAAACTTTATTAATGTATCTAGTTATTCCCAGGCTACTAAACTACTCGGTCTTTCGAGACTTGATCTTTCTTTTGATCATGCCAATGTTATGTAATAATGCACTGACTTTGGGTAACTGGGGTCGGGGCATTGCACTAACCCTATTGGTTGATACATGTCCGACCATGAGAATCTTTGGGTCGATTTTGGGACCCCATGGAGGCACTTGTAAGTGATAATGACACTTTATATTAATTAAGTTAAAGTAAATGCAAAAATGACATAAGCATATATATTTTATAAATTTTTTTACATAGGGTTATAGATGTTATATTTTAGACTATAAATATTCATTAGAAATCTAAAACGATTTCCTACATCATGGTATTTTTTTATAATTTTTAGACATCTAATAAACTAAATTATTTATGACACAATAATGATGTAGTGTTTACCTCATTAATAAATGATTTAAATAAATAAGATTATAAAGACTAAAATAATACAAAAAACCCATACAATTCTTACTGGATGATTTCATTTAGATCATGAGTCATCTTATCTTCATCTTTAATGAGTTTTGGACCTTTATAAATTGAATATCATTATATAATAAAATAATATTTTCAATCATTCTTAAAGAGCCCCTCCTCCCCCTTATAAAAGAACACCACTTCTAACCAATTCCTCACACCTCTCAAGCCTTTTGGCTTATCCAAACTCTGTCCAATTAAGCTTCCAACATCCCTCTCCTCCTCCTAGAATCCTTACCTTAGGCAGAAGGCACTTCAAGAGTTCTTTTTTGGTTCAAACCAAAGGGAGTTACCGAAATTAAAGGTAACGATTTCTCTTAGCTTCTTTTATTTTATTTTACTTCTTAAACCCCTAAAATCTTCTTATTATTTTCTTTTGTAACAAAACCAGTATCCTAAATATACTAGTATATTGTTATGATAAGTATTATAACTACACTTACACACACATCTATCTAATAGGTGAAGAACATAATGTTTCTGTGGATGGCAACCAATTGCCTCACAAAACGATGATTGTTCAATTATCTCCTACCACCTCTCATGGTGGACATTATGATGGAAATGTAATTAAATATGATATTAATGATATTTATTTTATATATAAGCTTCTTTAATTCCATTTTATATCATACCATTATTCGTTTCATGTTGTATATATATACGATAATTTCAATTGAGGAAGTCCGGACTACCGCCCCCTCAAAGTGACATGACTCGTTCATACCATACATGAAATGTATAAAGGATGGTGTTAATGAACTTAAGTAAAAAATATAATATATTATATTATATTGGAATTATAATATACCTATGTATCATTTGGTTTTGATTCATTTTAACATGAAAAATGAAATGGAAGTAGCATTCGTGTGTACGTACAGATTACCGTCTCCATGAATGCGATGAGATTCATTTCCCCATCATATCCATTCAAGAATAATTCTCATTTTATGATTAAAAGTAATGTTTAAGGACTTGATATCATTCTGTATATGAATAATATACAACCTATCCATAACAAACACGGCTTACGTAACAAAGCATATAAAGGAAAACGAATCAGTTAACACCTGAAACGACGATAATACTAAAATATTATTAACAAAGCAATATTAAAAGATCATATATGATATCATATTTATATATATGAATCTTTTATAATTTAATAAAAATGATTTAACTATTATACAGGAGGTTAACCTACCCTCAACCAAGGAAAAGTACAAGGTAAGGGTTTATTTCACAATATCTTCATTATCCGAGGTTGTTTATATGTAATTATCTACTGGGACCTCTTTATCATCCACATCCATGTTTATTAAAAATGTATTTCAAATCATTATTAATATTTTACAGACTATGGGTTAAAGTCATTTATACCCTTGTTTTAATTTTTATAAGATGTTTATAAAGGAATCTTTCCGTCGTTTTCCAAACAAGGTTCTTTTTAACCTTTTCGACAAAATTAAGGTAAGAATGTCTTTTTAACTTATATGGAGTGTGTGGATATTTTACACCATTATAAAATCATTGAAGCTTCCATTACAATATTATAATAATATTTTCAAAGTAAATGTTTTATTTTATAATTATGTGACTTTTAAAGGATTTCAAAAAAGAGATATTTCTCTCAAGCAGTTTTGATTTCATCTATGTCAACATCCTTTGATGGATTTTAAGCTTATTTGAAGTTGATTTATTATGATTCAAAAGTTTCATATTGTATTGAAGGTATTTTGATATGTTTGACTATGGATGTGTTATTTTATAAAGCATTAATTGTTTATGGAGGAAGTATTGAAATTTCGTATTCTAGTTTTAATACGAATGTTTATGTTATGTTTAAACCTGTTCATATGAGGAATGCATTGGAATTAAAAAGCGATGGGTGGAGCCCGCTATATCTCCTTGATGCATCGGTAGGTCTCATGAGAAAAACTAGTGTCTTGGAACTAGGCCTTGACAAAATCTTATTTGTAGTCTTGACACAAGGCCTTGACTATGTGGTTATGATAGTCTGACATTATACATTCCATCATTATAAAAGTGGTTATTGATATTGCATGTGATTATTCGACTAGTATAATATCCATGTGAATAAGTAAATGGAATTATTTCATTTTATTTTTTCCATATTATGCTGAAGTTCAAGTTTAAAAGGCTTTTGTTTTAGTTAGACATGGACTTAATTGTTTATTCTTATTTATGAAAGTTTCCACTATATTGTTATCCTTACTGGAAATTTGAGCTCACCCCTTTCTATGTTTTATTTTTCCTAGGATGTGAAGAAGTATTTTATGAATGACCTGCAGGGATAGTATAAGAGGATATGAGTGTGGGGACAAGATGTTGTTTTAGTTTTCACTTTATGATGTAATGTAAAATATATGAATGTATCTAGTTATTCCAAGGATACTAAACTAATTGGTCTTTTGAGACTTGATCTTTTGTGATCATGAAAATGTTATGTAATAATGCACCGAATCTGGGTAACTGGGGTCGGGGCGTTACACATAAGACCTTAGGGTAAGGTGCGCGATGGTAACAAACTCTTGGGGTGGCTCAGATAACATTGATCGAGTGGTAATCTCTATAAACTTCCACTTCTCTTGTAGGCAGTTCTTCTCAAGCTTAACGTATTCAAGATTGGCTTGGGATTGGTCAAGAGCAAAACCCAATGACACCACCTCCTTTCTGAGCTCTAAAAAATGGGATTTGTTTGGGGTGAGTGTACTGGATGAGGCCATCGCTTCCTTTGTCTGAGTAAATTGTATTTGTTAAAGCCCTATATTTATTCTAATCATGTGATCACTGTTCAACGACTATATTATAAACAATCACAATTCTTAATGGTATTTTAAAACCCAAAACATAGAAACAAATAAGTGCATACATTTTACATAACCATAAGATGATATTTAAATAGTCCAATAGGAATTTTCATTAATAAATTTTTGGGTCATTACACCTACTCACTATGGACTTGAATATCCCACCATCATTTCACTGGTCCTCCCAAAATATAATCTAATAACATGAATTTATTATTAGGAGAAGTCTCTAAGTGATCCAAAACAGTGTGGATGGACTATATCCAGAACTTTGTTTCCTCCCTTTCCAAAAAAATTTAGAGGGTGCTGTAACTGAAACTCTCTAGTCAGATCAAACATACTCAGTGCAGTCTTCCCTGGGTCTCGCTCCATTATCTGCACAAACCAAGAAAATTTCTCATAGAAAAATTCTTCTTCTATTTTAATCTAAACCAACAGGATTTCTTACTCCACTAATATAGGATTATTCTAGGTGATACCCTATTTTCCCCCAATCGGTAAATATCGTTATAGAAATATCTCTCTACAATACCAAATGCATGTCTCAAAACATATAACATAAGGTTTTAAAAGTTTAAACAAAGGAAGGATCACTACTAGACATAAAAAACCAATTCCGCATACGTTGTCCCAACAGACATGACCACATATCTATTTCTAACCTCAACCACCCCTATCTTGATCCATGGTCAACATGGGTTAAACCCAAACTTATATAAACACACACCTTGCATTAAACATCATTTTAAACAATTTCACTTTCACCCACAAAAATTTACCCATTTAGGAACTAGTTTAAGCATTTCACAAACATCTTTCAATTATTTATACAATCAAAACATCTCTATTAGGAACATTTTATTTAAAGAATCAGGAGTATTTAAAAATGAATTTTCAATTCCCAAACCCAACCACAACATGTTTTACCATGCGTGCCTAACATGATGCATTACACATGTATTCCTAAGTACCTAAAATGATGAATACACACATGACCTTATACCATTTCATCCCATGAGTAAAATATCATTAAACAATGACACCACACATTAGGTATATCACCCAAATGTTAAATAACATTCAACTATAATAAATATTATCAAGAACAACAATTCCACCTTGGGTACTTAGGTTTTCCTCTATACATTGGTCATATACTCCCATGAACGAGCTCATTACCAAGGCCCAAAACCACCTAGACTCCTATCTACCTTCTAAAAAATAAAGAAAATAACATAAAAGAAAACTGCTATGATACCACTTTGTAAAACCCCATCCCAGAAGCCACTAAATTGGTGCCCTGATCTGGTCCGCTACATAGCCTCAGGTGTGGAACCCTGTATTCCATTGTCTTCATACTAGTTGAGAGGGTCTAATGCGACATGTGCGGTGACTATACCCTTTTTATTAGAGTAATACATAATATATAAAACCATAAATAATGTAAATAGTATAAACCATAAACATGCACCACAAATCCATTTCCCAAAACTAGGTACATACCCACAACCAATAATAAATATTCCATGTCATGTCATACAATTCCATGTGTAAAGAAAAACCCAAAATAAAGAAAAGATGAAGAATACCCAAAATGGGTCCCGACACCAAGTCTGGTTCCCTTATCCATACACATCGCTGAGACCCAAACCAACCATCTAGCACATGGCATTTTCCCTTGTCCTGACTTACTACCATAAAGTCTACTCAGGTACCCAATGGCGGCCCAAGTAGAGTGTGAATACAACTCAGTATCCCACCACCAACAATGTCTATAGAATATCCAGTCTAAACAATAGTGTATACAGAAGTATAATAAAAAAAGGATAAACATTATCATTTTGACAATGTTAAGATTAACCACTTTTACCATTAGCTCCAAGTGTTACCCATATTCATTAAATTCACTTAGACCTATACCGGTCAATTAAACAATGCATAAGGGGGTCAAGATCACTTCATCATAGGGGCATTAATCTCACAAAAAACATACTTAAACTTACCTTAGATCCTCAATCTAGGTAATCATAAAACCTTACTTGGATCCTTAATCTAGATAATCACACCACTTTCATTCGCTAGGGGCATAGAGCCTCAACCTAACTCCTTAACCCATACAATATAGGGGTGCCGCCTAAAGCCTCAGTCTAGACTGACCCGTGGAGTGGAGCCTTATTACAATCCCCCACACATAACAATTTTCTATGTACACATTCTTATTTAACCATTTAATAAATTTACCATTTATATTCCATAACACATTTAACACATTCAATCTTAACCAAACACCACCTTTTTTCATTTTAATAACCTAAAAAAATTACCATTAGTTTCATTTACTAATCCCTTGTTTATATTCCAACCATAATTATTATTAGTTCCATATCATAAACCCTTAAATCTAAAATTTAAAAACTCAATTCCATGTTCAAGGAAGAGACGCACCCCATGGGAATCATTTAGCCTGATCAAATCAACCTCAACAGATCCAACAAGGATCATAAGGGGTTCAATTCATCATCCAATTAAACTGATAATCATTTCCTACCAAGGGAACCAAATAGAAAACATAACAACACCCAACCACAACCACATACAAAAAATCAACCATCAAGACTATGGGACACAACTTTTAGACCACCTACCTCAAGTTTATAGATGAATTCTCGCTTAATCTTAGCCCCCGATTTGAACTCAAACACCCTTTAAAGCCCTAACTTAGAATCTATTGGAAAATTTAGGTTTTATACCTTTGGAAGGAGAAGAATGATTCCACAATCCCTATTCGGAAAAATAGAGAAAACAAGAGCGTTAAACTCACCTGGATCTTCAATTTTCACCCAGCTACACCCAAAATGGCCAAGAATAGAACGAGAATCACCTCTTGAAATCTCAGGGGAGAATGGAGCGTAACCCTTGAAGCTGTAGGGTAAAATGGGTGGAAAATCAGGTGAGGTTTCATAAATATTGAGGGGGGAAATGGAAAAATCTCCCTTTTTTAATGGGGTGCATAGTTTGACCACTATGTTGGCCAAACCATGTGCCACCCTCTATCCAAAGGGGTCTTAGGTCGAACGGTCTCCTAGGAAGCCTTCATGGTTTGACAAACCGTGTGGAGGCTATGTGGAATAGCTCTGTCCAAGCCTACATAGTTTGGTCCCCCTTCATATATGGTTTTACTAACCATGCACCACCCTCTCCAGGGTGCATGGTTCCAGCGCATGGTTAGCACTAACTGTGCACCAACCATGCAACCTATACTAGATGACCTCATTTCCTCCTCTTTCGCATCCCGAACCCCTAGGACACCCCAAGGCTCCTTATATTCTCAGAAAACATTTCATTAATCAATTTAAGGGAGTTAAACCAAAATTTAAACAAGGAAATACCTCTATGAAAGGTCAGGATCTTACACGACATTTATCTGTTTTCTATATTCTTTGATTCAATTCTATTGATCACAATGTTTATTAGCGTGTAAGTCTCATATTAATCATCAATCATGACAAAAAGATGAGTTGGGAATGCTCCATCCAATGCTTCTGTTGCACCCGAAACCCTCATATATAAATATATAAATATTTTTAAATATATTTATTTATAATTATAAATATAAATAAATAAATATATTTAAATAATTATAATATTATAATAAATATATTTAAATAATATATATTTATTATATATATAATTATATATAATTATATAAATATCTATAAATATTTACATATTTTTATAATTATATAAAAATATTTTCAAAAATATTTATTTATAATTATAATTATAAATAAATAAATATAAAATTATAATAAATATTTTTAAATAATAAATATATTCATTATATTTATAATTATATAATTATATATAATTATATAAATATATATAATTTTATAAATATATATAATTTTATAAATATATAATTATATTAATATATATAATTATATAAATATATTTATAATTATATACAATTTTTTAAAATATATTTATTTATAATTATTATTATAAATAAATAAATATATATATATTTAAATAATTATAAAATTATAATAAATATATTTTAAATAATAATATATTTATTATATTTATTATTATATATATTTATATATTAATAAATAAATATATAAATAAATATATAAATAAATATATAAATATAAATATAAATATATATAATTATATAAATATATTTATAATTATATACAAATATTTATAAATATATTTAAATAATAAATATATCTATCAGGTTTATAATTCTATATAATTATATATTAATAAATAAATATATATAATTATACCCAAGATGAATCACCCATAGACTTGAAGACCCAAACCCATGACCCCAAAATTTATTAGAAAAATAAAACATACATGGTAAACATGGGGAGACAAAACACAGTACAAGTACCTAAGAGTAGTTAAAACCATATGCCATTATTACAGGCATATCAACTTAGATCAAATTTAAAATCCTACTTTGGGCCTAAGGCCCATAAATATACAGCCTCATTCACAGCCTTTCCAGAAGCCAACCCTGCCCAAAGTCTTTCTCACCATCTAAGGTCCCCTCTCCTGACAGCAGGCGCAACCCAAAGTGCTGATAAAGATTGATTTTATTAGCGCTTATTATTTTAGCGTTGATAAAACCACTCTTTATTAGTGATTTTTTAAAATCACTATGAAAAAATAATCCTCATTTTTTATTGATAATAACAATATTTTAGTTTTATATATTACATTTATTTTTCTAAAAAGATTTATTTTTAGGTGAATAGTGAAAAATACTGTTTTTACAAGTAGCATTACTTTTATGACATTGTTATGTTATAACTATGAACTGAATATTGATGTAAATCTATTCTAAGAAAAAATATGTATTTTACAATTTATTTTCTAATTTTAAAAATGTTGGATTTAATTTACCTACCCATATATGACATTTTATAACTTTAGTTATATCTTTCAAAAAAGTCTTTAAATTCATTATACATTTAGTATTTTAAAATATTTTTTTATAAATTTTTACTATTGAATAAAATTAAATGGATTGAATATTTTAAATTTGTATGTCCAAATTATTTAATAGTGTTAATTAAATTTTAATTCATAATAGATATGTTTCCTTAAGTAAAAATTAGCTTCCCTCGTAAAAGCTAAATTTGTAAAAGTAACACTTCCTAATGTTAATGAGTTGATAACATGTTTAATAAATTTGTGGGAATTGATGTTTGAAGAATATATTGTAATTATCACTTCCCCTCTCTATTAGTTTCCAATTATTGTAGCACTTACCTTGACATTGACTTCCCATTATTGAATACTTTTGGGTATTTAAAAAATGTCACCCCTTTTCATTTATAAAATGGGAACTCATTTCACCACTTAAACTCTCAAAAAACCCACTATTTAACCCTAAACACTTTCCAAATATCTCTTAAATATTCATATACAAATTCATAGGGATTTTTCATCTCATTATCCAATATTTAAATCATTTAACCCCTGTCACAAAGGAGACAATCCAACCCATAATGTATAATTCTCAAAAATATCATTTCTCATTTATCATTATTTATAAGAACTTATTCTTACTAAAATAACGTTACACAATATTAAAATGATAATATATGTATCCATAATAAAATTATATGTTATTATAATTATTTTACAACAACTAACCACCCTCCCCTTCTACATTTAAGAAAAATGAACAACGTTAATCGTGCATGTGTATGGACTATTGTCTCCAGGAAGTAACATGTTCATTTTACTTCACCACCAAATATGGATTTTTAAAAATTGAATTTAATGTATAATTATGATATTTATGACTTTTTTAATATTTTTAAAAGATAAACCATAGCAATACTCCCACTATTTCTATGAAGACTAAATCATCATCCATGTGTATGTGTGGACTACAACCTCCATAGATCAATGTATTCAGCTTTTCAATATCACCATTCATGTATGGTTATAAGAATTTTATTAAAGTTTAAATATGATTTTATGACATGAATTATTCTTTGGTAATATAAAATTAATAATATATTTATTATATGATTGGTAAATGATTATTATAATATTAACATTCATGAACTACATAACTAAGAAGAGTAAAAACAATTTTTTCATATTATATAATATTTTATTAACTATTAACTATTTTTATACATCATTAAAATTATTATATATCATATTAATAAACACTAAATATGATCAGTACTCTTATTATAATGATATTATGACTAAATCACCACATAATCATCCACTATTCAAGACTTGTTCATGTTTGGATTGGTTTAACCACCTACTTGAACAATGCTTTGAATTTATAACATGGATGAATATGGGTACATAATTAATTTTATAATATGATATAAATATTTAATTTTTTTTTTATTTTTTAGGTAATTGTAATGTTATTATAAAATTATTTAATTAATAAAACACATTTTATTCATCAAGATTCACCAAAACATGTATTTTTTCAATTTCATGTTTATGGATAAATACTAAAACACTCATTAAAGGAATTTAAAACATTAAATTTTTTTATAAATAATCCACAATAGTAAGTTTGATGACCTTATAGAGATTAACTTTGTAATAATAACAAACTCTAACACCATTATTACTAAACATATAAAAATGATCAAATAATTATCACCCGATGTGGGAAAATAGGTAAAAAAAGAAACTAATTATAATTAATATAGAAAATGAATATATATGAAGAGTATAAATGAAAATTAATATGAATAAGTTTATGAATTAAGTGATTAATATAACTGTGTTTTTATATAATGGAATTTTAAAAAATGGTTTTGGAAATCCGGATAAGAGGTAATGATTGTTTGCCTCATTTTCAAATTCACGAGACATGATTGATATTTTACACCGTTATTTTTGTAAGTAGTGTGATTAATAACTAATGAATTTATTTTTATATATTTAATAATTTATGGGGTTTAAATATTCATATCATTTTATTTCTTTATATTGTATTTGATTCAAAAGATACCATAGTTTTAATGGTTTTCATGGTCTAAATTCTAATTCATTGAGCCATGTTACATGTTATGAACCATGTTTAATTTATATGATGTTCTATTGATTTATGATAACATGATTGTCTTATTGATTATCTCATTATAATTCATTGGGTATAATAATTAAAATTACTTTATTTTTTTCAAATTTCATTTAACTCAAGTGTTAAGTTGGTCATAAGAGTTTTTAGAAACTCAATTTTCACTCATTGAGTTATGATCGTTCTCTTGAACTTATTACATATTACTTTCATATATTATTCAGTTTCATTGTATTATGGGTTATGATCTCACATTTTACATTTTGAAAATATAAAACACTTTTCAAATATTTAATGACTCATGGAGTATGTTACCCATAATGGATATTGATAAGTCATATCTCCATTCATTGAGTTATAAAGATTTATATAAGTACTTATTCTTACATTATTGGATTCTCCCACATTAATATGTTGTTATATTACATTTTATAATCCACTAAGGTAAAATTAATTATTAATATAAATAAGCTTTTATTACGCTTTTTATAATGTGGGGTTTAAATAAATGTAATATCAATTTATTAAAAAGGATCCTTGGATAATAAAATATTTAATCATCATCTCCACATTTCATATAAAAAATGTTATGTCATTTTCAATGATACAGAATTAATGATAATTTTTAAAAGTAAAAAATTTCAAAATATTTCACTTCACCATTTAAAAAATTACTTATGAATGTGATATTGATGTTTTTATTTTATATCAATATTAATAATTATTTTCCTAAATCTCTTATGTTTTGAACTCCATTTTCTCTTTCATATTCAAAAAGATCTACTCTAATGGGATTTTTGTTACATGATTATTCTCTAATATTTATATGTTATTTGGGGACTAAGCTCATGGTATGAAATAATTCAACTATTTATCACTTCTTGTGTGACACCATTCGAAACATTCCTTTACAAGGATGTTTTTCATCAATTTCAACATGATTTTTAGATTCCCAAATTAAACTAGGCATACAATCCTTTGAATCCATCCACATTATTTCTCTATATGGATTATTTAATATTCATTTCTATCAAATACGTAATCCATAGTTTCCATTGTCTTTCCAAACCATACACATTGATAATATATGTGTTTTTGTCCATTTACTTTTCATTGTGAATACTCTTTTTCTATTCCTATGATGAAATAACATTCACCTATATTTCCTTTATTGATTAATTAGGAAAATTGTTATCTTAACTGTATACTCTATATCTATATAGTGTAAAAACCATACGTTTCTTATCTTTATAGAAATATATGTACATATAATTGTTCTGAATATCATTGGGTACAAATATATTTTTCCTTGTTTTATCATGTTATTATTATCTATGGGTTAATTAATTATTTCTTTATATGAATCCATTTTAAAGGGATATGAAACCCATTTTATTTCCATGGGTTCTTTATGCTATGAAAATTGAATTATTTTAATTTTAATGTTTTATTAAACCCATTTTTATTCATATGTTTTAATGATGTGGTGGTTTGATATTTACCTACATAAAACATGTGTATAGATAATATTTAAGCAATGGGGGCCTTATATAGCCCTCCAATTCATTGAGAAAATACTTACATTTTTGTGTTAAAATGGTTATATATATAGTGGATTTCAATCAAAAATATTAAATATAATGTGTTGTTCTAAAATATATGAGAAATGTGTGGTTAAAGATATATCCTCCAAGGGATACATTTTATTGAAGTCCAATCCACTAAGGGAAACCATTTGGCATACTTGTTCCACTATGATTAGATTTCAATGCTTATATATGTACCATAATTATCATGTATCGCTTGTTTCTATGATATAACACATTTTCAGGATGAAAATATTTTGTTACTCCATGATTTATGAAATATGATTTGTTAGGTATAACATTATTATGGGTCTTGATTAGGACCATATTCATATCTTATGATCACTGGATAAATTTGATTGTTATAATTTTTTTTACCATTATTGGGTATCTAATCTCACTATTTTCTTAGGATTCCATTTTTCTAGGTTATAATGATACGAAATGTGAAAAATTTCATGAAGAGAAACTTTTTTGGATAATTAGTCGAAGATATTTTAAATTTTTTATAGATTAATAAATTTCTTATATAATTGGTAAAATGTTTATTAATTAATAACGGATTGAATTCTTTTAGTAAATGTTTTGTACTAATTTTCTTAAACACTAAAGCTCGAAGTTTTTGGAAATATATAATAATGAAATATTTTCATTAAGTCGTGTAATTAGACCATCACATCATCTGGCTATCATAATACACTTCTAAAAATTATGGACCTAAATAAATACTATATATCCTATTTTAAAATTAATATAAAGATGATAAAATTAGTTAAAAAATGAATGTTATGCCAAATTTTTATTTAATTACAAAATTAGTATTATTCCATATCTAACCCTTTTATTATAAATTTAAGGTAATATATAAGTGAAGATACTATAAAATTAATAAAAATTAGTATTTTGTGGCCTGATCAACCACCAACAATTGGATAATATATTTTCATAAAGTTCATTAGGGTTCCACTTCCTATTAATAAAAAATTCTAGTTATGTACTTATATAAAAAATATAATTTTATGGAATTATGATATCTAAAAGTAAACTATTCTAAATCTATCCCCCCTAATAACCATATTCCCAATATCCTTTTCACACTTATTTGATAATTCCTATATAAAATTGAAATATATCATCTACCCCTTCTTTAATAATGTTTATAATTCACCAAATATTTTCATCTCTTTTTTAATTAGTACTTATTAGATATTTTTGAACTATTTTGTGAAAATAACTTATCAGATAAGTGTAGTTAACCCCAAATATAATACATCCCAAGAAAAAACCTGCCCCTTATGATTATTTTTAATAGTTATGGAATAAAAGTAACACTATTTATATTGGATCTCAAGTCACTTGAAATATTTTTAAAGGACAACTCACAAGAATGTGTACATTGACGACAAAGGAATAAATCTATAATAGTTCCAATTTTTATGTCTTACTCTTGTAAAAATGAGATATAAGAAGGCATAAGGCCTTGTGGGGGTCGAATATAATGTTTTAAAAGAATTTATAATTGAATGAAATTTTTTTATTTTTTTATCAATTTTTTTATCAACCACATGAAATAAAAAATATACAGTTGAAAATAATGTGAGAAAATATTAAATTCTATATTAGTTTGATTAAATGTGAACCTATGTGTAATTTCCCGACCTAGGTGACACATACCAGTGCCCTAAGATAGTTGGTAACATTGCCACAGGTATGCCTCCCAGTATGCAAGAGGCTTCTGAATTGTAATGATAGTCTAATATACATAATGGGGAGATTTTAATTTCTTTATCAAAGAATCACAATTGTTAAATTCAATGAATGATATCCAAATGATAATAAAAAATAAAAAATTAATATATAACCAGTAAGGACCAACATCACATGATAGAACCAAAACATGGATAAATAACAATGAACCAAAGTCATAGACATGTCATTCCATAAAAGTTTCAAGTATCAAATAAAGACCAAAATGTAAATACAGACTGAAATCTCTAGAAGAAGGTCACAATATCAAATTTTGTTCCCTCATCCATGCTCCATCCCAACTCAACCATCTAAAATAGTGCTCTATCCCTAATCTTATCCTAGAAACATGATGTCTATTGAGGTATCAATGAGGCAGCCTGAGTAGGGTGTGATTGAAACTCAATAGGCCACAACCAACAACATGTGAAA
This sequence comes from Viscum album, assembly GCA_963277665.1. Taxonomy (NCBI): domain Eukaryota; kingdom Viridiplantae; phylum Streptophyta; class Magnoliopsida; order Santalales; family Viscaceae; genus Viscum; species Viscum album. The sequence goes on along the minus strand of OY728130.1, from coordinate 703,629,285 downwards.
CAATATACAATCTAAAAAAATATATATAGTTGTATAAAGAGTAATGAATAAATAATAAATTAATCAATTTTTACATTTAATATTATTTAATTAGTAACATATATCCTCTAGTTCATGGTGACACTCGAACCAAAATACACGCTTCAACCTTTTCCAGATTTTGAACCATCCACTGATGGGATATCACATTTCATCTAAAACATAGTTTATTATTAAACATTTAGTTCCAGTTCCACATTCAAACAATGGGGGGTCAGGGCATTAGTCTGGTATCTCATGGGTATTTGGATCAGTAGTCTATATCCCAAAACTCAGCAATGGCATTCAATATATATATATATATTGGGGGTCCTATAGTAATGGTCCAGCACCCCGTGGGTATTGGGAGTAGTAGTCCATATCCCAAAACACAGTCACAAAAATCACATCTCAAGGTTCCACATTCACAACTCATATATCAACCACTTACATAATTCATTAACCATAATTTAAATCATATCAGCATAGCCAATGTATCGCAATAAATTTCTTAAACCCCTTAATAAATGAATTTAGAAATCCAATTATTCCCCAATTTCATTATCAAATATTCAACCAATTTAATTATCAAAATGGAAAACAATAAATTTATTTATTTAATTTAGAATTCAATTTCCCAACATGGAATTTGAAATTTCACAATTACATAGATGCATTTTAAATCAATACTATGGAAATTGAGATCTAGGCCACCTATCATAATGTCATTGATACATGTTCTCCAAACTAAAATCCCCGAACATGTTGTAGAAATACTAAAATCACAACAGTGTGGATAATTAAGGACCAAAACCTAAGATCAAGGTCTAAGGGATTAAGATTCATCAAAAACTAGATCTAATCCATCAACCTTATTTCTTCACTGGGAAAGAGATACTAGGGAGAGATAAAACAAAATAGTGAAGAACACATATACCATAGATTATGTGATGCTTCCATATAATCATTGATTCACCGATAAAGGGGTTTATGGAGACTTGGAATCCTCCTGAGAGCCAAAAAAATTATTGAAATAGTTTTAGGTCAAGTAGTGGTGAATATGGATAAATAACAGAGGGGTTCAAGGATTTTTTTTTAAAATTTCTCAAGGAATTTAATCCCATATTCATGGTTTCCTATGATGAGGTGCATGACTTTCCAAACCATGTACCTTAATTTAGACCTCTCCTTAGGGCTCACATGGTTTTTCCTAAGTTGAGTATGCTTAGAAAAATTGTGCTATAACCACAAAAACTCCTTATATTTGATGGTGCATAGTTTTGGGAGGGAGGATACATGGTTCAGACAAACATTGTTCCAACCATGTGCCACGTCCAATCAATCCAAAATAGGGTGCAAGGTTTCTAGGGGAAAGTTGCCTAGTTTTCCCTAACTGTGTTCCAATCGGGAAAAACCCATGGGCTTCTAAATTCAACTAATTTTAATCAAAACAACCCAAAAAAACCCAATGAAGGAATAACCAAAAGAAGGTAAAAGTGTACCTTATAATTATCATGGTATATCTCCATAAAGGTCATAATCTTATAATATTCCCACTATATAATAGAAAATCCTCGAGTTGTACTCCTAAACATCTCTAATTTTCCAAGGAAAAAAGTTTAGTCCATTGAGATCGTTTATCTTCTTCCATCTCCCATGTTTCCTCCTGGACATGGCTATGTTTCCACATTACTCGAACTATCAGAATGGTTATTCTCCACAACATTTTTTCACTGTGATCTATGCAGTGTCCTAAAGCTCAACATCATGAATAAAGATCACATAAAAACTGTTAGGGTGACATTTTTGTAGCTGTAACACAAGAATAACATTATTACTAACATTAAATATCTTTGGAAGAGCCAATCAATGCACCACTGTCTTGATTCTCAAAAAAATATTAAAAGTTCCAATAAACCTGAGTGCCAATATTCCCTATCTTTCAATCCTATAGTGACCCAATCTATGAGATATCTGAAGAAATACATGATAACCCACTACAAACTCAATGTCTCATCAATGTTTATCAACATACAACTTTTACCTACTCTAAGCTATAACCACATGTTTCAAAATCAAATAGACCTTCTCTGAGGTCACCTCCATGAGACTCGGTCCCAACAACTCTAACCCACCTGGGTACCCAATGCTTTCTGTAATCCCTACAATAAGAATGAATTAATGTTTGTATAATGGTACTAAATAATATTCTATGTTACCTATGTATATGTAATATCTCCCAAACATACTTGTCCCACAATTGCTCCACTGAGAAAGTATATCAAATTAGAAAGATATGAGATACTTTTATTAAATTTTCCACAATAAACCATATAGTGTAATTCCTATGAGGGATTATAAAAAGTCACACTATGAAGTCCCTGGTCACATAATCCCACTTTCATTCTAGAATGGGGAATGACTATTGAAAAACACCATTTCATTGACACTCTATATTTACCTAATTACTTGTTTAACATTATGTCACGAAACCTACAATCTTATTTTTCATACCCGCCAACCAATACTATCGACATCGGTCTTAGTATATTTTGGTCAAACATGGATGAACCGCCCACTTCTAGGCTTGAAACTCATTCGTCGTCTCTTCTCACTTACACGTAGGGACAACAATATGGTTCCTTGAATATATGGTCTCATCCTTATCTATAATACAGTTGGAAGGTGACTCCCCACCTTCAAGGGATTACCTCAAGGCCAAACACTCTAAATCTGAATACTATATATCCCTAATATTCCTTAATGGTGTGGAATGAATAGATTATTCAATAAGGGTCATCTTCTTCTATTCCGCCCAAATCACAATATTCATATCATCCAGCTATATCATCATCTTCCACTAATAACTAGACTTCTGAACAACCAAATTTTCTTTCTTCCTGCACAAAGATCAATTAACATTGGTTCCCTTCACTAATATGTAACCTTTCTCAAAATCAAATGATGATCATATATGATGTTTATGATTCTTATCTTATTGAGGTTTGTGGTAATTTACTTCCAAAAATATCTATTTTCCCCCTAGTTGAATTTGATATTATTTTGAGAATGGATAGGATTGTTTTATATTTAGCCCATATAAATTGTCAAGGATGGGAAGTCACATTTGATATTCCAAACTAACCTATGAGAATCTACCAATGAATGGATACATATGATCATAAAATAAAAAATGTATAAATTTAATGGGTCTACATTTCTATTAAATGGTGGTATTTAATCTCATATGGATAAGGAGAAACTCAACATTTGAGATATGCATATTATATAATAGTTTTTTTACACTTTTCTAGAATATTTTTCTTGTATTACTCAAAATATTGAAGTTGATTTATAAATAAAACTAATAACTATAGCTAAACCAGCTTGAAATAATCAATATAGAATGTCCTGAGTTGAGTTGTTGGAACTAAAGAAAAAACATAAAGATATCCATTTTAAGGGACTCATTCAACTAAGTGCATCACCATGAGATGAATCATTTCTTTATATTAAGAATAATGATCGATAAATGTCACTCTAAATTGATTATTATGAACACAAAATGATCAATATATCTAAAAATTATATTATTGGAACATATTGATATACTATAATGAAATGAGATTTTTGATAGGGTACAGGATAAGAAACTCCAAGCATAAACGTATAAAAATCTTATTATTTCAATGTGAACATTATTACCTAGCCAATAAATTAGAGGGAGTAAATTTTCATAATATAATTACAAAATAGTTATTTTCATTACTCATTTATAATGTAATAATAACTTCTTTATAAACATGTACTTGATTTTTAAAAGTTCATTTAATTATTCAAAAAATAAATTTTCTTCAATAATGTTTTTTATTTTTTATTTGGTAAAAATTAAATTTATTTAGAGAGATTTTATAAAATCAATTTAATAAAATTAAATTTATATTTTAAAATATTATTATTATAATTTTCCTATAATGAAATTTCTATAATTTTTTAATTTTTTATACCTTTTATTGAATATTGATGAATACCGGTTTTTATATAAAATTATATTTTTCAAGTCATTAAAAGTTATAATTGTGTTTTAGAGTTATTTTAAATTTTAATTCGTTCATATGGAAAAAAACTAATCATATTATGGTTTCTGAAATGTATTTTATACTTTAATTTAGTATAAAAATAATTTAAATTAGAAAGTGGAATTTTTTTGAAAAAAGTTTGTTGTTGTGTTTTAACTATTTAAATTTAAATTATATTCTGAAATTAATGCAATTTTTTTTAAATGGATACAATTTTTGTATTCAGTTGGTTATAATTTATTAAATTATTCCCTTTTATTTTTGGCCAATATGAATTGAAGAATTCGTAATTTTTATTACCCTAGTAAAGGCTAAAATCAGTAATTAAGGGTAAACATAAAATGATAAAGACTAGAGAATGACCCTAAGACATTAAAATTATTTTATTATGATTAATTTATTTACGTAAGCTTTAAAATCTCAAATATATGTCCTCTTTTCATTCTAGTTGATTACGATGTTTATAATATTTCATTTTAAGAAATTTTAATGATATCATTCTCATGTTTTTTTAGAAAAGTATCTTCTCTAATATAGAATAATTAATAAAATACCTTAGACTGTAAATTTGTTTTATTTAATCTAAAATATTTATCTACATCATGGAAATTTATTTTTAATTTATAGTGATGAAGTAATAACCCCAAATGTTGACATAATGTTGATGCTGTAATTATTTAATCAATGGAAAAATAAAATAAATGATATCAAAATATTAAATAAATATTATTAGGGATAAATATTTTCATCCACAATATATGGCATCTATTTGTTAGAGATTTATTAAAATAATTTCATTGAATATATCTTTTTGTATTAATATTTTTAGAAGTCAAAGTATTGAGTAGTGTCGAAATTGAAATTAATAATATTTTGAAATAACTAATTTTTTATTTAGTGATATAATTTGTTAAAAATATATGAAATTCTAAATCATGATTGGTACAAGGATCAAAATTTTATCCATGATTTAAATATGGTATGTTTTCCATTTTATTTTACCAATATTGACCCTCAATGAGTAAATATCCATGTTGCCACACTAAGAATTAAATTGGTTAAATAATGCATTAAACCAAAATATAAGGATTAAAAAATATTAAAAACATTTATAATTTTCAATTTATGGATTTATTTAAACCCATAATAATCCTATATTAGAAATAAATTATTTTTACCCATTTTTAATTGAAAATTAATTATTTTTAATTTAATATTTTGAGCAATTCGTTGAGTTTCCCTCCCCTATCTTATAAAATGGAACTCATTATTATCATTTAAAAATAGTTAATAACCATTTGGATCATCTGAAACCTACCCAAATACCATCCTAGAATCCATAACTGTGTTCAAAAGCTCTTATTTTATGCAAAACACTAACCATAGTGGTCTTAATATGTTAAACAAATATTGGTTTTCCAATGTGTTTCTATTTTTTTTCTTATTAAAATTACATATAATATAACTCAAATATTATAAAATGATAAATAATGTATCCTTCTTATACTTATATTTTATTATTCTAGTGCAATGATCCATATCCAACTCTTATTCTAACAAATTGATAAAGAATTCATCACTCGTGTGTATCAAAATATACAACCTTGTGCACCGAAGCAAAATATTTTCCTTTACCATATCTCAATAAATGTTATAATGAAATAATTATGGTCTATATATTCTATTAATGAAATATGTATAATTTTTAAAAGATAATATATCATATATGTTCTCACCTTAACATGCACATAAAAATGATAACTTTGTTTGTGTGTATGTGTAAATTATCACCGCCACGAAGTGATGTGATTCACTTCTAAATACTATATCATAGAGATAAAATATATGATTAAATTTTAAGAATTAACACGATATATATATATATATATGATATTTTCATCATTAATTAAATATAGAAAATTTTTATCTTCTTTACATAATTATAAATGTAAAATTAAAACGTTACTCATGCATATGTATGCCCTATCTTCTCCATGACCATAATATTGTTCATATTTCATTACAATATTTTATTTATAGATTTAAAAATAATAATTTCTGAAACAAATGATTATAATTTCATGAATATTATTATATATATGATGGAATTCTAACCACTTTGACTATACACACCATTCCAAAGTCATTTTGGACTCAACTACTATATATCATCAAAATATTTGGCATGAACGTAAAAAATTAAGTAATTGTTATAAAATTATAATAAGTCATATAAATGGAATAATAAACATGTAAAAGGGTACCATGAAAGTAAATAATTCTCCAAAGTCTATTAATGTGTAATATGAATAATGTACATGTGGATTTGGACCTAACGTAAAGGAATTTACCTCAACTTTCATTTATTGAGGAATATTTTGATGTTATGAACCTATCTTCTTTTAAGATATGTATATAATACCCATTTGACTTATTATATCACGAATGTATTTATTATATTTATATTTAATGTATTTTAAATTTTATTCATTACTATGTCATATGATTTGATTGATTATAATGTATTAAAGGAATTCTTAACTCAATTACATTTTATGGATTTAAATAGCTACTTCATTGATTATGTCAGGCTAATATTATCTTGAAATGAATTTTGATTATCTTATGTTGAATTTAGACTTTTTATGATGATTTAATTATAATAAACATAATTTAATCTCTTTATTGATGCTCACTTGAATGATACGATATTTGTAAGGGACACGTTAACGAAAAACCTCGTTTTAAATATTTTAAAATTTTATTTTAAAATTTCTCTATACTAGTTCAATGCTTTCGTAAAATGATTTTGATAAATGTATTTTTATGTACATGCATGTTTTAAAAAAATTTATTTTTAAATTTCTTCAAAAAATTTTAAAAAATAAATCTTATAAGGTTTTATGTAAATGACATTATTTTTAAAAATCTTTATTTAATGTTTATTTTTACAAATGAAAAAAGGATTTTTTTTAACTTATAAGACATGAGAATAATTTCCTAATTTCATAATACATTAATTTTTTTATCATTATTTATAGTTTTATAATTTTATTTTCAAATAAAATGTTATTATTTATGTGTGTGTGGTTTTAAAAAAACTAAAAGTGATTTCAATTATAAATTCTATTTTCCTCAAGAATGCTTCCTTTATAAAACATTTATGTGTGATGAATAAGTTATTGTTCTGGATCATTTTTTATGATTAAGGTTGGTTGTTTTATAAACCAAGGGAGATTGAGCCAATTATAGATCTCTAATGATTTGGTCTATGGTGTGGAGTTAACTGATTAGGTTTTTTCTAAGAGATTGCAAGAATAAATTGTGGTGGTTATTCCAAATGCAAATTTGAGGGTTTCTCCTTGTGTAGTTGTGAGAGATATATTATATGTAATAGTGATATTAAAGTGATTCAAAAAATTACCTTTATAATTTATAATTTCTATGGATTTCATAAGAAACATATTATTTCATAATATAATCTACAAAGCATATTTTTATGGGTGAAATATTTAACATTGTGAAAATCTTTTCCTGGGTTTATAAGTATTCATGGACTGACCATTTTGTTCATTCTTTTTTTATGTAATTTTTTGATATTTTTTTTCTAATCCTCTATTTTAAAATGTTTTTATGGGATATAAGTATGGTTACGTGAATAGAATAAGTCAAGTTGAAATTTTTAAATATTTTCCATGAAAAATAAATCATATTTTATTTTAAAAAATTTATATTATGGAAAAAATTTGTATTATTTTAGTATTATCCACTTTGAATGCATGTGCGCGGTTATATATGAATTATGACCTAATTATATAAAAATATAAACCAAATACACACTCACAATTTTTTGAAGTTAATTCTCATATAAAATCACTGGAATATGTAATGATTAATGGTTGTTCAAACAATTGGTATCAACAGTGGGTTTAAATTACTTTAGATATTAGTAATTTTGAATAAACATAGGTTATGTTTCTATATATTCTATATTAATAAAATAATTGTTTTGTAACATTTCAAATTAAGGAAAATCAATTTCAAATTGAAGGAGGAGGATCTAAAACTATATTTTTATCTCTTTCTAATGAATGGATTTCAATAATTCTAGTAAATTGATGTCCTTATGATTTGGAAAAATATTGTTTCATTAAAATATCATTCAAACAGTTGTAAAAAATATCAAAAACCTCATTTTTATCTCTATACTATCAGGTATAATGAGTTGTTTTTAATGAAGTCCTAATTTAAAATTTTCCACATCTTCCAAAAAAGTTAAATATCATCTAGGAATATTAAAATATTTTACATTATCTCAATTTTTTGAAGAATTTTATGATTTTAATATAGCTATCAACAAAAGAGACCATTTTATATCCTATTTATATTTTGTTTTATCTTATTGGATTTTACTACATACATATGTTATATTGAAGGAACCATGATTGAATGATTCAAAACCAACTCAGTCTAAATGTTTTATAAAAATAATGTTTTATCAAATGTATGGAAAATTTTTATCATACAAAAAAATATTTTCCAAAACTATTTATCTTTAAACATATATACATTCCATGTTTTACAAGGTGAATTTGGAAAAAGGTAGTATGGGAATTGTAAAAATATCTCAATAATTGTTTCAATTAATGGACATTCTACTTATGTGAACAAAATGATAATGAAATAATGTAAATAACATAATTAAGATACGGATTGTTTCCTAGATAATGTTTTGACATTTTTTAATCTTAGGATGTGATTCATATTTTTTTATAGGAAAGAAGTATTAGGAATGAAATTGAAATTCATGGTTAAGGGATTAGGAATAACATTGAATGATTAAAATGACTTCATATAATTGATTTAATAGTAATGTTAGATTTAAAGATAATGAAATATTTAAAAGTACTAACACTCTTTTGATTTTGAGATTACATTGGGATACATTTAATGTGTTTATGTTTTATGTAATCATTAATTTTTTTAGATAAAAATTTTATTTGATAAATAAATATCTTTTAATTTTGTGTACATAATTTTAAATGTATAGATTACCTTTAGGAATTATATGATCTTCAATTTTGAGATATTTATGGGTTATTACATTCTGGGATTCAAAATGAAAGGTTATATTTATACATTGTGGATAATAAATATTAAAGTTATTTTTTAGGGTGTTTCTCAGGTTTCTATAATTTTATTAGAATAATATTAATATAGTTTTTGAAAATGGAAAAACCGTAGGATAGAAGAAAACCATTCACAACACGAATGTCCATGAGGTTTGAACCCACAAATGAAGGGTGACAAGGGTGAATCACATTCCACTGGCCTACATGATGTCGTGTTTAGTATGAAATTGTTTTTATTTATTAAATCTATGTAATAGTTAAAGGGTAAGTTCATTTTGATTAAATATGTTTTATCATTTAGATAACCTTGGGATTGGAAAATTATTTTTAGATTACATGATTAATTTTATTTCAGAAGAAGGTGACTAGATTTTTTTTAAACCCTATATGATTAAGGTATAAATAATTCATTGTGATTATTTTGAAGAATAACAGTTGAATTATATATTTTAAGAATAACTAATTTTATTGTTTATTTTTTTGTTTAGGTTATTTATGGAAATTATTAGCATATCTAGGATATTAATTGAAACGGGAAATTTCATTTTGGTATGGGAATTTAAGAGTGATGTCTGTTATTTAGTGATAAATGTTAAAATCTATATAAGAAAACTATGTGATCACGTCCTTTTGTTTTTTGGGTTTCAGTCATAGTTTAAAATAATTTTGATTATTTTTATGTATAATTGTTTTTTGAATAATATATGTTGAAATTTTGCTATCTCTGTTAAAATATTGAGATTGAAGTAGTTTTTCATCATATAATGGTTTATAATTTTTGGATAATTGTCTTATCTTGTACTACCATTTTTTGTTATGGTTAATTTTTTTTGATAGGAGAAATAGATTGTTAATCATAAATGGATTATGTGATTCTATAGATGTAGATTCTAGTCCTTGAGGTGTGGAAATTTCATTTTGAATACACATCATTTGGAGAAAAAATGGTATTTTGGTGGAAATTAATTATATGATGAAATATAATTGTCATGAATTATTTTTATTGACATTTATTTCTAGGAATTAAATGAATTACTTAACCATATAATGGGATTTTTAACGAAAAATAATACCCATTTACTTTTTTCAATGATTTTTTATCCCTTCAGAATTTGTTTTTGTGATTGTGATCTTTAAATAAGATCATGTTCTCTATAAATCTATATTAGTCCTTGAGAGTTTGTTTTTATTCCATATCCATATTTCCCTACATGTAATTATAGAATGTGTTTTCTCAGGTGACCTTTGTACATTGTTTTACATATTTTCAAATAGGTTTTTTTCCTTTTTTAAGATGTGATATTTCAATAATGATATTTTTAAAGTCAAACCCTATTTACAGATCCTGATTTAAAAATTGTGAGTAAATTGTTTCCAAAATGTGGCGATAATTTAACATCCTGATATATCTCAAGGAAAGGATATGTTTGATAATGTACAATATATGTAACCTCGAGCTTAAAAAAAGAACAAAATCTTATTTTTAAAATTATTTTTGTTATAACCTACCTATTGAAATGGTGGGAAAGAATAATATTAATTCCATTATTAAATATTTATTTTTATTATTCATTTATAATTAAATAATCAATTTTTTAAATATGTAGTAGAGTTTTTTAAAAATCATTTTATACTACAAAAAATATATTTTCATAAAAAAATAAATTTTATTAACCTTATGAAAAAATAATAAAATTAATTTCTAGAGAATTTAGAAATTTTAATTTATAAAATTGACTTCTCTTTTAAAATCACCATATCTAAATTTTCTTATGGTGAAATTTTGAAACTTTTCTAAAATGTTTGATTTTACAATGAATAGCCAAATAACTGATTTGTGTTAAGTATTATATATTTCAAGTATTTACATGTTCAAATTATATTTTGGGTTGATTTTAAATTTTTATTACATCATTTTAATTTAAAATAATTTCATTATAGTTTATTAAATGGACATTATATATTAATTTAGTATAAAAACATTTTATATTTAAAAAATCATTTTTCTGAAAAACAATTTTTTTCATTGAGTTTTTCTGAATTAAATTTCAATTAAATTCTACAAATTATATGTTTTGAATTTTGAATAATTGATATAATATATTGATTCTTCTTGTCTATGTCTAGTAAATAGTTCCCTTTTATTTTTTTCAATAATAATTATAAACTTTGTAATTTTTATTACCCCAGTAAAGGGTAAAACGAGTAATTAAGGTGAAAATTAAAATGTTAAGGACTATAAAATGACCCTAAAACATGCCAAAATTTTATTTAATTAGTACTTTTAATAAATAATCATTTAATATTTTAATATATTTCTTTTGGTATCCATTTATAAGTTATTATGTTGTTTAAAATATTTTATTTAAATAAATGTCAAATATGTCATAATCATGTTTTTACTAATGATAAAATTTCTAATATGGGTTTATTCATAATATATATTCAAATATTAATATTTATTTTAAATATAGAAGATGTATATATATCATCGTAATCTATTTATAATTTATAGTGGTTAAATAACTACATTAAATGCTGACATAATGTTTATGCAATAATTATTTAATCAATTGAAATATCGAATAAATAATATTAAATAAATTAAAATAAATATAATATGAGATAAATATTATCATCCATAAATTTTATATATTATTTTGATATGTTAAATATGTATTAACATATATTTTTTGGATTTATCATGCTGTAATGATAATTTCAAAATTGAAAATAATGAATAGGGTCGAAATTGTCATTAATAATGTTTTAAAATTAGTAATATTTTATTAAATTATATAAAAATATTAAAAATATTAAATACGTCCAAATGATTGGTATAAGATTTAAAAAGTGATATATGATTAATTTATGGTTATTTTTCCATTTTATTGTTACAATATTACCCTTAAAGAGTATCAATCCATGTTGTCATGGTAAGAATTAACGGGGCTAAATAAGCTTGAAAACTAAAATATAAGTATTAAAAAATTGTAAAAACGTATATAATTTTTATGGGATGAATTTATTTAGACACCTAATCATCATGTACTCTAAATATATTTGTTTTATTCCCTTTAGAATTTAATATTAATTGATATTAATTTAATATTTTTGATAAATTCAATGAGTTCCCCAACCCTCTCATATAAAATAGAACCAATTAATCTCATTTCAACACACATTAGAACCCTTTTGATTAAAAAATTACCTACACAAATACCATTCCAGATCTATCCTCTCATTATAAAATTATTGGATTACGTATGTCCCCAACCTTTGGGGTCATAGGGTTTTAAGTAAACAGGGTTTCTTACGAAGAGGTGTCGTTTTTATTCATGTATTTCTATTTTTTTCTTCTTCAACATCCATAAATATTATTGACATATGATAAAATAACGAATCCAATATACTACATAAAATTATATGTTATGATTTTATTTTAATGATCAATATATTTCTCCACTTCCATCAGGGGGAATTCATCGTCTGTGTGCACAACGGAATACCGTCTCGTGAACCGATATAATTAGTTTTCCATAACCGTATCTTGAGACTGGTTATAATGATAAAATTAAGTTTTATATAATATGTTAATGAAATATTGAGAATTTTAAAAAATATAACATATCATATATGTTCTTACCTTTCCATGCTTAGAAAATGATAACATGACTTGTGTGTACATGTGATTTATCAGCTCTACAAAGTGATGTGATTCATTTTTCAACAGCATATTACAAGGATGTTATATGTAAAAATATTTAAATATTTAATATGATATACATGATATTATTATCCTTCTATACTGATAGAATAATATTAACTTCTTTCATTAATGATCATTGAAAAATGAAAATGCTACTCATGTGTACGTACGACCTACCATCTCAATGATTGTAACATATTTCATTTATCATAGCCATATTTATTTTACGGATTTAAAAGTACAAATTATTGATAAAAATTAAATACATTTTATGAATTTTTTTCTTTATATGATGGAATAATGACCCCTTTTACTATAGACATCGTACCGAAGTCATTTTGGATTCATGTACTAAATATCATCAAAACACCTGATGTGAAATTCAATAATTATGTAATTTTTATAACATCCTAATATATGATAAAAAAATAATAATAATGAAAATGGTTCTCAATAATGTAAATAATTAACCTACATTTACAATTTATGAATATAAATATTATACATGATGATTCGATCCTAATGTAAGGGTCTTCTTCTAAATTAACCATTCATGAGCTATATTTTGATGTCATGAAACTATATTATTTTATGAGATGTACAAAAAATCCAATTGAAATATTTTATCATGAAATTATTCATTATAATTTTATTTAATGTTTTTTTAAATGTTAATATTTCATGGGGAATATGATTCGACAAATTACAAATATGTAAGGGGAATCTTAACTCAATATCGTTTCATTGAGTTAAACTTATACTTCATTGATCATGTCATGTTAATATTATCATGAAATGAGTTTTGATTATATTATGATGAATTTACACTTATTTTATATGTATTTAAATCTAATATACATAATATTTCCTTTGTATTAACACTCACTTCAATGATACGATGTGTTTAAGGGACTCTTTAACTGAAAATCATAATTTCAAATGTTATAAAGATTTATTTTTTAAATATTTTGATATATGTCGTTGTTTTTTTAAATTATTTTTATGATTGTATTTATATGGACATAAATGTTTTAAAATTTATATTTTCTAATTTCTATCAAATTTGTTAAAAAATGAGTCTTTTAAGGGTTAATGTAAATGTATTTATTTTAAAAATCCCCTTTTAAGGAATATTTTTAAAAACATCCAAATGGTATGTTTTTTTAAATTATACGGAATGAGTTAAATTTCCCAATATCTTTATTCCTTAATGTTTTTAATATTTATTTTAATCTTTACAATTTTATTACATTATAATATTTACCCATTTATGAGTGTGTAGTTTTTTTAAAAATTAAAAGTAAATTTTAATGGAAAATTTATTTTCCAAAAGAATGTTTCTTTTATACAAGATTTATGTGTTATTCTTATCGTATTGTTATTCGAAATTGTTTGTGAGTATGGGTGGATCCATTATAATCAAAGGGTGAGGGAGCCCTTTATAGTGTACTAATACATTGGGTAATGGGACAGAGTTAACATATTAGGTTTCTACAAAGAGATTATTGAAATATACTATAGTGGTTATTTCAAATGTAACTATGATTGTTATAAATGTGGGTCCCACCAGGCCTAATCCGACGCTGGGTCCCACCAAGGAAATAGCGGGCCTGGCGTGAAACTCAACACAAGTTGGGGTAGAAGAATGTTGGACATCCTATTCTAGGATGTTGTCAGTGTGGATCCCTCTTACTGATCATGGAAAACGGGATAACACAGGGGCATTGGTCGTCGATTCCTTTTTCTTTCAGCATTGACGAGTTCATCTCCCTGATTTTAAAAAATGAGGTTGTTGCCTCAGGAATGTGATCACCGCCCGCTCGTCTATATAAGAGCAGGGGAAATGCCAGAACTGCCACTCTACTTGGCTTCACCGCTTCCGCAACGGCCTCTGCGTCCATGACCATGGGGCGCCCATGCTACAACTCCCCATCATAACTTATCCAAGGAAAGATAATTAAAGACCTCGTGTGTCATTACGAGGAGGAGGGCATCATCCTAACCCGGGATATGGTCCTCCTGGACCTGGAAGTGTCCGCGCCTCACCATCAATACTTCCACCAAGGGCCGCGCTGGGAGCCATTGCTCCCCACCCCAACATACAACCACTTGGGGAGCCTGTCCCCGGAGCGCCCCGATGACTCCCTACCTTATGCTGATGAGATAGGTGGTGTCTAGCCCTACCCAATCAGAGTCCCAATCTAGGGGCTCCCGGCTAGGGCTCCCACCCGGCCGCGTCAGCGCCACCGCTCGGTCTTGCTGGAGGAGCAGGTAAGCTATGCACCTACACCACCAGCCCATGTTCGTCCGACCTGACGCCAGCGTTGGGTGTAGGCTGAGAAGGATGCCTGTCAAGGGGCATCAACGTTGATGGCTACTGTAGACCGATCCACCACCGACGCATATCATCTGGTCCCTGCATACACGGAGTAGAGGTAATTATACGCCTAATCGGGATCAAGGCCCCAACTGCCCCATGGGCTTCCTAGGTCGAATATCCGGGTCAGAGGCAAAAAAAGTGGTCGCCGTGATCCAATATGCAGTGATGCCACCCCGTACGGAGGTCCTCCCCGTACCACTACCACACAAGGCGTGGAACTTCCCTGCTTTGGAGCCTGACATGGTCGTCTGCCCCATGCTACCCCCTATCTGAATGAAGGTCTACCCCACGGCAGTGATACTCGGCATAGAAGCCTCTCTCGTGCCCATTACATGGGGTATGGGGTCATTCCTCCCGCCCCAACCATCAATGTAGGGACATTCCTCATCCGGTCTATCTCTAATGTGGGGATCCTCCCTACGTCCTCTCCACAACTGGTGAAGGTAATCCTCACCCCGGAAACCATAGGGGTGTAGGCCAGCCTTGCTCCACCCATGCCATTCATAGAGGTCCTCCCCATGCTCCTGCAGGTCCCAGCAGAGGTTTTTCTGGCACTAGTGCCCTTCACGGAGGTCCTCCCCATGTACCCTTCGAAATTTGTCACGGTTCTCCTCACACCCCGGCTTTCACAGGTGGAAAACCTTTCTGCCTCAGTACCAGTATAGTCGACATACCCCGTAATAGGAATCAGCCCTATCCCGAGGAGCAACCCAGGGGCAAGAATGTGGGTCGCCACCGCCATAAGATGAATCATGAGAAGCTCCGGAAGGAGATCAAACGGGTCCGCTTCTCAGACTCTGATGTAGAGTACGAATCAACTCAGGAACCCTCCTCTCGCTTATCCAAGTCAAGGGCCGGGGTAGGAACAAGGAACATCAGCTTGGTGCTCCCAGAATTCCAGGTCACTACACTCTTTGGAGGACATCCCACATATCAGCGTCCATTAAGCTCGTTCACCATATTCTCCACTAGCCAGCCTTCCATCCCAGCGGCCTGCCTCAGTACCACTATCGGTTCCTCAACCACACCCAGTTTGTCAGTGGGGAAATCAAGGGGCAGACCCTAAATTTGAGCCGAGGAGCTTATGGAGCATCCTTGTAGTGGACCAATTCCCTGAGAACTTCTGGCCCGTGGCAGCACAGAATTTCTGCGTACCCGAAGCCCTCACTCTGGATGAAGTTGAGTGTTTCTGCTACACCCTCTGGGTGACACACTTCAGTCTTTGTCATCAACGCATGGTTTATCCAAGGAGGTAAGCACATTTCAATGAAATCAGTGAGCAGTGTCGTCTAGTCGATCTGGCTGCAATCCCTGTGGCCCAACACCCCGAGTCACCAGGTCACCATGAGGCCCTCCAGTAGAAATGCATCCAGTGTATCAAGGTACTCCAAAAACTTATCAGGGAGGATACTCCCCATGTGAAAATCCACGGCTGGGGGAAGTAGGCTTCCCTCCTCTTCAGTCCAATCCGACGGCAGCCCGAATTGCTATGCGACATTGAGGACATGCCCCCTGGAAGGGTCACAGTCAACATTGCCGACATAGTGGATGAGGAGGACAAGCTAGAGCTTCTCGATAGAGACTTACCCACTGAGAGTGCACCACCACTATTGGACCCATCAGGGAGGATTACTCATCAGCAGAGAAACCTCACAGGTCTCCCTATTCCCACTGAGGCATTGGTACTCGGTAGGAAAGCCAGTATGGGAAAAGAGCACGTCGGAGTTGTCATGCATTTCGACCCATCCACCTTAGTGAAGAAGATAGAGGAGGACCCTGATAAGCCCACGATGTGCTAGAAAATTGGTGAGCTGAAGAGGTTGGTCAATGAACTTCTGGATGAATGCACTATAGAGCGATGACCCAACTATGGTGATCCTTGAAGGAACAACTACCCTTCGGCGAGATTCCACGAGGCAACCCTGATCATACTGCCCCTACAGACAGGGCTGAAGCCAAAGATCATGGTAATAGGGCACGGTATCTCTCGCCAAACCCTATTGAACGACGCGACAATACATGGAACCCCGCTCAGGCTCCCCCGACAGACCCAAGGGTTGCTCCACCAGTCACTCCACAAGCCGCTGAGCCTGTCTACCATGTTAAAGATCCCGACAACGCGCTCATGGTTAGGGATCCCCATCCAGATAGGTAACCCTTCCCATATGATCCTATGGAGGCACTCTTATCCCAACTTGGGTAATTAGAAACATGATAGGTGGTAATCCCACTAGATGGCATGCCATACCCGGCATGGGTGAATGATAGGCAGGTGCCTCTGGGTTTTGGGAATCCTACCTTCTCTCCCTTTAATGGGATGGGGGACCCACCGCAACACCTGGACCACTTTAACTCAAGATGTGGGCCCATGTTTGGTACTCTAGTGCAGCAAATGGCTACCAAGCTCCACAGTTTTGTTCAGACATTGGAGGGGCCAACATTCATCTGGTACAACCATCTCCTCGTCGGATCTGTGACTAGGTAAGAGGACCTTCACAGGAAATTCCTCTACCATTTCAGTTCCACCACCCAGAAAATGAGCATCACAGACCTCTTCAAGTGAAAGAAAAGTCCTGACAAGTGAGTTGTAAACTTTTTCACCTGATGGATGGGGCTCACAAACTCCCATGACATTACACTGACTCAGGAGAAACTGCTAACGATGTGCATAAGGAACATCAAGACAAAACTGGTTCCATCTCTAATCACCAAGAACTACCCGGGAGGATTCAGAGACTTCTTTGACAAGGCCCAGCTCCTGGAAGATGCCCTGAAACAGGCCATCTAGCCATGTCCATTTCCCCCTTTAATTCAAGTGAGGAGGGCTGCTAGAGCTGAGCCCCCCACGGTGGCCCAAATAGAATCCCCCAAGAAACTAGAATTATTGCTTGTAGAACCATCCCCATATCCTTGCAGAGGCCCACCACTTCAGGCAAAGCCTCTGGCTCAGCAGCGCCCACCTCAAAAACAACAAGCACCCCCATGGAATGCGCCGCCACTGTCGAGGCGGGACAATCAGGGTCTGCCTCCATGACCGGCCCCACTAGCTCCTCGCCAGGGCCAGGCTCCATAGACCCCCTTCCCAGACAAGAGAAATCAGACTTACTCATTCAAGGTCCTTAGTTACTTCTGTAGCACCTTAGAGCAAGGCATTGTACGCTTTCCAGAATGTAGAAGGCAAGAGGAGGCGAATCTCAATGATCGCCCCAACTACTGCCCCAATCATCAGATTCTGGGGAGCACCCTCAAGCAGTTCTATGTGTCCAAAGACTGGATCCAAGACCAGGCCGATAAAAACATAGTCAGGCTGGGCCCAGCCCCGACACAAGTTGCGGGTGTCTTTGTAGGGACAAACAGTAGTAGCGACAGCAAAGGTGAGTGGAAGCAGGTTTCTAACTGCGGGTCCCAAATGTACGATGACTGGATGGCTCGCAAGATGGTTCCTCACACCCATGACATCATTCTGGCATACTTGAATCAACTGGAGTTTTCGAAATATGCGGCCACCACTTCTGCATCATCATCTCAGCCGACCTCTTCCCATGAGGGCAATCATCGATGGCGCGAGAAGAAGCAACGCGCCTCGCCAATGCCATCATCGTCCCACACTCTCGGTTACTTCAGGCCCCTAAGATGGGAATCCATCCCAGAATCCACCCAGTGATGGATGACTCTTCATGTGAAAGTCAAGGGTACACTTCGGTTAATACCACGAAGTTGGTAAACCCCTATATGATTCTTGACAACGGGGAGTGCCAGGAAAACCTCCCCAACGTCCCCATACGATGTTAACGTCAGTAGGTTCGCAACCATATGGGTCTTCGAGGTGCATCAGTTGGCATATTTTGCCATGTCGTTCATGTCCTCGAGACCAGACAGCAGGGCCAGTGTAGAGCTCAGCACGTGCAACCACTTTATCTGGTGTCGTCTGGCCCGCATCCACCATAGTTTGTGCTACTGGATTTGGAAGAAGTACCTCGTCCAGGCTGCGGCCAGTCTCTCCCTGCTACAAGACAATCTCAGTCGTCCGTTCCTCATCCGAAAGCTACTCTTCTGGCTTCTACTAGTGAGCAGCGGGATATGCCCAGCACAAGCCAGCCACCGGTCTAGCTGGCAGGGCCCGCCATGCTTCTTAACACAGAGTGGCCTCCTGTAAGAAGAAGTTAACACCTGGCACATAATTATGATACTCTCAAGTACCTCACTGACATCCCAACAAGGCTCTCCATCCTTGAATCCATTTGCCTCTCTTCAGACATGCGCGAGGCCCTCGCTGAGGCTTTAAGAAGACCCCTCTAATTTGAGACGGAGGTAGCAGTTATAGAATCCATTCATGCTAAAATAGTTGAGAATGCTGAATCCCAGACCATCATTTTGTTCTCTGGATAAGACGAAGGCTCTCCCATATAGTGACACATCCGCCCACTATACATCACCATCCAATTTAAAGATGTGGAGGTTCGTCATTGTCTTGTTGACACTAGCTCCAAGATTAACCTTATCCCGACATGAACATTGCAGAAGTTGGGGTTATCTGAGGATGAACTGAATCCCTCTGATTTAGGGAACCTTGGATATGAAAGGACCGAGCATACCCCAGTCAGCAAGATCCGTTTGAAGACCCAGTTCGTTGGCCTAGTTTCCAGTATCGAGTTCATGTTTGTTTCCTAGGAAAACATGTACAATGCATTAATGGGAAGACCATGGAACCACCTACATGTGGAGATCCCCTCATCATATCACCAGTGCCTCATGTAATCCCTAAATGGTCCATTAGGAGTACTCTATGGTGATGCATCTCATTTTTCCTATTGTGAAGCCCGCTACCAGGATGATGGCTATTACAAGAGCAAGGATAAATAGATTCAGGCAAGAGAGGATGAGCCTACCACAGTCGCAACTGACCCATGGTCAGGTCTGGATGACGCCTACGTCTTCCTGATCCATCGATAGGAGGTCACAACCCCAGACATGGGGCAATGTTTTCTTGTCTCTGGTACAAAGGGAAAGCACATTCCTAATTCCATCCGATGGTAGAAAATCACCTTGTATTCCTACAAAAACCAAGCTCAGGTGATCCCGGGACCTCCTACCCCCGTACGGTATCGGTATGTCTACCCCATGGCAATGGCAGTACGTCACATGTCTGTTTCGCCAGGCTGGGATTTACCGGCTGAAGCCAACACACCAATATTTATTTGATATCATCACATGTGTCCCCTTAGGCCGAAGACCAGATGGGTTCAGATCGACTGCCTTCGTCGCTATGGTCTCATCAGTGGGTGAATCCCCTGATATTCTTTCCACTGTTTTCCAGACAAGTAACAGCCCCCCATCAGGTTCTTCCAACCGAGAGGAAGCTTCACCCACTGAAACAACCTCCCCTACAAGCAAAGAAGAGGATTTGGAGGTCAATCCCCCCTCCTTTTAAGAAGGGGTCTCCACCACAGTCGATGAACAAGTACAGCTGAACCTTGATAGCGAGGCAGATCCGAGACCCACATTGACCAGTGTCGTTATGTCCCTCAAGGAGCAGTAGTTGTACGTGGATTTCCTGAAACATCACTGTGATGTATTATCCTAGAGTTATGACGAGATGTCAGGACTAAATCCTTAGGTAGCCTTCTATCACCTCAGTCTTCTGAAAAATCATCGCCTGTTCAAGCATCCTCCCAGAAAGATACACCCTTATAACGGTGCCATGGACGAGGCCGAAGTTAACAAGCTCATCAAATCCAAAATCATCATGGAGGTCCAGTACCCCAAGTGTCTATCCAACATTGTGTCAATCATGATGAAGAACTGACAGATCAGAGTATGTATCGACTTCTGTAATCTCAACCGCCATTGTTCGAAGGATTATTTTCCCCTACTAGTGATAGAATTGTTGATTGAAGCTACGGTCGGGTTCCAAGCCCTCTCTTTCATGGAAGTTTACTCTGGATATAATCAGATCTAGATAGCCCATGAGTATGAAGGGTCCACTGCTTTTAGGGTGCCCCAAGGTACTTTCTGTTACCAGGTTATGCCATTCAGCCTGAAGAATGCAGGTGCCACCTATCAGCGGTCCATGCACCACATATTCAAGCCAATCCTCAGGACATTGGTGGAATGCTATGTGGAATAAATGGTGGTCAAATCTCTCCATCTCCAGAGGCATCTCAAGGACCTCAAGAATGTGTTCGGCTTCCTCCGTTCCCACCACCTGAAGGTGAACCCACTGAAATGTGCCTTCGGAGTCACCTCCAAGAAGTTTCTTGGCTTTTTTGTTAGGTACCAATGCATCGAGATTGACCCAGAGAGATCAATTCCATCATCTAGATGCCTCCCCCAAGAAATATTTGGGAGCTCCGAGGTTTTCAAGGACACCTTACTATATACGCCGATTCATTGCGAATATGGACGGCATGTGTAAGCCATTTTTCCGAATCATGAAGAAAGGATCTGACTTTGAGTGGGACGAAGATTTCCCGACCTCTGTTGAGGAAATTATGCAGTATCTAATCCAGACTCCGGTCTTGATGCCACCCATCCCTAGAGAGCCACTGATCCTGTATGTGACTGCACTGGAATGATCTCTCAGCACCCTTCTCTCCCAAAAGAACAATGAGGGGATGGAAAACAGTCTCTACTACCTCAGACGCATGCTCCTTTATAAGTAGAACAAATAATCCCCCATCGAAAAGAGATCTCTAGCATTGGTATTCACAGTACAGAAATTGCAACACTACCTGCAGCACCAAGAGGTACAACTGGTGTCTCAGGTAGACCAACTACAGTACATTCTGAACCACCCCATGTTGACTGGTCGTCTATCACGGTGGGCAGTAATACTCCAGCAGTTCAACATCAGGTTCATCCCTTAGAATCCTATCAAGGGAAAGCCATTTGTAGAATTTCATGCTGCCCATCCAACCCCTGTGCTCCAGTCCCGGGACTTAGATTTTCCCGACGAGGCAATCCTCTCAGTAGACCCTGCCATTCCATGTTGGTAGATGCACTTTGATGATGCCTCTCAGAGCCCCAACAACATGAGACTCCATGATCCTAGGCTCAATAGAGTGGGCCTGGGTATTGTATTTATTACCCCAGCATAAGCCATTCTTCTATATTCAATCCAATTATCGGAAGGCTACACCAAAAACAAGGTAGAATATCATGCTCTTATCACTGGCCTCTAGCTGGCCCTCAAGATCGATGTACCATATTTTCATGTGAAAGGGGATTCTAAACTAGTCATCACGCAATTCAAGGGAGGATTTGTTGTCAGAAAGCCATAGCTCATACCATTTTTGGAGCGCACCCACTAGTTAATGGCTTGGTTTCCATCTCGGCCGGAAGTTAATCATGTCCCTCGATCTAAGAACGGTCTAGCTGATGCCCTGGCCGGCTCGGCTGCATCACTTGCAGAACCCCAGAAAGATGATCTGATTATACATGTGTCACACCAGAGAGTCATTGCCCCTGAAACCCCAAGGGATTATGACCACCTACAAGTAAGCCATCTTGGTGCCGGATGCTCCACGTCAGGACCCCTAGGTTCTCCAGATGCAATTATTGAAGTGACTCCCGACTGGAGAGCCCCTTTTGTCAAGTATATCTAAAATGGTTGCCTCCTAGATGATCGGGCCGTGTATGAGTGAATCTTATTCCACACACTACAGTTTACCCTCCAATGTGGTCCCAGTCTTGAGAATCTCCTCTACAAGCATGGGTTTTATGGTGTTCTTCTACATTGCATCCAAGGAGTTGAGATTTTCCAGGTCATGCAGGAGGATCACACCGGTTCCTGCGGAACCCACCATGCAGGGCTGAAGCTGTCCCATCAAATTCAGAGGCTGGGGTACTTATGGACCTTAATGATCCATAACTGCATCATGTTTTCCAAGAGATATCATGCATTCCAAGTTCATGCTAACTTCCTGCATCGGCCGCCAGAACCTCTCTACTCTACCATGTACTCTTGGCCATTTGCGGTGTGGGGACTCGATGTTGTGGGACCGTATCCACTGGTGAAAGCTTTCCAGTGCAGGTTTATCCTAACCGCCACATATTTATTTTCCATGTGGGTAGAAGCAGTTCCTCTCAAGGGGTCAAGGCCCATTCCATCGTTGAATTCATGATCTCCAACATCATCCCCCGATTTGGAGTCCCTCACGCAGTTCTCACTGAAAATAGCACCATCTTCCAAGCAGCCGAGCTGAAGATATTTTACACTAAGTACAACATCCATTCAAACCATAACTCCTGCTACCACTCACATGCCAATGGAATGATCGAGGCATTCAAAAAAACACTCTCTAATATTTGGCAAAAAATGGTTGGTCAGAACAAGAAGAGTTTGGTCGGACAAGCTCCCCAACGCCCTCTGGGCCTATCGGACGACGACTCGTAATTCCACCAAGGTGACCCCATATTCCCTGGGGTGCGGAGCTATGGAAATCCTGACCATAGATATCCAGCTACCTTCATTACGTACATCGGTCTATGACAAGCAGGTTGCAGATAAGGTAGCTGAAATTCTTCTGGATGAATTGGAAGCACTTGATGTGAATAGGCTTCATGCCCTACACAATCTGGAGAGGCATAAGAATAAGATAGCTAGGGCCTTCAACAAAAAGGTTCACCTCCGCTCTTTTCTATAAGGCGACTTGGTATTGTTCCTCAAGGATCCAATGATCCATGGCGGGAAACCACCCAAGCTGGAGGAAAAATTGGAAAGAGCTTACATAATTTACATGGTTTACCCCAATGGAGCGTACTCCCGAGTGACCATGGATAGTGAGCGTATAACTCCTCCCACCAATACCAAGTTCCTCATGAAATTCGTTGCCTAAGCCTACTGGTCCAACATGACCTTAAACAGGACGGTCCCTCATGACCTTAAACTATCCGGTCCTACCCGACTATAAACTGCTTATCATCCGACAAGACGTTAAACTTCATTTTGAGAACTATGTATGGATTAATTCCCATCCTCATGGGATACATAGGAATTCTCAGACGCCTCGTCTTGAGCCCAGCCCCAGACTCTTCTCTTTGACTATTCCCCCTTGGGTATAGTTCTCTTGGAGGATCCTTGCATGATATAGTGTATGCTTCATTATCCCCACTCATACCATGATTATAACGGTCGCACCATGTGCCCACTTTTGTTTTTCCATCCTCCCATGTCTTCACCATATGATGTTAAACTACATGGCCTTCAAAAACTACATATGGATTGATTCCCATCCTTATGGGATATGTAGGAATTCCCTGACATTTTTTCTATTGGCCCAGCCCAAATGCCAGAATTTTCCCCTCAGGTCAAGACATATGGTAGGGGTGTAGACTTTTTCCCTGATTCACATCCAGCTAACCTAGAACTGGCCATACTTACCACTCCATGGAGAAGTTTTTCCTCTTTTATAGATGGGTACAACTATGCATCACCAACTCCTTTTATTGGGACTCCATCATCTTTCCCATCCAAAAGGGCCCCCGAATGGTATAGATGTTAGGCCTAATGTCTCTCTTACCACTTCAGGCGAACACCATTGAGGATATTGAGCAACAATCTGATACAAGTCCCACGTTATGAATATGGTGAGAGGTCGATGCTCATTTATTGATCCCATTTTTGGTCACTATAGGGACGCTGTGTTTCAAACATGGTCAACAGCTATCCTGTGATGTTGTAACCACCCCAATATGTCCCAAACATTGAGTGTAATGGTTCATTCTACCCTGTTGTATCTCCATGAAACGAACTCCCTTCAGAAAAGCCAGGTTTTAATTCCCCATATGACGGGGAGAGTCGAGACCTGCTCCTTATTTACCACATCGAGCACTGCTCATGTGGGATTAGGAGCTGTGGTGAGGCGGTAACTGTACAGGGGGGGCATTGAGCCTTCCCGACCGTGGCCTAGCCTCATTCCCCTTGGCCATTTCGAACCCCCGGCCCAGGTTCTCTCTTATCGAAGTATAAGATGTGGTATGGGACTATGTCCTCATTCATGTTGTTTTACTCACCTAACCATACAAATCCCCAGACGAGATACCTTATCCCTTCTTCATCCTCAATGCAAGATGTTAATCTAAAAATTGGATGGGCCTTCCCGAACTAGGTCCCTTGGCATTTTCGGGCCCCCGACCCTGGTTCTCTCTTATCGGAGTGTACGGTGTGGTATGAGATTATGTCCTCATTTACATCGGGTTACTCATCATGCCATACACCCCCCTCATTAGGGTATCTTATCCCTACATGCCTTCAATAACTATGTATGGCTTGATTACCATACTCATGGGATATGTAGGACCACCCGAATGTCTAGGCCTCTGGTCCAGCCCCATCTCTCAGAAATCTCACTTTCGCCTTGTCCCTTTGGCCTACACTTTCCCGAGGAGGGGAGTATATGGTGTGGTATGTGATTATGGCTTCATTCATGTCAGGTTTGTAACGATCGCACCACATACCTCTCCCTCCCGGGGATTCTCTATCCCCTATTATTTTCTCATCCCTTTAAATAGGTTACTCTCATGTTGAGCACCATCGTCGACCCTCTTCGACAATTCACCAATGTGCCAAAGGGATCTTTGGTTTATTACCTAGAATGTTGGACTCCACTCAGGCATTCTTTCACCGATTTCTCAGGATACGTGTTCCCCTTCATTAGGGATTCCGTAACCTTTCATACCTAAAGGGACCCCCAAGTAGCATTGATGCTAGGCCTAAGGGATCTCCTACCATTACGGGCCAACATCCTCGAGGGTCATGGACAACAAATCGACACAAATCCTATATTTTGAATATGGTCAGCGGTCGACGCTCATTTTATTGTCCCTATTTCAGGATAACACGATATGGATACTGTGTTTCAAACATGGTAAATAACCATCCCTCATCATCACGACTACCCCATTAAGCCCAAAATTTGTTTACATGATTCACATCCTTCTCCACCTCATCATGTCCAAATAAAATCTCAACACTCCTGGAACTATCCCTCAATGCGCATTTGCGATAAGGGCGTCATTCAGAGTTCTACACCAATTTTCATTTGGCGTGCGTTCCCGGTATTGCAATAAACATTTTCCTCCAATGTTTCTCACACCAAGTTTGGCTCATTTGGTATTAGGGATCCGGTTTAGGTTTGCGCTTACATGGATGGTTTTCACTCTTTTATGGTCTGAGCTCTAAGACAGTAAACTAAAATCTCCTCAAGAACTACATATGGCTTGATTCCCATCCTCATGGGATACGTAGGACCGCCCGAATGTCTAGAATTCAGGTCCATCCTCATTGGGAGCTATTTTCTCCTGCCCCTTACTCTCTTACCTCTATTTTGTACCCTTGGACTGAGGCTCCTTTCTCGGAATTGCATATGGTGTGGTGTGGGATTATGTCCACATTCAATTCAGGTATGTTTTATTGCACCGTACCCATTCGCCATTTAGCATCATCTCTACTACGACTGCGCCACGTGACATTAATATGCACACCTGGTCCTATCACATGATCCTAAACTATGACAATATCGTCCTAGCTGCACGACGAAAAATGGAACTCCATCGTGATGTCCTAACTCAAGGGGACACCATGTTTGGTATCAGACACACAACATACCATTTTTCAACACCTATGTATCGGTTGACTCTTGTGGTGATGATGGGACTTGCTATCCTAGTCTTTGGCTGCCCAAAAAACCATTCAGCTGAAAGTACAAACAATATTTATCAAATACCACTTCTTTTAGTGCGAGGACCACACCTGCACACCCCTTTTATTCATGGAAATACTACCTTACCGTGCCACCTTTTAGAACTACGTGCAGCCTGATCCCCATCCTTATGGGGTATGTATTTACATACGTGCACATTGCCTCGTGCCCATATTAACTCTCGTTTTTTGTCCATCGACCTAAAACCTCTCCAAGGAACACATGGTGGTCGGAACCCTCGTCTCCCATTCATGTCGGGTTTTTATAATTACCCCACCATTTGTCTCCCGTGTTTCCTACCGTCCATGGTCTGAGTTCTAAAACCCTAAACTAAGATCTTCCTATGGAAAGGGACTCAACTCCCACTATCTGATACGTCTCGTTTTCATATTTAGATTCATTTTGACAAAGATCCTGAAGTGTGGAAATTTCGTGGGGACATTCCCCTCGTTCCATGTCCAGGCTTCATGAGCTCACAATTTGTATCCTCATCCTCTTACACATCTAATGGGACCCCATTCACAGTGTGGTATTATGCCGCCTCATCTCACCTACTCTTTTGGGGAAACGTCCCTAAAGATCCCAGATGACATTTCTAATAGGTACCGTGTTTCAAACTTGGTCAGCGATCGACCATCATTTGTCTGTCTCCATCCCATGCTAATGCGATATGGATACTGTGTTTCGAATACGGTCAAAAGTTATCCTTCATCGTCACATCACCATCATTTTGATCCAAATTTCGAGCATCATGATTCAATCATTTCCACTTCCCCATGTTCAAGTAGAATTCTAACATACTCGGCTTTACTTCTCCAATCATCTAGGTTTGCTACATGTATGGGTTAGCATCATTGGGCTGACATTCACCAAGTGTTCCATCACACTAATATGTTCCTTTTTATGTTAGGAAAGTCCCACCAATACTTTTTCTTTCCCACATTGAGAAAGACTCACGTGGGCTTAGTAGTTTTGGTTGGATGTGCACTGGTGCAGCCAGGCTTTTCATCATCCCACATGACGTTAAAATGTACTTACAAAACTACGTACGGCTTCATTCCAATCCTCATGGGATATATAGGGATTCCTAGGCATTTAACCTAGGGTCTAACCCAATGAATCATAAATCCTATTCCCCCACATTTCCACCCCCTGGCCTGGCCCCTTGTGGGGAACCATGTAACTACAATTTTTATTTGAACATGTTCGAGATGTCCCAAGATGACATTGGGAAGCAACGAATACCTCACCAGATAGGTCTTTTCTAAAAAGAAGGGATGATCCATGATGAAACCGATGTTCCCCTCTAATGTGACCCCACCATTGTGGTGTAATTTAGATGTGTTTTGGATTCTGTTCAAACAAACCATCACTCCACATTCCAAGTTTTTTGTGCCCCTTATTCGGACCCTTGTCATATTTCATGTATAAGGGAACCCCGTAACAGTATGGATGATCGAACTATGGCATGCCTATTGCTCTAGGACAACATTCTAGAAGACTAAAGGATAACATTTTGAGTCAGGCCCCATGTTTTGAACATGGTCAGCGGTCAACCCTCATTTATTATCCCCACTCCAAGCTAATATAATAAGAATACTGAGTTTCGAATGAGGTCAATTGTTATTCCTTATTGTCACGCCACCCCAACAATATTCCAAATCCTGGGTATTGTGATTCACACCTCCCATTCCCATATGTTCGAATTGATTTCAGTGCCCCTGGACTTACTTCGTTCTTTCACAAGAGCACACTGGGAAAACTGTAATTCGGCTGTTCTGAGAGCCTCATTCTCCTGTCAGGTCTCTCCCATTTCCTATTTGAAATCTGGACCGGTTTTTCAATCACCGGATGCCTGAATCTTGGTTTGCACTCCTAAATTTTAATTAGGGTGATAAATTGGTCATCCCTTGTTTCTCACATTAGGATCGACCCACGTGAGCTTAGGGAATGATTGCTGGACACTCCACGAAGACAATGGGGATGCGATAAACCAACAAAAACAAAGGAACTCATGTATTTTATGACATCAAACAATAAAAGCATAAAAGTACTTTTGGAGGTTTGTAATCATTACAACACCCAGGGGTCGACTCCCCCCATGGATGGATTGACCTCGTCAAAGGAACGTTGTAGCTCCGGCACCCTCTGGCTTGTGGCATCCCAGAGGTTCTGTCGCATGTTCACCTCCTGCTCCTCCTCGGTAGCGATGGGGCACAGTTCGTTGGCTGCAATCTTGGCCCACTCCACACAAGTATGGATTATGTCCATCTTCTCAGAGGCTCACTTCATTACCTCTTCAGTCTCCGCCAGCTAGGCTTTCAGTCGCCAGATGAGCTCTGATTCCGCATCAAGAGACACCGAATGGTCATCCGCCCTATCCTACAACTGTTCAACCTCTTTTTCGGCCTCATAGAGCCCCTTGATGTTCAACACATTCCTATGCTTCCATACCACAAAGAGACCATGGCCATACTCCTTAATATTTTCCTCCATGAGATCTGGGATGAGCATGCGAGGGTGCTAGGAATCCATTCCCCCGACACACAGTTTGCGTAGCCCCAAGCTAAGTCTATCCATCTCATCCAACCATAATGCTTGGTGGTGTTATTGATGAAGCGTGTGATCAACTTCCACAATTGGGGACAAACTATTTTGTTTTTCTCCTCGTTAAAGGTCGTTTAGTCCCAGTCGGCACAATTGGCAGTCTCGTATGCAGGGAATGCCCCTAGGAATTCTTCAGTCGGGTCCATGTCTGGTGTTGGATTAGGCCTGGTGGGGCCTGAACTATCTGGTTGATCCTCATCATTAGATCCCACCTTGATAACCTCAGGCACAATCCCACTGGTGTTCTCTCCAGTGATGGGGAGCGCTTCAATTTGGTTAGGTTAGATGTTCACCTCCATGACCATTGGCATGCCTTTGGGAAGAGTGCTACCAGAAGTCCTGACCAACTTCGACGCAGCAGCCCAGACCAATTGAAAGACTGTACATGCTAAAAAAGGGGATGTGAATTTCAGTTAACATGGTCAGGGGATGGAAGGCATAAATTCGGTAGAGGGGACTTGAAAAGATCAAATCCCTAGTCTCACTCTTGGGTTGATGTCATCGAGACCCCAAAACATGGCCCCCATATATGGTGGCAGGTTCAGAGACTCCGGGGTAGCCGCCTCAAGTTTCCAAGACCTGCCAGACACGGAAGTTGATGCAGCAATGGGTGTGGGTCCCAAAGGTCCCGCATCGACAACTACAGAGGGGCAAGAATGAGGTCTATGCACAAGTTCCTCCTGTACAGTGAATATGCTGATAAAAAATCTAGAGTAACATAAGAGAAAACCCTGAGGACGGAACATGGGATTTTACCTCGAGGGCCTCAGTGAAATATTTGAGATCCAAGGACTGATCTCCGACTTCAACCTCCTCTAATGGACTCCCTATAGTGACCTCGTCTCCCCAAGAGGACTTGTCCTATTCTTCAATAAGAGGTAAGAGATCCCTCATGTCAGCAGATGACAGTTGCAAAGAGACTGTACGATCCGACAGCACCCTGACCCGGTCTATCATCGGGTGTAGGGCACCACAGGAGTGGATAAAGTCTTCTAGTTCTACCACGTATTGCTCCGCCTCCACCTGGGATACTGCAAAACCGGCTCTAATGGGGCCAATACCCAGCAAGTCCATCCTAAGGTGGTTAAGGTGCTGCCATAACTCAGAGGGGCCGAAGAATTTTCGGTTGACTTCCCAGATGTCCTAGGCCTCCAGGAGGACATCATTCTATGACATGTCAATATGGCAGATCCGTTTCCCCGAGGCCTGAGTAGAAATCCTGCGGAATCCTCTCGGTGGTCACCCCTTTGGATGACTCTATTCTTCTGGGACCACTGGGTCCGCTGCCTATAGCGGCCCAACCTTTTCTTACATTACTATTACATCATTTCAAAGATAAACAACATAATAGTATTACACATAGAGGATCCAAAGGTTTAGTGTCTTGGGAAAACTAGGACCATACATAACAAATACACAACAAGCATGAACATTTATTTAATTTCTTCTTGTCTAGCTTCTTATTGGCACTTTTCCTCTCCTTAGTAAATGTAGCCACCTTCTACCCGAATGCTTCCGTCTCTTTAATGTCCTCTTGAATCCTGCTCTTAAGAACCTCTTTAAGGGACTAAGCATGGTCTTTTGATGAGACAAATAGCTCTTGGACGTGGGGGAGGGTCTAGGGAAGGTGTTTGGGAAGATTTTAGAGAAGTCTTGGAGCTTGAGAGGTGTGAGGAAATGAGGGTGTGAAAGGTGGCTTTTATAGTGGAGGGGAGAGGGGTTTCCTTAATATAAAATTCATTAGTTTACTATTTCCCCACAAGAAAAAAATATCGAGTCTTGAACAACCAATAATAGTAATGTAATAATTTAATCCTGAACCATGTGGGCTTATATCACCAGAACATCAAACATGACCCTATAATTAGCTTATTTAGCTAATTTTGTAAATTACTATATTTCACTATTCATCAAAAATTTAAGTATCTCAGAAAAATCCCAAAAAATCACACCAACCATTTATCAACGTGTAGAATCCAAAAATGAAGTCCATTTTTCAAAATTAATTTTCTAAATATTATTAATTTAATATTTAATTAAAATTATAATTTACTTAAAAAACAATTTTTATGATTAAAACTGATTTTATATTGCTTTTAGAAATTACGGAGGGTCATAAAAATTATCTAAAAACTATAAGAAATTGATTCAATAATTTATAAATACATTTTAAGGAAATAAATATTCTGTTAAATTAATTAATTAACTATAATTAATTAGTTATGACTTACGAAATACCAAAAACATTTACTACGGTCAAATTGTCACTTTCTAAGCTGTCTAAATATTATTTTATTATTCATAGGTAATGTTACTCATATGTTGGATGATTTACTATTCATAAGGGTCATATTACTATTAATAATGGTGTGTTAATATTCCTAATGGTACGTTACTGTTCACCAAAAATTATTTTTGTTTCATTAGACTCCAAAAATCATCTTGAACACAACTGTGTATGTCGGATTTTCAAAATTACAAACATAGGAGTGACAAAATTATGTTGAAAGGTCACTTATCACTTAGTAGTTCATTATTTTGTGTTTTTATGAAATAAATATAATAAGGGAATTTTCAATTGAAAAACATTGGGTTGTTACATTCTTCCCCCCTTAAAGAATTTCGCCCCGGAAATTTAACTTTGCACAAACAGGTGAGGGTACTTCTCCTTCATTGCCTCTTCTGGTTCCCATGTTGCCTCCTCAAACTTATGGTTACTCCACAACACTTTGACAAGATGTGTTTTCTTGTTTGGTAGAACCTTATCTCTCCGATCTAGATTCTTTACTGGATTCTCCTCATAGGAGAGATCATCTTCTAGCTACACCACCTCTGAGTTTAGTACATTTGTGGGGTCTGTTATGTACATCCTTAGTAGTGATACATGGAACACATCATGAACTTGAGCCATATTCGGTTGAAGTGCAAGATGATAGGCCACGACTCATATGTGGTCAAGGATCTCAAAGGGGCCAATATACCCTGGGCTTAGCTTCCCTTTCTTCCCGAATCGCATGACTCTCTTCAATGGATATATTCAAAGGAAGACTTTATCTCCAATGTCGAACTCCAAGTCCCTTCGACGGTTGTCCGCATAGCTCTTTTGCCGACTTTGAGAAGCTTTGATGTGTTTTTGGATGACTTGAACCTTCTCTGTCATCTCTTGAACAAGATCAGGTCCAAGAAGCTTTGATTCTCCAAATTCATCGCAACAGGTTGGAGTTCTACATCGCTTTCCATACAGAGCTTCATATGGAGCCATCCGAATAATTGAGTGGAAGCTATTTTTGTATGAGAACTCAACCAATGGGAGATTCTGATCCCAACCACCTTTGAATTCAAGAGAGAAGGCTCTTAGGATATCTTCAAGTATCAGAATAGTCCTTTCAGACTGGCCATAGGTTTGGGGTGATAGGTCGGGCTGAAATATAATTCAGTACTCATAGAATGTTGAAGGATCCTCCATAATATAGATGTAAACCATGGATCATGGTCAGAGACAATTGAGTGTGGAACATCATGCAGTCTCACCACTTCTTTCACATATATCTTTACAAGTTATTCAAGTAAGAGGTGTAAAAACCCGATATTTTATGATAAGTATTATTTTTAATTTATTTATGTCATGTGTTTTATGCTACAACAAGATTATCTTGTGCTATACGCAACACCGTATTAGCTTGCAGTATACGCAACACTATTCTTAGATTGTGTTATACACAATTTCATGTTCATTATATAATAGTCATTCTACGCGACATTGAGTATATATATATACATATATTCAATGTATAAATGAAATATGGTTGGATTCTGTTATACAAAACAACGAAGTATTCTTGCACAACATGCAACCCTGACTTGGCTTGCATTACATGCAATCGTGACCTTCCTCGATAGCGTGTGTTGTACGCAATACCGAGTTTTACTAAACAACGATATATTATTAAAATATTTTTATGAATTAGCTGTTATGAATAGTATTAACTAAATTTTGAATTTTATAACATTATTATTCATCTTACCCATTTTCTAGAACATGGTATAAGAACAAAATAAATTTTTCGGGTAAAATAAGTATTTTAAAAAAAATGCAGTTTTGCCGCCTTTTGATGGCGAAACCACTTTAAATCTAGTTTTTTACATGTTTATAAGTTCAATTTTACAAAATAAAATTATTCTTTGGAATCAGGATATAAAATTTTACCTTGGATAAAATTTTCATATTATTCTGATAAATTCATATTTTAATGAATAGAAAAAACACGCTATATTTTAATTAAATACAACTTTTTTCATCATAATAACTTTTTTGGTTAAATTATAATATTGAATGGTTTTAAGTATAAATATAATATATTTTTACCATTTAATATAATGTATGTCATTATCATTGATTTTACCTTGAATTCGTAGGTTAAATCAATTCAATCTTTGGCAATGTTTTAAAGAAAAACCCGTTTTTTTCGACAACGAGATTAATTTTAATTTAATTTATGCAACCTTTGTGTATTGAATTTGGAAAAATAGATTCAATATTTTGAATCATTGGGTCCAAATTATGTAAATAAGCTACTTTTTATTTTTGGGAATTATGAATAGTAACTACGGTAAATTTTATTTACCATAGTTAAAGGTAAATCGGGTAATTAAGGGTAAATATAATATTAGATAATTACCCTAACACATGCCAAAATTCTATTGGATGGATACAAGTAGACCCATATCACCTAAGGGTCAGATTAGATTCATTTTATGGACTTTTGACCATGAAAATAATTTAATTATTATTAAAACCAAAGAAAGTGACAACATGTCACTCTCTTAAATTGTATAAGTATAATAATTTTAATTTAGTGATAGAAATCATAAAACTTAGAACATTAATATTATACAGAAATCTAATAAAATTATATACATCATGATAATTTATTTAGAATTTTTAGGGATTAAATAACTGTCATTAATGGTGATACATTAATGATGCATAAATTATTTATTAAGTTAAAAATCAGTAATATAGTTTTTATTGAAATAATAATACCCATTAAAAGGCCCACAAACCTGACCAAAAATTATTGGTAGTGTATAGATATACCATAATCATCCAATGACCTAATATATAACCGTTTGGAGTCTAATAAAAGTGATTATGACAATAATATTATTTTATTTTAAATGATGCCAAAGTTGTCACCTTCATAATGTAATAAATATAACAATTTAAATATGGTTATTTTAAGATGATAAATTCTATTAAAAGTATTATTGTGAAAGGTAATAGATTTATCTTCATCATAGGATTTTATTTTTAATTTTTATGCAACAAATAATTATATAAAATAATTATACAAAACTGTTGTAGTAATTATTTTATTAAGAAATAAACCAAATAAATGTTTTTAAAAATAATAAAATAAATATTATATGAACTATTTAATGTGATACACTAATTTTATAGATACATATGACCTTTTATGAATCTATTAAAGCTTTTAGTTCGAACATATCTTCTGTATATATTTTATTTAAATTCATATAAATGAATAGTTTCAAAATTGACACTATTGTTATTTTATAAAAATAACATATTATAAAATTGTTTAAAAATCACAAAAATACATAAAAATTATAAATTTAAATTTATATGGTCTAACATGTTATAAAGTAACAAATTATGGACAATTCACAACAAATAAGTAATTTTTTTGTTATAATTTAAACTTTAGAATGTTATTACCACAAATAAAATTAAATTGATTAAGTAAAGATAAATCAAGTTGATAATGTTTAAAATAATTTCCTGACATGTCTAAATTTTATTGTCTGATGAGATTAAAACCCTATATCATATAATCTTAGAATATGAGTCATTTTTGGATGTTTTTAAGTGGGGTTATATTTATTATAAATTAATATTTTTAAGATTTCCAAAGGTGCCCCTCTCCTCCCTTATAAAAGGGCACCTCCTCTCTCTCTTCCTCACATAACATTGAGCCTTCAATCTCAGAAAAACCCCACAAAATTATTTTCTCCACTTCCCTAGTATCATCCTAGAGGTTATGGTCTTCTTAAAAGACCAATTTTAGTGCCCTAAGAGGAGGTCTCAAAGAGGCGCTTCAAAGAAGAGGTAATGTCCGTTACCGATTCTTTCAACTTTATTTCTTCTTCAACTTCTTATTCTTTAGTTGTTTCATTATGAAGTAATAACATCAGTATCACTCGTATACTTACATGTTATTATAAGTATTAAACAATCCTATTTCACCATTTATCCATCCTACGGAAAACGAAATCACCACGCGTGCGTACGTACGGAATACCGTCTCCATGCCGTGGTGTAATCTATTTTCCACCACCACCTTACTTGGATGGGTATAATGATGTAAATAATGACTATATATGATTATTTTAAATTAATATTTATTCTTAAATATTATACATACACTTCAATATAATTCCACGGTCATGGGAATGATATCATCACTCGTGCGTACGTACGGACTACCGTCTCCACGACGCGATTAGATTCATTCTCAATGATTAACCATTCATGAATGATTATAAAGTATATATAATAAGTAATCATGAAATATATGACATAATAATGATACTGGATTTATGTATATATATATGTATGTCATCTACTTAACTCCATTCAATTCAATAAGGAAACGAAAATAGCGTTCCTGCGTACGTAAGGCCTACCGTCTCCATGAACGGTGTATTTCTTTTCATTTATCGATATATTATATATATGTATATTCTGAATATATATTATATATAAATCATGTTTTACATTCTGGATGTAATTAACCATGATCTAATTAATCATATGAATAATTACAAGTTAAAACACGAACGACAAATGAAACGATTTTACCCAAAACGCTACTTTAACATTAATTTACAAAAGAATGGGTAATATAAAGTCATAAGTGAACCATATATGATATAATAACAATGAATATTATTCTTTAATAAGTCAATGACATTATTTAAATCATTATATAGGAGGTTCGGATCCATACAAAGCATATCGGACCTAAGGTAAGGGAAAATATCACGATCTCATTTTTATCCGAGATTGTTTATACTTTGGTATTTATTGGGGTGTATTTTATCATCCACATCCATGTTTCCTCAATATTTATTATTATTTCCATCCACATACAATTTTTTAAATCCAATTTTACCCTTAGGTGAGTTTTTAGTAAAATATATGAAAGGAATCTTTTGTCATTTTTCGTATGAGGTACTTTTTGGCTTTTCTGACAAAAGTAAGAGAAGAATGTTTTTTTAACTTATACGGAATGAATGGATTTTTAAAACATTATTTCCAAGAATATTCCTTTACATGTTTTAAAGTTTATTTTTAATCAAATTATTTTAGTTTAAAATTGTATGACATGTTAAGAAAGGAAAAATGTTTTTGAAGTAGAAAGGATATTTTCCTCAAGAATGGAGTTCAAGTGTTTTATCAAAATTATTTTCCATATAAGATAATATAGGGTTCTGTTTCTATCACTATTTTTAAATTGATTTGATTATGTTGTGATGGAATTATTTTTATGATTTCCTTTATCTTATATGAATTGTTTTATGATGTCACGATGTTTAAGAATCCCATTTTTATTACATGGGTTATGCTATGATGTATGGTTTATGATTTTGTGGCACACAGAAGAATGGTATCATTATGAGATGGGTGGGACCTATATCTCCCTCTAATGCATTGGGTAATGATTTTATATTTCATGAGATAGACATGGATGGAACGGCAGGTTAAACCGGTTCAGTGAAATAGGACTGAAACGAGGAGTGAACTCGGTTCAGAAATGGACTTTGTCCACTAAGATAGTCTTGGAAATGAGTCTTGACTAATAAGAAATTATTCTCTATGATTATGTGTGTATGCCAAAAAGTTTCATGTTTTA
Source organism: Viscum album (assembly GCA_963277665.1). Classification (NCBI taxonomy): domain Eukaryota; kingdom Viridiplantae; phylum Streptophyta; class Magnoliopsida; order Santalales; family Viscaceae; genus Viscum; species Viscum album. The sequence continues at coordinate 703,591,721 of OY728130.1, read as the reverse complement.
TGTTATGATTATTAGGATTGCATTTCACTTCTATGATTTATCCCATGGTATGAAATTATGATTTCTTTTGTAGGTTATGATTTCCAAAATGTTATGTTCATGATGTAATTTTTATTTTGTTTACACTTACTGAGCATTTGAGCTCACCCTTTTATGTTTTCTTTTCCCCAGGATATAAAGAAAGGTTTTAGGTAAGAAAAAAAAGGAAGATCTTTGTGGGAGATGTTGAATAACTTTCACCCCGATTAGAAGATTATATTCTGAGATTCCAAAGACACTAAACTATTACGGTCCTTATGGGTGTGTTTTTGTAATGTACTAAGTATTCCACAAAAGTAATGTAATGTCCATGTATGTCAAGCTTAGGGTATCTACAGTTGGTATCAGAGGGCGGTTTAGCCAACCTTTGGAAACTAGGATGCAAAAACGTTAGTGAGATCCCTAGAGATATTTCTAAGGTATGTCTAGGGATGTCCCTAAGGATAAGTATATGTATAGGATATAGTCCTAGAACTACGGTAATGATATTAGAATTTAAACTAAGATTTTAGATATTGAGGGTACTCCCACTTTACTATGTTGTTTTCCATAGCATGATTTTTTCCTCTCACACTATTCTTTTTGGGTTTTAGAAAATGGCTGGAAACAGGAAGATTCACGATAATGGAGGATATGATGGACAATGGAATGATATTCATCATGAGAAACCAAATGAAATGGGATTTGGAAGTCCAATCATCATCATTATTCCGAATCAATAATCTCATAATATGATCAATAAACTCAAATTTGGTAAATTTCCTAACTCGTCTAATAAGAGGAAGATGGAGTTTCATGGTGATCATGGAGGAAAGAAAGTTCAATTTCCCCTATGTAAATCATGTGGGAAGAGGCATAAAGGAGAATGTTTCATAGGAATTGGAAGATGCTTTGGGTATGGAAAATAAGGACATAAATCCAGTAAGTGCAAAGGAAAAGGTTCAGTTAACACCATGGATGAGGATAATGGTATTGCTACGACATCAATGATGGTTAAATGTTTTAAATGAGGAATGTACGGGCATTATTCAAACCAATTCCCTAAAGGAAAGTCTCATGAATAGAATTAGTATGGTCGTATGGGTAATATTTATGTTGATGATGATGAAGAGACTACAAATGATATGTGAGACGAAAGAATTGTTGAAGCTCAGTCAATGGTTTAAGAAGGTAGTGGAATGATTACATGTTTATCAAGTGTAATGTTGTATAAGTAATCTCATGATACTATGGAATAAAGAGACATCTAAGGATTGTTACACTATTGTCTTTCCTTATGTTTTGAAAGTGTGTGATGAATGGTACTAGTATTTTTGGAAAGTAGATGCTATGCGCATAATGAAGGGATAAGAAGAAAATTAAATGTTTGATAGTATTCATGAGCTCATGACTGATATAAGGAGAATTTTATATCATGGTTTGAGTATATAGAATTTTTGGATTTTGGTATGTGGAAAGAGTTAACTTTTGACAGCATTGATGTTTTCACTAAGGTTTAATGGGTATTCATTTTTCAAGAGAATACATGATTAAGGTATTCACATGATTAGAATGCGACCAAAAATATAATGGGGGATAAATGATGGTTGGTTGATGACATTTCAAGTAATCGTTTTCTTTATACTATGAGCTTGGACCAAAGAATTTTAGATATAGATTGAAATGGATTATGTTGGACATATGATAGTATTGTTTAAGGATAGATTTTTTTGATATTATTGATGGGATGTTATAGTAATGTAGTTTTAGAGAAAGGACAACCTGCAGGGCGAGCGACAACCCATCGCGTCGGACAAGGCTGTGGGAATCGAACCGACAACCGAAGTGCGACTGGCCTTTATCACCTACCACTGGCCTACAGGATGTCCCTGGTTAGTAGAAACTAGTTTTATTTTATTAAGCGGTATGATATATGAAGTATAAGTTCATTTTTGGAACCATATACGATTAATCT